>JAGDYQ010000034.1:1874427-2474427 GCA_021962125.1 Bulinus truncatus
ATATACTAAAAAAACGGTACCCTACTGGTCCCAGTATCGCCCTTTAGATGTCGGGATCGCGAAATGGAGATCTTTGATGTACATAAGCGTTGTGCTAAGACCTACAATGATATATACATCATGGGTCTAGGATCATGGTTGTTGAGATCTAGGGTGACAATAGACATTTTTTAGAAATGCTCTAAAATTTAAAATATAGATAAATAACTATCTATGGAATACCTCTCATTCAAGTATGACAGAATTATTGAACTTTGACTACCTAAATACAATAACAGCTTTATCCTTTTAAGAACATACCGTCTTCATATACTTGGTAACGTTTGATAGTATTGTGTGGAATATTATCAGGCTTAATAATAAGGAAGAGACTGAAATATTGCTGTGATTTATCTCTACAGCGTTTTAATTGTAAAGTCTGACTTCTTGTTGATAAGATTTAATTTTACAGCAGTCCTTATTGCAACATATTTATTGTATGTCGTTGACTGACATTTCTTATCAGTTTAGGCAAAAAATGAAATGGTAACCTGCTTTAAAGACAGTAAGTGCTCATTGTAGTCGGTATTTGTATCTTCAGCTATGACAGGACATTAGTTTTATCTATATCCAATATATAACGCAGGTAAGTTATAAAATTTTGAAAGAATTTTTTACTAAGTAAAATTTTGTTTTATATAGACTCAGTGTTACTTTTTGCTACACAAGATGTAATTGTAAATATTAGTTGTATTCCCAAACATTAGTATTGTTGTGGAAAGTTGGAATCAAATTTGTATCGGCTAGAGACAATGGCATAAAGTTGTTCAGCAGAATACAAAGGCAAAGTCACAAGTATCGCCTAAGTTACTTCCGTCACACAAGAATTGATAGAAAACTATTTTTTTCATACTTTGGGATCACAGAAACTTTTTTACAAAGAAAACAGTTTATAGTTTAATTGATAAAAAGTCTTACTGATAACAGTGACACATTTAATTTACATCTCTACCGATGATTGGAAAAAAAAAATTATTTGATTATCATCAAATTAAAAAAAAAATAATTATTTCTTGAACTAAGTGAACGAACTGATAACCGTTTTAATTATTTCTTACGTAACCTATATTATACTTATCAAACAGAACAGCGCCTAACCTGTATTATAGTAATCATACAGAACCGTGCCTAGCCTATATTATAGTAATCATACAGAACAGCGCCTAACCTATATTAATCATACAGAACTGTGCCAAAATATACTACAGTAATCATACAGAACTGCGCCAAGCTATGTTATAGTAATCGTACCGAACAGCGCCAAGCTATATTATAGTAATCATACAGAGCCGCGCCTAGCAAACACATCAACATTGTAAGCTGACTTTTCATTTCTGGAATTTTTGAGCATTATTTTCTTTTTAATTTAATATGGCAGGTAATTCTGGACCCCTATGAACTAATTGCACTAATTTTTAAGCTTAGTGAACAATCATATTAATTATAAGTATGATTGCACATTACACAACACAGACCAAACAAGGGCAAACTACGATAAGTGGGTCAATGTGTCAGACCAGACAAACTACGATAAGTGGATCCATGTATCAGACCAGACAAACTACGATAAGTGGGTCCATAAGCCCATGTGTCCATGTGTCAATGTGTCCATAAGCCCATGTGTCAATAAGCCCATGTGTCCATGTGTTCATAAGCCCATGTGCCCATGTGTTCATAAGCCCATGTGTTCATAAGCCCATGTGTTCATAAGCCCATGTGTTCATAAGCCCATGTGTCCATAAGCCCATGTGTCCATGTGTTGATAAGCCCATGTGTTCATATGCCCATGTGTCCATTAGCCCATGTGTTCATAAGCCCATGTGTTCATAAGCCCATGTGTCCATGTGTTCATAAGCCAATGTGTCCATGTGTTCATAAGCCCATGTGTTCATAAGCCCATGAGTCCATGTGTTCATAAGCCCATGTGTCCATAAGCCCATGTGTCCATAAGCCCATGTGTTCATAAGCCCATGTGTCCATGTTCATAAGCCCATGTGTCCATGTGCTGCCTTTTGGGCTCTTTGATCCTGCCCCTGACTTCAATTCTAATTAAATTTATGTCTTCAAATAAAAACTATCAATTTAATTAAGATCCGACCTTTTTATTTCTTTCATCCAGGCCCGCAGTGTCCACCCCCTGCGTTTTATCTGGCTCCCTCTGCTTGTTTGCTCTACTTAGTAAAATTTAATCATGCCCCCCCCCCCCCCGCTATTGCCTAGCCCCTGCTGTAGAATTTTCACGCTATGGGGCTGCTTTCATCTATAGCTCCTTGTCCGGCTCTTGTGTCAAATTTATTAACCAAATGTGATAGCGAATCAAAAAGTTTGCTCACCTAGGGATATAAAAATACATAGAATATTTAATTTTTCAATGTATCTGCAGGAATAAATTGAATCAAACTTCAGATCATATCATTTTCAATGGCGACTGGCAATGCAACCAACGCAACTACTTTGATATCGATAAATATACTTGACCTTGAAATCAACGCTTTTGAAGCATTATTAGGAAGAAGATGTGACAGTCACAAAGAACAAGTTATTAACTTTTACTGTAAGAAATGTCATGTAGCAATATGTCATGTATGTACCGTAGTGACTCATAGACAGCACGACGGACACAGAATTTTTGAGCTGAATAACTTAATGAAACTCTATGAACAGAAATTCCAAAGACGCAGAGAAATCCACAGGGAAATATTACAAAGTTTAGACGCTTGCTTACAACATTATGACGTCATCTGTAAGCTTCCGTCCATGAAAGAAAATCTTCAAAAGTTGATCAAACGGGATTTGGAGCGTAACATAAAGACACTGAAAGTGAGGGCAGACGATTTGTGTGGACGAATAGCGGAGACATTTGATCAGCAATCAGCACAATTAACAAGTAATAAAATAATTTTGACTGAGCTTAAAAATAAACTAGATTCTCAGATTTCTGAATTCGACAATGCAAAAGCTAAGCCTGATGTAGTTACTGCCCTTGAACTTTACAGGAAAATGAAGAAAGAAGCAGATAAAAATAAAGAAATGATCTCTGAGGGCAGTGCTGCGGCAAAGTCTGACCAATTGAAAGTAAGTTTTGAAGAAGATGCCCGTTTGAAAGCAAACTTCAAAGTCGTGGCAAATTATAAGCTCACAATAATGTTGATACTTTCTATATATATTTTTGAGAAGTTCAGTTATGTTTTAAGTATTAGCTACGCTAAAATTTTTTAAATAATCGCGAGGTTAAAAATAAATCATAATAACAGAAAAAGAAATGGAGAGAGAGGCGAATAGAGAGATGCGAACAGAGAAAAAAATGGCTGATAATAATTAATAATTTTATTTATAATAAACCATAACGTAAGATTTGTTTCAATTCAATTCTATGGGTTCTATCATATATATTATCCAATTTTAATTGTATTTTTAAACCAAATAACGAATTTTTTTTTAATGTGTAGGCAGGCCTTTTAACATAGTACATTTTATAACATGGAAGTTTATTTTGGCTAATAGAATAGCACTTTTATCAAGGCTTTCTTATGCAGAGTAAATATCATGCCTACTAGGAATACGTAGAAGTCATGGAAGCGACTGTTTTAACTGGCCGACACAAATTTCACCCTTTTATATAGTTGAAGTATGCTTTGGTGTTAACCAAACCTGGAATTTAGTAATTAAAAAAATGATTTTTCAAAAAATATGTAAGCTAATGAAATGAAGATTAGCTTGTTATTAAATTAAATGTTGTTTTCACTTTTCAAATACTTAAAGAGGATGGGGGATACCAAAAATATCCTTGCACAAAGCTCCAAAAAAGCTACAGCTCTGGGACCATGTACTACTCACGAACACCTACATGACTATAAGTGTTTCATGTTTGTTTCAACATGAAATATCTTGTTTTAAAAAACCATACCCAAAAAAAAACATTTGTTGTTCATTTATATTAAAATTTCTTAAGTTTTGACCATAGTCTCATATATATCTGATCCACAACGCGAATGTTGCCCAAAATGGCAAAAATAGTGAGATTTAATAATTTTGCAATAAATTCAACATTTAGAAATTTCAAATATGATAAAAGTTCATGAAGGAAAAACTTGTAACTTAAAAAAGAATGCTGACCATTGTGTTGACCATTATGCTTTATTAACGTTCCCGCTCAAAGGGTTTAATTGGTTCTGATAAAGGCTAAAGTATTTTAAGTCATAATGTAATTTTTGCATCATTTATAATTTTAATCTATTTATTTGGCATATCTAATCAATATTACATTCACTTTATATTAATACTTCTCAGTATACTTTTTTCTGGCAATAGTGAATAATAAATAAAAAATAATAGGCCTACATATTTCTACATATTTAATTAAAAATCAAAATAAAATATTGAATAACATATTAACAGTAATTTTTGTTTTTTTCTAAAATACGCAAAACTTAGACTAATGATGGTTTCTTTTGTGAACTGAATAGATGAATTATTTAATTATTTTCAGTGCATCATGACTGACAGGCATTTCCAAATTAGACAATTATAGGATTTTAAAGTTAATTAATTTCTGTTCTAGAAAAATGAGAAATTGTCTGAAGAAATGCAAACACAATTTTCATTTTTCAAGTTTAAAAGAAAAAAAATACTATTAGTCGAATGCTACAATCTCAAATTTTTAAATCAAAATCTTCTTAGCGAATTGATTAGTTTTGTTTTAAATTACAAAAAGATTACAAAAAAACATGTTTAAATTGTTTTGTTTTTTTTAATTATACTTACAGAGGACATAATATTAAAGGAGTTATAAATGAACATCATTCATTATATGCTTTAATGTATTAAACATAAACCACATGATATGCAAATAGAATCAAAGTGAAATTTAAAAAGCACTGGGAAAACAATCATTACACATTAGGGCAAAACAAAAATATATTTTGAAATCTACAAGCAAATAAAAAAAGTAAAGTTCCATTAGCCATCTGTTTCTATAACCTCTGCATTAGGTCAGGTACCCATTTAAAGCTCGGTGGACTTATGGGAAAAATTCCATGGTTCTCACTGAGGATCCAACCCAGGACATATTCAAGCATAACAAAAAACAAATGTGAAACATTTTCTATAATGTACACAGTTCTATAATGTACACTGCTTAATAATATCTGGTCTTCAATGATAAAAAAAAGAAAAAATAGATCCCTTGAATTAAACTTTACAAACAAAAAATTATAAAAGCATAAAAATACAGGAATTTTATCAAAATGGATTTATAATCACAGTTTAAGACAAAAAAATTTTTAAGTTTTGATAATTGTATTATAAATACAATATTCTTGTACAACAATAGAAAATAAACAATTTATCTTGCCCTTTCTACATAATCACCATATCCTCGAACATGGATGACTGGATTTGCTGAGGCTTGGCCAACAATGAGGCATTAACAAATGGCCACCGGTCAATTTAGAATGAATTCACAGTGGTTAAAAATTAAAAAATTTACCACTTTAACAAGTTTGACATTAAATACATATAAATTTTTTTTTTAATAAGCTTTTATTAAATGCACTAAAAAAAATTGCATTCTTAAAATCAAACAAATATTCATGTGTATTATCATTACTAGCTACTAAAATAAAAATATAAGCATGGATGTCGATATTTATAGTTGTTCTTTTTTTTTATTTACTGCTACTTATCAACTAATGTAAAGAGATATTTAATAAAGTATATTATAATGACCAACGCTTTTATTTTAGTAAAGATAATTAATATTTTAATAAAAGCTTTTTTTTAAAAAGGTTTTTTATATTTCGTTAATACTTTTTAATTTTGATATAGTTAAACTATTATTTTTGCACACTTAAATATAATGTTATTAATTTGGCAGGTCTACATAAGATAAAAACAAGCTTCACTATTTGGCACTTTTTTTTCATAGAATAATCTCAAGACAATTTTTCCCATTATAATCAAACCTAAAAAGTAATTAGCTTTGTAATTCTACAGTTCTGTTTGTTTGTGGACTTGAAGAAATTGTCTATTGTCATGAAGAATCTACAATGTGCCAAATTTAAACCTTCTGACTAAATTTTAAAAGGTCCAAAAGGGAGTTACAAGATGTGAGGACAAGCCCACAAACAGAAAGTGAAACTAATAGAAAGCTTACAAATAAGAACTGAATAATAACAACCTAAAGAAATGTCTAATTTTGTATCACTGCACTTTTATGAATTTTATTAATTATTAAATTATGATAAGGCTGTTCCTTTAGAAAGTAACATGTCCATAAAACATGGTCACTTTAGGTCCATAGCATCGACATGATAACTGTGATTAATCAATTGAAAAATAATTGATCTCACACAATGTAAATTATAAAATGTAAGTTATAAATTTATTTCTACCAGATATTCCATTCAGAGAAACAGATATTAGCATGCAGTCTCACTCTTTTTGCTATGACAGTAATATATGATTATTCTCGTATCCTCTACCCTAATGGACATATTTTTTTTCAGAACATGTTATTTTGAGCTATTTCATTGTTCTTGTACACAATTGGCTATCAAAAAATTAACTGAAGTGTTTCCCCAAGTCAGACATTGGAGTAATACATACTTATGAAATTCGTATACATGTATATTGAAATCTACACTAAGAATTAATTAGTGCTTTCCCCTCAAAGAGAATTTTTTTTTACAGCAAAGTTAACATTGTAGTGGTTTTCCTCTTGTGTGAGCTGAGCAATGCATTTCCAGGGTTGTAAAATTAATACATGATTTGTTACAAAGGCAGCAGTGAAATATTTCAACTTCCTTGGGGGAAGATAATTGTTTCCTGGTGTTAGACATTCGAATACCATTCCTATTATTTATCTTAATGAAAGTATGCATTAACCTGTGCCTGGTCAAATTCCAACTGTGAGAAAAGTTTTTAAGACAGACTATACATTTAAATGGTTTTTCTCCGGTATGAACAAATTGGTGTGTAATCAAGCGACTTTTACAAGAAAAACTTTTATGGCATTCTGAACATTTAAATGGTTTTTCCATGCTATGAATGAATTGATGCCTGATCAAATTACTTTTGTCAGAGAAGCTTTTATAGCATATTTGACATTCAAATGGTTTTTCTCCAGTATGTATTAATTCGTGTGTGGTCAAGCTCACTCTCTGAGAAAAACTTTTATGACACACTGAACACTTAAATGGTCTTTCTCCACTATGAGTTAACTGGTGTGTGTTTAAGTTACTTCTCTGAGTAAAACATTTATGACATACTGAACATATAAATGGTTTCTCGCCAGTATGTATTATTTGGTGTTTGGCCAAGTCTTTTTTCTGAGTAAAACATTTATGACATTCTGTACAAGTAAATGGTTTTTCACCTGTATGAATTAAATGGTGTTTAGTCAAGTCACTTCTATGAGTAAAATATTTCTCACATATTGTGCACTGATGTGGTTTTTCTTTAGTGTGAACAAACTGATGCCTTGTCAAGTTACTTTTATCAGAAAAGCTTTTATCACATTCGGAACACTGAAATAATTTTTGCCCTGTGTGAATTGATTGGTGTCTGGACAAGTTACTCTTCTTAGTAAAACCTTTCTGGCATACTGTACAGTTAAATAGTTTTTGATCAGCCTGAATTAACTGAAACATGGTGGAGTGTCTTCTCCAAGTAAATCCTGATTGACTTATTGATCATCAGAATCCCAATAAAACGTCCAATGTAATATTTTAGCTTGGGCTTTCATTTTTTTAACTGTATCATCAAATGTTTTATATGAAGAAATCATTTTGTGTGACCAATACATAAATGAAATGGTTTCACAATCATCTGTCATGTGAAATGTACAAGAAGCTCATGCTAAAATCAATGTTTGAATTTTTTTTAAAAAAAACTTTACAAAGGCTTGCAAATGTCATTTTTATATTGTAAACTGAATGCTTTAATAGAACAGGCCTATTTTATTGAACTTAATAGCTTGAAGTCAATTGCTTGCTTATATTATTTCATTTTGCATGTAGAACCAATGAGCATGAAAGTCTTGTTCAAATGATGAATGAATAAGTTCATAGTCTCACTGTTAGTGGCATTTTTCTGCGGATTAGAAAAAAATTATACAGTAGTAATTATTGACTGTTAAGTAATGGAATGATTTAGATGACACACTAGTGTGAATGTGTAAATAGAGAAAAAAAAATGTGAAACTATTTTTTCAATGAGAATTTGTACTTTGTTTACATACATGATATACAGTGGTACCTCGGGTTACAATTAATTTGTTTCAGAACTCAGTTCGTTGTCTGAACATTGAAATCAATAAAATAAACTTAATTCAATTTCAAGATGCTGAAAAAAGTATTTTTTTTAACATCCTGACACAACGCAAAGAATTTGTTAAATAAAGAAAAAGAAAACAAGCAAATAAAATAAATGTAAACAAAAAATATATTATGTCTTTCTTTCTTACCAAAAAAAAATGAGTATGAGAAATATATGTCACTTTTTTTTTGCTATTCTGAATCACTAGTTTTAGGAGTTTCTTATCACTGTTACTTTTAGCAGCCAACTGGAATAGAGAAAACTGTTAAACCCTTTGCCGGAGAATCATTCAGAAGTTGACCAACCCATTGTCATTCATCAATTTTGCTGCTCTGATAGCAAAAACTTTGTTTGGATGCTGATTCACAATGAAGTCTTCAATATCTGCCCACTAGTTGCTAATTTCTTTAGACCTGGCAGTTGAAACCATCACTGGCTCCTCATCATTGGACAACTTTTCCTCCCTAAGTGTCTTTAACTGTAAACTGGAGCAATTATAACCAAAATTTCCACTGTATATCAATTCTACTCTATAATATAAGTCCACCTATGCAACTATAAACAAGCAATTAAGCCTGTTCCATTCTAGACACAGGACGTGTTAGCGCATTTTCATGTTATGTATCAGTACGTTTGTTAGCTTTCAGTAAATATTTGTAAATTTTGGAAATGTTTATAAATTCGATTGTGTAATGCATATACCTGTAAAAAAAATATTATAAAGACGTTTCTTTATATTTGAAAAAAAATTATTTTCTCTTAAATCTAACTACAAGTGGTTTGTGGTTACTGAAATAGGACTCATAATTGAAAACATTCGAAATTGTAGTCATTTAATCGGCCGAAAACTCCGTCAATTGTTGCATAGCTCTGATACTTTCGATTAAACTCAGAACACAAACTTACTATTTCATTTGATGAGTTTCTTAATAAATCTTGGTGAAACTACGTGCTGCAGTATTTCGCACCTAATGAATGGGTTATTGAATGTACAAGGTGTAGAATGGGGCCATATATATAATATATAAGCCCCTTAGGAGCCCTGAAGCCCGGCCCTCAGAGGTCCTATCGCGAAATGAACTTTTGATGTACACATGGCAGGCCAAGACCTACAAAATGATATATACATCATGGGTCTAGGACTTATGGTTGCTGAGATATAGGGCGCTCCTTTATTAATATAGCTTATATAGTAAAAAACGGTACTTTATAAGCCCCCTTTTACGGCCCTCAGAGGTCAGATCGCGAAATGAACTTTTGATGTACACTTGGCAGGCCAAGACCTACAAAATGATATATACATCATGGGTCTAGGACTTATGGTTGCTGAGATATATGGCGCTCCTTTGTTAATATAGCTTATATAGTAAAAAACGGTACTTTCTAAGCCCCCTTTTACGGCCCTCAGAGGTCAGATCGCGAAATGAACTTTTGCTGCACACATGGCAGGCCAAGACCTACAAAATGATATACACATCATGGGTCTAGGACTTATGGTTGTTGAGATCTAGTGTGATGACGGACAGACTGACAGACAGACAGACAAAACGGGGACAATAGAGCATTTTTTTTGAAAATGCTCTAAAAACAGTAAGACCTATAAAATTTTACACAATGAATCATTGGGTTACTTGATTTGTCTATCATGGTTTCAAATGCAGAATATATATCATACAGAAAGAGCATCATTATTTAAAAGTCTTCTAATAAGGACTTGAAAAAACAGAACAATCAACTTAAATTGACAATGAGCATTCTGTATGGTTATATTCTGTGGTTTCTAAACCATAGTCATATAAAGGCCAATGAAAAGGTGAAAATTATTAACTAAACCTTGTTTTAAACCTTGGCCTTCAAGTCATTGATATTAATAAATGTTCTATTAGGTGAATCATAATATGCAAAAATTACAAACCTTGGACTTAGAAATTCTTCGACTTAAAAAAATCTGTTTGTAATATATGTTCTCTTAAACAAGCCATTTTTTTAATAAAAGTAAACTACTACGGAGTGTTTAAAGCAAAGGTGTTGATTCTCATAAGGCCGATATCCAGGCAAAGAATGGGTACATTTACAAGTGGAAATATATATGTGCACACATACCTGAGAATGGCACTGGTGCTAGCAACTGTGGTGTACTGAGTCAAACATATCCAGACTTGTTTAAAATGGATACAGCTTCCCATCTGTGAACACAATATATTTTAGCATTTTACATTAAATTAGTATTCTAAAATCAGTAATAAAATTTGTGAATTTGATAATTTAAAAGATGGCTTTGGTTTTTTGTGGTGTCAACTCTTCTCTTCATGCACATGCTTACTTGGCTTAAGTTTTATCACGCAATAATCAAAAAAAGAGAAAGAAATGCATGTTGAAATACAATTAAAATAAAAATAACTTCAGGCCAGTTAGTAAAATTTAGATTTTGACAAGTTTGCTGGCTGGTCGATGTAAGATGAAGATAGTTTGAAGTAAAGCTAAAATTATTTTATTGTTAAATTATGCACTTTTATTTTGTAATTCAGATCGAATTCCCCAAGAGAGGTAAAAAAAATGTTTCATACAAATGATTAGACTTACACTAATTTGATAAAAAAGAATACCAGCAATACTTAAGATTTAAATCTTGCTCATTTTTACTTATTAATGTGTGGCCCCATTTCTCACTTAATGATTTCCAAATAGGTTTCTAGTACAGGCATGCAATCTCAGTCTCCTAAGGAACACAGAGGTCACGTGTTGTCAAAAGGACAATGTGTTCTCATGATTGCCTCACTTGACATTTGATTGGAATCATTTAATAAAAAGAATTGCAGGATTTTTTAACTATGTCTAGCGATATGGTGCTCTGATAAAAAAAATGCTTTTAACTTTGTTTAAATCACAGCCCCTGAGAGTGAGGAAACTAATGTTTAAAATATAGAAATTACAATGTGTTTTAAAATATAGAAATTACAATGTGTTTTAAAATCAGACAAATAGTGCAAAAAAATCATAAAGTATGTGTTATAGAACCTGAAAAAAAAAAAAGGAAAAAAAGAGTTAGTAGAAATATGGGTGGCTTATGAATTGTATATTCAGGCTGCACATGTGGACACAAAAAGTCGCAAGCAGCCCAAGGGCCACCAGTTTGACATGCCTAATCTAGTAGATAATTTTAAAAGTGTTAACTTAATTACTTAACTCTTAATTGATGGCAGGTTTTAATTGATTTTTCAGTTGCAAAATGGTAGTCATATATTTTCAAAGACTGTAATTTTTTTCTTCATCCCTACGCATGTTTATATATCAATTTGTTGGAAATTGAATAAGCTTTCAGAATCTACTGCTTTAGTTGGTGCAGATTGTATTTTGTTATAAAAAATGTATGAACTTAATTAAAAAAAAGTGATTTTTTTTTCAAAATTTCAAAGTATACACAAACACCAGTAAGACAAAAAGAAATATCAAGATCTTTTACATTTATTTACACTTTATATTCAGCTACATTCAATTCAACATAAGAAATAATATCACAACATTTAATCAATTTTCCCCTGAGCAATGGTGCATGTCATATTTTTCAAAAACAAAACATACTAAATTTAATTGATTGCACACATTTAATATATCATTCTATTTGTAATAAGATATTAAATTTGATATTATTTTCTAAAAAAAAAAAAGTGAAGAAATAAATAATTTTCAAGTTTATACATGAGAGATAGAGAAAATGCTCATAAATGAACATAAATGACTTAAAATCACATTTAAAAAGATGAACATATTAATAAAGGCAGTGGCTACGGTTCGGTCCGACCGAACCCGTATTTTTTTTACTTCGGGTACCAGCCATAGATAATATTGCTCCACACCCTAACCCTAACCCTATCTCTAACCCTATCCCTAACCCTATCTCTAACCCTATCCCTAACCCTATCCCTAACCCTAATCCTGAAAAAAAAAAATAAATTATGTTGTTATATAGTTCAGTGCAGCGACTCGGCCACTATGCAATAATAAGTAAGGCCGGTACCCGAAAAAAAGAAATACGCGTTCGGTCGGACCGAACCGTAGCCACTGCGATTAATAAATATCATTTAGACTACGTTAAATTTAATTCAATTTAAACATTATAGTCATAAATTTGAAAAAAAAAATACTCTTAATGATGTGTGTGCATATATGTTTAGAAATGTTATAAATTAAAAATGACAAAATTATACTAAGAACATCTAGCTCTACATAAACAAGAACAGCTAGGAGAAAAAGTTATTTATTAACTAAACCCTTAGTATTGTATAATTAAAATAAGATAAAAGCAAAATTAATATTAAACTTACATGTGATATGCGATAAACTATTTATATTTTTTCCGAAACACAAAAATTTGCACTTGACTTTACTTTCTTTACAAATTTATCTTAAGAATTAAATTCACACTACAGCTTTTCCTGATTATTATACATGTTAATAAAACAAAAAGGTTTCTTAGTTACAATAAGTGAAGGAACATTACAAAATATAAGCTTATTATAAGTTAGGCTGTCAGCAAAATGAATTTCTCACTATTTGATAGCAAATCTTTCACTATGGAATCAATATACGTAGCAAATCTTTCACTATGGAATTAATATGTTGATAGGACTGAAAAAATTTCATGCAACACATTTTTTAAAGTTTGTCAGTGAGAATCTCCTTTACATAAGCTGTCATTACATAAGCTGTCATATAAAAATTTAGAGTCATGTTTCAAATTTAATAAAAATACATTTCATTTTTAAATCGGTCCTGCAAAATATGAGAAAAAAACTAATCACAACGATGATTATGAAAGAGCTTTTTGCTTTTAAAATTCAACGACTAAGGGCACTACTATACTGTACACATGATATGAATTTCCTGTCCACAGCTCAAATATAACTCCTGCAGTGTTAGCTCATTCCATCTTTCACAAATGCTAGGTTTTTGTAATTCATGTTCCATGGCGGAATCATTTGTATTCTGTCTTATGTGAGACAAATGTGTGTGTGATATGATCCAATGCAAAATAAAGTAAGGAAAGTCTTGGTATGTAAATGCTTTGCATCAATATCTTGTCCAGACTTCTGCCAATTGGATACATGCAACCCTTTCAGGCAGAAATGGTGGTGGTGAATCCAATAGTGTCTTCATCATAACCATAGACTTAAAAGTAGAAGCTGTGTTGAAATAAATAAAAATAACATGATTTAATAGCTATTAAATGATTTATTTCCCAATAAAAATAAATTTTCTGTGATAAAAGTGTAATATAAAAATTGAAAATACTGATGAAAATAAAATGTAGAATACTTTTAAGCCGAATGTTTGCCAACAGCTAATTTTTGATTACTAAAAATACTAAAATAGGACATGTTATGAATTGATATAATTCAGTAATGTTAAGTATAATCTTTAGTACGTACATTCTGCTTCACATCAATGTTTGTAGTGACTGGGTGGAAATCTAAAATCTATTCATGCAGAAATGCAGGTGATGAATATGAAACTGTCCTCATAGCCATTGTCATAGATAGCTGCATAGAAGCTGTGTTGAAATAAAAATAAGATTAAATAAATATTTTATTACTAATTTTCTCTATCATTAGCTAAATTTTTTTTTAGTCATAATAGTATAAAATAATTGTAAAACTTGTTGAAATTAGCTGTAGAGCTATATATGTATGCTGACTTAGCCGATCAGTTGATTTTTGTTTACAAAATAGTTCAATGTTGTTATCTTGTATAAATTGAAAAAAAAAGAATAAACATGCATATACTTTTTTTATGACATATAAAATCTTAAATAAATAGTCTGCTAGAGTTTATAGAATTTTATAACTAGGTTCCTCGGAGATGAATTTCTATCAAATAATAGACCGAAAAATTATAAAAAATGAAGACAAAGAAAAAGAAGGCATGTTCGTGTGAACATGCCATACTTACACAGTGTGTTGGTAGCAAATAAATGTATAACAAACGAAATATTTTCATCTTCAGAATAGTCATATACATACGTTAGATCCTAGATCTCTTTGTCACTTGAGTTTAAATCAAAATCAGGCTGAAATTCATACTAAGAATCAATTTTTTAAAAGCTGCACGAAATGCGTTAGGTCTAGCAGGCTAAGAAAATGGAGTCTAACAGAAGTGACGACTTTATTAAATTTACGTTTTTTAACGAACGAGAACTTTTATTCAAAATTATATTTAATGGATTTTTTTTAAATGAAAGGATAAAAACATGCAATAATTTTGATCCATATTCTTAGGACTCCATCGTTTAAGATTTAGGCTCTGTGCCCTTGATTTAATAACTATAATCTAACTGGTCATACAATAAATCAGAGCTTTAAAAAAACTACTATGCACTTAATCGTACATACATAACATGCACCAATATAGACTATACTATATTATAGTATATACTAATAATAGTAAAAGGCCAGTGATATCATATTTGATAATGATGATTTTTTACGATCAGATTGTCTTGGAGGTAAGTATTATGATCAATTTTAAATTATTTAACATTGTTGTAATTCGATTTTATCAATAATTATCTGAAAATAATAAAACAGACAAAAATACAATATACTTATATTAGTTATATGATAATATATACTAGGCCTAAATCAACTAGATGACTCTCAGTCTCAACTTACAATAGTTAATAAATACATTGTCTACTCTAAATACAAAACTATATTCCCCACTTACTTACGCAGGGCTTAATTTATGAATTCTCACACATTTTTTGTAGATATGCTGATACTCAGTTGAGTCATTGTATTATTTGGAGACTTGACTAAAAAAAGAATGGCACTTGACAAGACTTGTCACAAGACAAGTGAACTAGCTACTTGGGGGTTGTGTTTTTCAGCTGTTCTAATACTAGAGAAAAGAGAAAAAAATATGCATTATGTTTATCAAAGGATATAGTTCTGATGTCCTTTTAATAATTGCATTTCATGTACGCACTGGCTCCAGATACGTCTAAGACGTACTACATATTTTTTTTTCTCCGGATACGTCTAAGCATGAACTCTTATGATTTAAAGTTATTTTCTTTTCGCGGGAAATTGCATAACCGAGCAATATTTTTTAATTATACATTAAAATGAAAGCTTAGTTTGAGTGGCGCGCTGGTAAAGTTGGTTGTTCGCTTGGCCGTGATCCAGTTTGGCTAACTATTTGCGGGTTCGATTGCTCTGAGAGACATAAATTTTTTTTTTTCAGATTTCATTTTTCAGGATCAGGGTTTGGGATAGGGGGTTAGGGTGTGGAGCAATAGCTATTGATGTTCCCCGAAAAAAAAAATTAGGGAGACATACATTTTTTTTTCAGAATTAGGGTGTGGAGCAATATCTATTTATGGTCCCCGAAAAAAAAAAAATCTCCGATTATTAACAGTAAATGACGTGATCAACGTCTGCAGTAAATGAGAGTTCTCATTCATTCTGTTTACTCTTTTAACGTGTTAAAACGATCGCCGATTTTGAGCACCATCATTGTGTAATAATATCATAATATAAAATGCATTTCCCGCGAAAAGAAAATAACTTTAAATCATAAGAGTTCATTCTGTTTACTGACGTATCCCGAAAAAAAAATACGTAGTACGTCTTAGACGTATCCGGAGCCAGTGCATTTCACGTACTTAAAAAGTCAAAGGCTGTGTAGTTAGGTACTTGGATATCGCTAAAATTTCGGCCGGAAATCGTAGTATTTCCTGCCATAGACTATATAAACTTGTGAATGATCCTACCCTGAGTAATGTACTGGCTTTCTTTAATTGGAATGCTTTATATTTGATATTTCTTAATGTATTTTTACACAGTTACTAAAAGAATTGGGTAAATATTTATAATAAGTTCTTTTATTGCATAAGTTTACGTTTTTGTTTATGGATTCTTCTTTGGAAAATAAGGTATGTTAACATTTGTCCTGGCTCGTTAATTAGATTGCTTCACAGAAATTTTTTAAATTCTACTAATTAAGACATGTTATAGGATAATAATTTTAACAATTTCACAAACGTTTAGTCCCATTATGAATAAAAAAAAAACAGAATCTTAACCATGCTCGATTGGCCGATTTTAGTAACCTATTATCGATAACAACCGCCATGAAAATGAAATGTGTCTATTTGTAGTTCTTATCTGTACAATCTATCTACATCACTGTCTAAACACTTTTTGTGTTCATTTTTAATATTAGCATTTATTTTAAAATTACAGATGAGCACAATTTCACTAACGTTATGTACCATTATGAATACAATAAAACCAGAATCTTAACCATGCTCGATTGGCCGATTTTAGTAACCTATTATCGATAGCTGGCTATTTGTAGTTCCTGTCTGTACAATCTATTTATATCACGCAAAATTCTGGTCACAAATTTCAGCTTTTTTTCTGTAGTAAAAAAAATGACACATAGAAGCTAATAACTCAACAACCATTATTATTGTCCAGGTACCATCAATATACTTTTTAAAGTTTCCTTGCTTTAACCATGTTATAGATATGTTTGAGAACTAAAGCAACCGCGATCAGAGACGTATACATCTAGTAAGAATAACAGACAATTTTTAAGATGTAAACAATCGAAAAAATTTCGTCTACCTAACTTTTTAAAAATATACTTTTTAGTCTTTTATTAAAAAAACGAATAAAAAAAACTAATACTATTAGCGGAACAATATAAAACTGAGCTCGGTTGCAAAATTAGCAAGTTGTGTCTGATGCAGCGTGTTACACTTACAAGACGACCGGACTGTGTGAAGCCGCTTTTCGGAAACTAACCGGAAATGACGTACGACTTTTGTACTCTATTGGTAGCTTCGCAGGAAATCATCCTACCCTGACCAATCTCAAAGGCGGCCTACAGCAATGCACAGTGCCTAGTAATTGCATTTCATGTACGCACTGGCTCCAGATACGTCTAAGACGTACTACATATTTTTTTTTCTCCGGATACGTCTAAGCATGAACTCTTATGATTTAAAGTTATTTTCTTTTCGCGGGAAATTGCATAACCGAGCAATATTTTTTAATTATACATTAAAATGAAAGCTTAGTTTGAGTGGCGCGCTGGTAAAGTTGGTTGTTCGCTTGGCCGTGATCCAGTTTGGCTAACTATTTGCGGGTTCGATTGCTCTGAGAGACATAAATTTTTTTTTTTCAGATTTCATTTTTCAGGATCAGGGTTTGGGATAGGGGGTTAGGGTGTGGAGCAATAGCTATTGATGTTCCCCGAAAAAAAAAATTAGGGAGACATACATTTTTTTTTCAGAATTAGGGTGTGGAGCAATATCTATTTATGGTCCCCGAAAAAAAAAAAATCTCCGATTATTAACAGTAAATGACGTGATCAACGTCTGCAGTAAATGAGAGTTCTCATTCATTCTGTTTACTCTTTTAACGTGTTAAAACGATCGCCGATTTTGAGCACCATCATTGTGTAATAATATCATAATATAAAATGCATTTCCCGCGAAAAGAAAATAACTTTAAATCATAAGAGTTCATTCTGTTTACTGACGTATCCCGAAAAAAAAATACGTAGTACGTCTTAGACGTATCCGGAGCCAGTGCATTTCACGTACTTAAAAAGTCAAAGGCTGTGTAGTTAGGTACTTGGATATCGCTAAAATTTCGGCCGGAAATCGTAGTATTTCCTGCCATAGACTATATAAACTTGTGAATGATCCTACCCTGAGTAATGTACTGGCTTTCTTTAATTGGAATGCTTTATATTTGATATTTCTTAATGTATTTTTACACAGTTACTAAAAGAATTGGGTAAATATTTATAATAAGTTCTTTTATTGCATAAGTTTACGTTTTTGTTTATGGATTCTTCTTTGGAAAATAAGGTATGTTAACATTTGTCCTGGCTCGTTAATTAGATTGCTTCACAGAAATTTTTTAAATTCTACTAATTAAGACATGTTATAGGATAATAATTTTAACAATTTCACAAACGTTTAGTCCCATTATGAATAAAAAAAAAACAGAATCTTAACCATGCTCGATTGGCCGATTTTAGTAACCTATTATCGATAACAACCGCCATGAAAATGAAATGTGTCTATTTGTAGTTCTTATCTGTACAATCTATCTACATCACTGTCTAAACACTTTTTGTGTTCATTTTTAATATTAGCATTTATTTTAAAATTACAGATGAGCACAATTTCACTAACGTTATGTACCATTATGAATACAATAAAACCAGAATCTTAACCATGCTCGATTGGCCGATTTTAGTAACCTATTATCGATAGCTGGCTATTTGTAGTTCCTGTCTGTACAATCTATTTATATCACGCAAAATTCTGGTCACAAATTTCAGCTTTTTTTCTGTAGTAAAAAAAATGACACATAGAAGCTAATAACTCAACAACCATTATTATTGTCCAGGTACCATCAATATACTTTTTAAAGTTTCCTTGCTTTAACCATGTTATAGATATGTTTGAGAACTAAAGCAACCGCGATCAGAGACGTATACATCTAGTAAGAATAACAGACAATTTTTAAGATGTAAACAATCGAAAAAATTTCGTCTACCTAACTTTTTAAAAATATACTTTTTAGTCTTTTATTAAAAAAACGAATAAAAAAAACTAATACTATTAGCGGAACAATATAAAACTGAGCTCGGTTGCAAAATTAGCAAGTTGTGTCTGATGCAGCGTGTTACACTTACAAGACGACCGGACTGTGTGAAGCCGCTTTTCGGAAACTAACCGGAAATGACGTACGACTTTTGTACTCTATTGGTAGCTTCGCAGGAAATCATCCTACCCTGACCAATCTCAAAGGCGGCCTACAGCAATGCACAGTGCCTAGTATGAATGTCGTTTGCGAGGCCTATGGCCAGGCCCGGATTTATATACATGACGAGTAATGACGACTAGGCCGTGGCCTAAGAGTCCTCGCGAAATAAGATTCCACAAAATGTTGAGTAGAAATCAATAAGGGCCGTCCATAAAGTACGTCACGCTGTTTTTGACCATTTTTGACCCTCCCTCCAACCTGTCACAAAGTGTCACAAAATCTCGGGACCCCTTCCTCCCTTAAGTACGTCACACTTTCAATTTTGTTTAAATTAAGAACTAATTAAAATTCAATCGAAAACTTAAAACGTGCTTCACTATTAAACTGCCTTAAAATAGGTCTATAAGTATTAAAAGAAGTATCAGATTATTAAATTACTTAAATAGTAGAATAACTAATTGTCAAACAGTTGTCACAGCTATTCTTTGAAACAGTAACTCAATCAATTGATTAAATAATAAAAATGGAAACAAAACAATGCGACTAAAAAAAGGACTATATTGACATATTATGTGAGCAGCACTTGTGCCAGCCCCGTAGCGTGAAAATACTACAACAGAGGCCAGGCCATAGCGGGATGGGGGGGGGCGGGGTCGGCTGGGAATAAATAATACTAAGTAGAGCAAACAAGCAGGGGGGGGCCTGGCCTGTGCTATCTTGAATATGTTTATAGTGGACCTGTGAATTATGTTTAGTTAAAAAAAATATTCACTAGACATCATCCATCCATGAAGTGAAGTGTTCATCCTTAGTTACGACTGATATAAATCTTCCCCCATCATCGTTTCGTAGAAGGATAATTGCAGACAGATCAACTTCATCCTCATCTAGCCACTCAACATCCTCTGAATGTGCATTTTCCATTCAGCCAATTTTTGCCATGAATTCTCTTTGAAAATTTTGGGTTGGCACTTTCTCCTGCGCCCGAGCTCTGTGTTGTCCTGTGTGTTTCTTCAACATTGTTTGTGAGGTAAAGCATAAGTGACACACTTAGCAAATTCGATCATGTAAGTTGGTCTGGAAAGATGGACAATAAAGATCATATGGTTGTACTTTAAAAACTCCTGTTGATATTGGCATAATATCATCAAATTTGAGAGTTTGTGCCACAAACAATGAAGGAAATTTATTAGCATCTGCATCTGCTCTTTCTGACTCTCAGTCCATCATTGTTTGGTTGATTGGGATTGGAGGAGGAAAGAATATCGAAATAAAACGTTGAAATATGAGCTCCGTACTTTGTCGCAACATTTTATGTCCTGACATTTCACAATTTGAGTGAAGTATTGGTTGGTGCCAACATGACTGTCAAACCATTCCTGATCCTTCGACATCAGTCCTGCTGCATCCAATTCAGATTTCTCAGGGTTGATACATTCTGCAACTGTTGGAAATTGTTCAAAAGTCACATGCGACCAGATTACAACTAAAGTTTCTCCTGCTAAATTGAAGTTTGTTCTTTCCAAATCGTCATTGATCGTTCTGCCCTGCGAATCAAAGTGACTGTCATAATGTTCATTTGGCAATATTATAATGCAAATTGTAAATTTCTTGATCAGTGATATAATTATGCAGCAGACAACAATGAAAATAAATACACTTCCGGTAAGGCTACACATAAAACAAGGCTTCGCAACAGAAGTCTATACTAGCGCTCCTAACTAGCATGAGGAATTGTGAACAACACATTGAAAAGATATGCATTTCATGCTATTATGACCTGAAGCTTATTCAAGTGTTTCACAAAAATTTTTGAAAATTATATTTTACTAAAAATATAAAAAAACAATCAAATTAGAAATAATTTGGCCTGACCCCCTCCCCCCGTGACGTACTTTATGAACGGCCCCATAATTTAAATATTTTTTTTTTTTAAATGGGACCTAAAATTTTTGTTGGCCCCTAAAATAGTAAATCCGGCTCTGCCTATGGCAAATCCCAGATGAGACATCTGAAACAAACGTTTAGCTTGATCAGTTCCAGTACTCACCGCATAATGCCGTTACTGCAACTCCCATGACCATTTAACCTTGCGAGTAGTTTACTCTCTACCGGCGGCGGAACGAAATATTTTAGGTTGGGGGGCAAGACAAATTTTAAGGGGGGGGGGCAAGACAAAATTTGACCGAAAGACAAATTTTACCCCATAATTCAATAATAGTATATAGTAATTCTGTTGCAAGTATTTAATCGATATTATTAAAAAAATAATATATTAAAAAAAATAAAAATGAACATTGAGCACTTCTGTCGTCAACTGATTTGTAATGTCAGTTTGTTTACAAATTTAATAGTGAAATTAGATCAGAAAATTACTGATAATTATCATGAATGATGATGAACATGAAACTGAAACTGGGAAACGGGAAACTCAATAAACAAAAAGTAATTTATTAAAAGATAAAAAATAATTGTATTTTCTTTAAAAATTACATTTGCCGTCATTCGGTAGATGGTAATACTTCTCTATACTTATAAGACGCATTTGCTGTCTGTCTGTTCCCTTAAAACTCAAGGTCCAGACAACCAAATAACGTGAAATTTGATACACGTACACAAAATTACAGGTTTCGTTCCATCTCAATGGGTAATTTTGTAATGAATTATTTTGGATATCAAAGACATGAAAATTGGCTAACATTTACCCCGATTTCAGGTTTTACGATTTTCTCTCCCACATAGCTAATTTACTATAAATATGATCGGTATGGGGAACCAAATATCACATTACTTACTACATTATTTCATTCCATTCCTTCATCCATAGGAAATGTCATCTTTGGCTACAGTCACGCCTATGAGAGAGAGAGAGAGAGAGAGAGAGGGAGGGAGGGAAAGAGGGAGAGGGGGAGGGAGGGATGGAGGGAGGGAGAGTGGGGGAGAGAGAGAGAGAGGAACTGCCAAAAATGTTGTGTATCACATTGCTTTAAGATAAATGTACCCTTTTATTGCATGCTAATAAACACTTTTTTACGCGTTTTATTTTAAATCTTAATTAAACGTCAAATTACGCTACTTAAACAAACAGAAAACCTCATTTTAAGCCGAGGCAAAGCCGGGTACTTGCAACTAGTTTTAAAATATGCCACAATTATTTTCAATAATGTGATTACTGTAAAATGTAAATTAATTATAATTTCTTTCAAATATTAAATTTAAGAAATAAATCAAATGAATTATGAAAATGAAAATGATACATATAAACTAAAATGAATTACAAAGTTAAAAAAGTTAAACAAAGTTAAAATTTTAGGGGGGGGGAGGCAGACTGGAAATTAAAGGGGGGCGGGCGCCGCCGCCCCTTAAAAGTTTTAGGGGGGCCGCTGCCCCCTACTCCCCTGCGCCGCCGCCAGTGCAAGTACGTTAAAAACATATTGATATATATACAGTTACATGTGGTCTTTTTTATCTGCTGGTTCGATTTTGGTCGTTTTTAAGAGAACGTATTTAAAACAGGTAAATCAACTTACTTAAAGAAAGTTTTGAAATAAATTCTTTCAATGATAACTACTTAATATAACATGAATCGATCAACACTCTGAATTAATATATTTGGATCAGCTCACACAACACAATATGAATTAAGATATTTGGATCAGATCACACCATACAATATAAATTAAGATATTTGGATCAGATCACACCACACAATATTAATTAAGATATCTGGATCAGATCACACAACATAATATAAATAGCCTATACAGAATGGTGGGGCCGAACAGTACTGTAAAGTAAAACCCGATTTACACCTCATACCTAATTTTGTGTTGAAAATCTATAATTTTGTTAAAAATGACTATAGAGGACGATATTAAAACGTTGTTTACTAAGTTGGCTTGAACTTAACAATGTTTTTTTTTTATAATTGTAGAATCTGAATGCCACTTTGTTTGAGATTATGTTTAGCAATGCCTTGTGCCAAATTATTTCATTCTATACACGTTTCCCCACAGTTAAACGATCAACTTCACTGTCTGTGATGGGCGAAATGCCTCCATGAGCTTACGTACGAAAAAATTACCTAGCTTTTAAAATTACAAGCATAGTTTGATTTTAAATGTAATTTAACACATTTTAATGTGATCCATACACCGATGCAAGGTTTCTGCAAGTTTTTTTTTCTATTTTTTTATTTTTTAAGCTACACTAGCCATTTTTGGCACATGCATACAACAGACCAATCAATGAACAAAGAAATAAAAAAGAAAATATATAAACAAATATTAAAAAATGTATTATGTGACTTTTTGGGGTGAAAAAGTTTAATTTCAAGACATATTTTCAAAGAACCAATTTATAAATCTATTGTAGATATCATAAAATAACTTTGCACAAATGTTAACTTTTAAGGGGTGGCGGCGCCCCCTTGAATTTCCAGTCTGCCCCCCCCCCTAAAATTTTAACTTTGTTTAACTTTTTTAACTTTGTAATTCATTTTAGTTTATATGTATTTTATTGAGGTACAAGATTTTAAAAAAAATGTGATTTTGAAAAACCGAAAAAAACTGTTAAAAACCTTTATTAAACAAAATACATGGCCTAAAAAAGATATTTAATGATTGGACCGTGATAGTCAGTCATATTGTAATATGAAGAAACAATTTTAACACTATAAAAATCAGCAGAAAAGAAAATCGACTTTTTTTTTATCGGGACTTCCCTGTTCTATTTATAGACGCCTGGGCTACCTTAAGTAACAAAAACAATCAAAAAAGGTATTAGGTGTCAAGCGCGTCACTAATTACACAGCTCAACAAAAAAAAAATTTTGCGAGTTGCCAAGAATGTTTGAATGAATTTATAACAATTCATGGGTGCTGATTTCAAAACTGCCACTGCTTTTGCTAAATTGGCTCTAGTTTCTGAGATATTGGACATCCTTCAAAATATGATTATACCCTTTGTGTAAAACAAATGCAATAAGTTTGGTGTCTTTTGTTTTATTTAACTATACCAAGTTATAACTTGGTTTATTTTTTTCACTATTATGCTGCTTTCCAAAGACATCATGAGTTCATCACGAAGATGCTGCAAAAATAATCCGAATGTATTCTGTTACATCTGTGGAGAATACATGATTGAAAAGCAAAGAAGAAATATAACCGACTTTGTGCAGCAGGCATATTTGGCTTATTTCGGTGTGAAGCTGGGAGACCAAGACAAGTCTTGGGCTCCCCATAAGGTCTGCAAAAACTGAGTGGAGATCCTACGGCTGTAGACAAATGGTGAGAAGAAAAGTCTAAGTTTCGGTGTACCAATGGTATGGCGAGAGCCGAAAGACCATTTTGGTGATTGTTATTTTTGTATTGTGAATGTTAAAGGCTTCAATCGCCACAAGAAATCTAACTGGGATTATCCTGATCTTGAATCTGCAAGGAGACCAATTCCACATAGCAGTGAAGTTCCTATACCAGTGTTTACTGGATTATTAGAGTTTTCACCATCAAACTCCAACGGGGGGCAAGATCTGGAGTTTTTGGCAGGTTAAAACAGTGGAAGCGATTATGAAGGAAGTTCTTCAACACCTCAACCATTCAGCCAAGAAGAACTCAATGACCTAATACGAGACCGAAATCTGTCCAAGCAAGCATCTGAGCTTTAAAGCGTCCAGGCTCAATGAAATAAATTTTCTCAAACCAGAAGTTAAAATAACATTTTATCGGAAAAGAGAAGAGTTTTTCTTCCATAATTCAGCCAAGAGGAAGATCTTGTTTACTGTAATGACATCCCTGGACTTCTGCTCCAAATGGGACTACAAGCTTGAAATGTGTTCTGTTACACAACGGTAACCGTTATGCATCTCTTCCCATTGCCCACTCAACAAAACTTAAAGAAGAGTATGAGAATATCAAAATACTATAGCAGAAAGTCCGTTATTATGAGCATTAGTGGTCACTTTGTGTTGATCTAAAAATGGTAAACTTCTTGCTTGGGCAGCAGTCAGGATACACTAAATACCCATGCTGCATGTGCCTTTGGGATAGCAGGGCAAGGCAAGATCATTGGACAAGAGTGACATGGCCTGCAAGGGAAACCATGACTGTAGGTAAAGAAAATATCATCAACAAGGCACTGGTTGAAAAAAAAATAAGATAATTCTCGGACCGCTTCATATCAAATTATGTTTAATGAAACAATCTGTTAAGGCTTTGGACAAATATGGCAATTGGTTCAAGTATATTTGCAGATCATTTCCCGGATTGAGCCTGGAGAAGCTGAAAGCTGGGATTTTTTACGGTCCTCAGATTCGGAAACTCATCAACGATCGAAATTTTACTAATTTCATGGATCACCTAGAAGCTTCTTCATGGAACAGTTTTGTTTCAGTTGTCAGGAACTTTTTAGGTAATAACAGATCAGAGAATTACGAAGAACTGGTGCAAGATATGCTCGCTAACTTCAGAAACAGTGGAACAAGGTAACCTTGGGGACTTCAGTGAGGAACAATGTGAGAGTTTTCATCAGGATATGAGGGTGATGGATGTGAGATATCAAGGAAGATGGGACATACATATGATGGGACATACATATGATGGCTGACAACTGTTGCAGCCTCCAGCGCAATTGACCCAACGACACACACAAAAGCAAGTCGAGCAAACAGCGATTTGCTAATGCATTACCATAGACAATAAACATATGAATTAATTAATTAATTAGACATAATTAGTTTTTCAAATGAAAATGTTTTCCTCTATAACATTATTACACATATTTTTGAACAAATTTCTGCATGACCATTAACAGTTTCACTACTATTTGTTAGTATACTATTTTACTTCATGCATTTCTTGACAATTTTCAAACACGGTGCATACATTATTTCATTAATTTTAATTATCTCGAAAAATAGAGCCAATCTAGCAAAAGCACTTACATATTCTAAATCAGCATAGTTGACTTTGTATAAAATGATTCAAATATCACTGGCAATGAATTCACTGTTTACCAGTGTTATCTGTGAACCGAGTCGGGGGGGGGGAGGGGGCTTTACAGCACGTGATATATTTGTATCTTTATCTGAGTTGTTCAATTTTTCCATACACTTCAATTTTACTTAAAAAAATTATTGTTAGTTTTATTTTGTCAAATACAATACTGACTCAAAAACGGTTTTGTTAAATTTTTGTTTTTTTTTCTATAAAATCTTTAATGATTTTTATTTTGTGTTGAAAATAAAAAAAAAATGACTGAAATATTTGAATTCGTCTATTTTGTATTGAATAATTAGATACAGGACAAAAAAATATATTTAAATAAAAAAAAAACAATCTTAATCTAAATAAAGAAATATTAAATAATTGCAACAAAATTTACGGACACGATTTAGTCGAAAAAATTAAACGCAGGTCAAAATTAAACATCCAGGGTTTAAAATATGTAGATTCTATTAAAATATGCACCGCTAATCGCTTTGACCATAACCTATTCACATATTCAACCAATAAAATAACAAAAACAATCGGTAGACGCGTTCGGCTGGATTTAAATTTTAAGATGGAAAAAAAATTATTTAGAATTTAAAGATTCGTATATTTCTGCCTATCCTTAATTAAAAAAAAGAATTAGCATACCAAAAGTTGGAAATACTTTGGAATGAATGAAAACGTAATAAAGATGACATCAAGCGTTACATTGTTAAATTCAAGGCTATTGCTGCCAGAAGGCGCAGCAAACTGATATCTATGCGGAGTAATGTTGCAGCTACTAAAAGTTCTAGCGATTCAGCCACAGTAGGCCCTATCTCAGGCATGGCCAACATACGGCCCGCGGGCCCCATCCGGCCCGCGTAACGAATTTATGCGGCCCGCGAGTAATTTTTCAATATATACGTTTGCCTGACACTTACAAAGAATTAATCAAGTAAATTCAAGATATTTCTGGTTTTTCATATGAATTAAAGTTTTCGTGCTCATTTGTTATCTATAATCACATTACACACTCTATAATCTATGTATTTGAAGTGGAACAGTACGCCAGTTCATTCAATGCTTTCCGTAAGTAGCAAACTTAAAATTGTTAGTAATAACTTGGTCGCTTGGAAGTTAATTTGCAATATTCATTCGTTTATTGGATGTTTATTATCATCGCATTAAAAAAGCAATAGCTTTCTTAATTTAAAAATGGAATTAATTTTGTTACTTGCTGCTAATATCACTTCGGCCGCCATTTTTTTTTCAATTTGAATTCACTAGCATAGATTCACTGTCTCGAGATCGCCGTGAAGATCCACCGAACCTGCGCGTCTCCCCACTAGGGTTATAAATATCTTAAAACATCTTTAGTAGCCGGTTGTTTTCAGGCTTTAGTGCTCGCTATCACCCAGTGCAGGGTACATCATCGGTTCGGCGTTATTTGTATTATCTCTATACTTATAAGACGCATTTGCTGTCTGCCCAGACAACCAAATAACCTGAAATTTGGTACACGTACACATAATTACATGGGGAAGGTCATGAAGCAGGTTTTGTTCCATCTCAATGTGTAGTTTATTTGTAATTAATTATTTTAGTAATCACGGTATGGGAACGCGATTGCTATAAATAAATACTGCATTTTTGTTTCCATAGCGAAAGAAGGGTAACTTCCGGAAACTCCAATTGTATACTGCATTTTTGTTTCTAAAGCAAAAGAGCGGTAACTTCCGTAAACAAAATACTCCAATCTTTTGATGTACTTAGAAGATTAAAATTAAAGGTGCACTTTAATAAACCGAAATACGTTAATGAAAATGTTTCTGTGACATTATTAACTTTATTAATACATTCTCAGTGGGTAGTTTAATTGCAATTAATTATTTTAGTACTTAACTATATTAAAGTATTCACGGTATGGGAACGCCATTGCTATAAATAAAAATCCTCTGCGACGTCATTTCCCGATGATGAACTTGCGCTCGGTGCTTCAAAATGTATTTTATTCAAATTGTATCAATGCACAGGGCATTCCCTACATTCGCGCACCAAGTGAATGTGTCATTGAACGGACGGAGAAGAAAGGGTTAGGGACGGAAAAAGAATTTTTGTTGTTGTTGTTTTTTTTCATGCTGTAAGTACCCGGCTTTGCACGGGTTTAAAATAAGGTTTTCTGTTTATTTTAGAAGCGTAATTTGACGTTTAATTGTAGAGAGAGAGAGGGGAGAGATAAAGAGAGAGCAGGGGGCAGGGAGGGAGAGAGAGAGAGAGAGGGTAGTGAGAAAACAGAAGGTAAACAGAAAACTTTATTTTAAAGCCGGGTACTTGCAACTAGTATTATATATATTAACTTTTTAATTTATTTATTAATTAATAAGGTATGTTACGTAATTTCTTTTTATAAAAAATATTTTATATTAAGAAATATTTTCACCCCTAGGATGGCTTCTAAAAAACGAAAGGCTGATACAGAGTGTCGAAATTTGAATGATGATTGGAAATGGAAATATTTTTTTACGGTAGTTAAAGAGAAAGCTGTGTGTCTCATTTGTAACTCTGGTGTGGCAGTTTTCAAAGAATACAATTTAAAAAGACATTTTGAAACGAAACATGAGAATTATGCAAACAATTTAAACGAAGAAGGCCGAAAAAAACATTGGGAAGATTTGGCCACAAAAATTGTCTCGTCAACAAAATATATTTGTTAAACAAAATCACTTGCACGAATCGGTGACTAAAGCAAGTTTTTTAATAGCTAAACGTATTGCTGAATGCGGGAAACCTTTTTCTGAGGAGAATTTTTAAAGAAATGCATGTTGGATGTATGTGACGTGTTATGTCCAGAACTTAAAAATAAATTCGAATATATAAGCCTATCTAGGCAAACTATTGCCAGAAGAGTAGAAGATTTAAATGTGGATATAACCAACCAATTATTAAATAATATAGAGTTAGCCAATTTTTATGCAATAGCTCTGGACGAAAGTTGCGATATAAAAGATACTGCACAATTGTTAATTTTTATCAGAGCTATAAATGATGATTTTAAAATCTTTGGAAGAAGTTTAAGAAATTGTTCCAATGAAAGGTACAACAACGGGCGAAGATCTGTTCCAGGAGATTGAAAAGTGTTTTTTAAAGTACCATATTGACTGGAAAAAATTGGTGAGTGTTACAACAGATTGAGCACCAAACATGACAGGAAAAAATATTGGAGTAATTAAACGCATTGAAGATAAAATTTTCGAAATCGATCCCAATCATAAAATTATACCAATACACTGCATTATTCATCAACATGTCCTATCTATGTAAAAAAAAGTTTTAAAAATCGATCATGTTACCAAAATAGTTGTAAAATTAGTAAATTTCTTAAGAGCCAAAGGATTAAATCATAGACAATTCATTGATTTCCTTGAAGAACTTAATACCACATATTCCGATGTAATATACTACATTAAAATCCGTTGGTTGAGCTTGGGAAAGGTATTAAAGCGTGTGTGGGAGCTTCAAGAGGAAATACGAATTTTTTTAGTGCTCAAAGAAAATGAGGAGTTTCTTGAATTAACGGATCCAAATTGGCTTTGTGATTTGGCTTTCTCTCTAGACATCCTCACATATTTAAACGAATTCAACACAAGTTTACAAGGAAAAAAAAAATATTTGCTTATGATTTAAAATGAAACTTCAACTTTTTCCACAAATCTTGCTGAATGCAAATTTGATCATTTCCCAACCTTAAAGACCATTTCCGCAATAATTTTAAAAGAAAAAGCTCAAATGTATACTGAAAATATTCTGGCATTACGACTTGATTTTGAAAACAGATTCGAATGTTTTAACAGAATAGATAAAATATTGTCGATTGTTAGAAATCTATTTACTGCAAATATTGAAGAAGCTTCTCAAGACATTCAATTAGAATTAATTGAATTACAGTGTGATTAATTATTGCATGATAAATATCGAGAAGAGGGAGATAATTTGGGTAATTTTTATAAGCAACTGGATAGTAAAAAATATGTAAATCTTAAAAATCTTGCCAAAAAATATTTAGTAATATTTAGTTCAACTTAAATCTGTGAACAGACATTTTCTTTAATGAATCACAATAATAGTCCTACAAGGTCGAGATTAAATGATTTACATTTGGAGTCTGTATTAAAATTAGCCACCACAGAAATTGAACCTGACATTAAAAAGATTATAAACGAGATAAACCGCCTCAATATTTCTCGTTAATTATTATAATATATTTTTTATTATTAAAATGTTTATTTTGTATTATTCTGTATAGATATTTGCTGTAAGTTACCTATGATTTATAATTATTCACACACACACATACACATATATATATATATATACATATAGTTGAGATCGAACCCCCTTCCCCCCTACCACAGTGCCCCATATTATATTCCCCTCATCCCCACCCCGTTAGATCTGTGGCCAGCGGAGCGTGATCAAAGCTACCAGGCGCTCGGAAGCTGGACGATAGCTGGACGAGTAGTTTAAATAAAGTTCAGTTATTTGTATACTTTACATTAAAAAGTGTTGACTCATCTGTTGGCTTATCTGTTTATGTGAATGTGTTCTGGAAACCTAGGAATAATTACGGAATATACTAATAGAACCCGTAACATTTATGGCACCTCCGACGTGAACTCGTGACTGTACGACTATCTCATACAAAACTCTAATACAACACTGACTAAAACTAAATTAAACTTTCTAGACCGACTGATCGCCCCCGAATGTCGAGGGAAGGGAATAGGGGGAGGGGCGTTTCCGACATCAAAGCCTGACTCAGGGATTATCTCTGAGTTCGGTAGGGCTTTGATCTTGGTCAGTGGCCAAAGGTGCGAAGTCGCACCTTCGTCCAGCTATCGTCCAGCTTCCGAGGCCTGGTAGCTTTGATCACGCTCCGCTGGCCACAGATCTAACGGGGGTGGGGATGAGGGGAATATAATATGGGGCACTGTGGTAGGGGGGAGGGGGGTTCGATCTCAACAATATACATACTTCTATGTATTTGTTATATCATTTATAGTCTCATAATAAAAATTTGTTTATTTTTTGTTTAAAATGTTGGTATTTTTTACGCCTGGCCCGCGAAAAAAAAATTTTTTCAATCCGGCCCGTGACAAAAAACTGTTGGCCATGCCTGCCCTATCTGGTAACTCAAAAGCTGGTGATTGTGATGTAGTATCAATAGTGCCAAAAGCAAATTTAATGTAAGCCACTTGTCTTAAAATATGTATGTTTAAAATAAATAAAAAAAATATTTTGTATTATGTTTTTGTGTGTTGCGATATTTTAATCAAAGATGTAGTTGTAGTTTTATACGGTGTAAATATTGTGTATATCAATTCTTTTTTATATTTATTTCTTATGTTTACCATTATCGAAAATACTTTGTTTCCTGTTCAGAGTTGAAAATGGGAAGACAGACAATCAAGAAACCATTGATGAGTTATCGAGCAAGAATAACCAGCATAAAACAGATCAATGTAATGCACTTAAATTTGAAAAAAAAATAGACCAGCCGAGCGGATGGCTCAAGATGAGTTAAATTTGACAAATTCTAAACTATCTTGTTTGCTAGCAATTCGTCAAACATGATTATGGACAGACGAAATAAAAAAGAACGCAAATGAACTGGAAGAAAAAAAGAAAAAAAACTGAAACAGAAATTGCATCGCCTTTCATTTGACCGGAAACGAAAACGTTCAGTCCGAGCAGACATGAAAGAAGCATTGCAATTACTTGTTTCAGAAAATCCCACTGCAGCAAAAAAGCTCAAAAAGTTCACTAGGAAGAAGCTTGGCCGACCTTGCATTGAAAGCGATCAATCTGACTTGTTGAAGTCAATAGTCGACATTGTGTCTGCAAGTGGAGCTGCTGATGACCGTCGATGCAGCGAATTGATCCGTTCATGTAAAACACTTGATGATCTACATTCAGTGCTGTTAAGTCTTGGTTTTAACCTAAGCCGATCTGCAACTTATCTTCGTCTTCTACCACGCAACTATATGATTGCTGAAACTTATCAAAGCTGCCAACAATTTGTGCAAAGAGCACATAGATGCCCATTTTGCAGCATCAGCTATAGCATATTTGAAAGATTTGGCAGTATTGATGGGCAGTCAGTGCACATTCTTTCTTAGCCAGGACGACAAGGCTAGAGTTCCTTAGGGCCTTCCAGCTGCATGAAAACAGGCACCACTTCTAATGAAATAGGAATATTTTATCCAATTGCCTGACCATGATTGGGTTGTGGCAGATAGGCATAAACTAATACCTTCAGTTTATGCCGCATGCATTATCAAGGATGGCCGTGTGACCTATTCTGGACCAACATCTATATCAATAAGGAATGGTAAACAAGACTCCAGTACTGCTGCCTCACATGTTGTGGATTTTGATGTACTTGTCTCTTAGGATATTTTCAAGAATTTGGCATGTACAAATGGTGGATTAGTAAAGCCTATAATAATTATTACTGTTGACGGAGGCCCAGACGAGAACCCACGTTATCCAAAAACATTGAACGCTGCATTATAAATTGTTTACCAAGTACAATCATGCCCCGGGTCACAGTATCAGACAAGGAAGTGCCAATCAGATTGAACTAGCAATTGTAGAGTTAACAACAGATGAAGCCATCGTACGAAATATGTTTGAATGGCTGCAATCCGAATTTTCCAAGGACTGCCACGTTGCCGCGGTGGGGGGGGGCTTGCGTGCTTTGATAACCCTGAGAGCTAAGCTGGCTGGAGCCTCGTGCTCCTGGTAGGGCCTCCCATGCCAGACAGGTCGACGGGTAGAGGCCAGACGAAAAGCAGTCCACTGGTCCTCCAGGTTTGGGTTGGGCTGGGGCTTAACAACCCACTCTCGTAAAAAACAAGCTTGTTATAGAAACCAAAACAACGAACTTAGAAAGCAACTTAGCTGAGGATGAAGATATCTCTCCAGTAGAGCTTATGACGCGAGCTGGTGAAAGCCTTCGGGAAGTCAGTGCGCCGACCTATCTTCTGACAGCCAAGACCAAAACCAAGATCGGAACCTGAAACATCCGAACCCTGTATGAAAGTGGCAAAGCAGCACAAGTCGCAAAAGAGATGAAACGATATGGGCTCCAAATTTTAGGACTGTGCGAAACCAGATGGAATGGAAATGGACAAACCAAACTGGCTAGTGGAGAAACTTTCATCTACTCTGGGCCAGAAGAAGAACATGTACAGGGAGTTGGACTGCTCATGACACCAGATGCAGCCAAGGCACTGATAGAATGGGAGCCTGTCTCTGCAAGGATACTGACAGCAAGATTCAAGTCAAAGGGAAGAAACGTCACCATCATACAGTGTTACGCCCCTACCAATACAGCAGATGAAGAAGAGAAAAACAACTTCTACAGTGCCTTACAAAATACCATTGACAAAGTGCACAGAAGATACCTCAAGATACTGATGGGGGACCTGAACGCCAAAGTAGGAAACGACAACACTAATAAAGAGCTCATCATGGGCAAACATGGCATCGGAGATATGAACAACAACGGAGAACTGTTCACGGATTTCTGCGCTTTCAATGACCTAGTCATTGGAGGCACCATCTTCCCTCACAAAAACATCCACAAGAAGACCTGGATATCCCCTGATGGAAAAACTAAGAACCAGATAGACCACATTGCCATCGGCCGCAAGTGGAGGAGAAGCCTTCTGGATGTGAGGGTGAAACGACGTGCAGGCTACCGTGAAGCTGAAACTGAGAGCCCACAAGGACAAAGCACAGAGACCCTCCTTCAAGTACAACGTCCAGAGCCTGAAAGAACCAGAAAGACCACAGAGTACCAATGCAGCCTGAAAAACCGCTTTGAGGCACTAGCTGACTTGGCTGAGAAAACAATAGAGGAACACTGGCAGGAGATTAAAAAGAGCTGGACAGATACCTGCAAAGAAGTCCTGGGAAAGAAGACAAAAAAGCGCAAGGAGTGGCTGACCGCAAGCACCTGGGACCTCGTGGAGGAGAGGAAAACATTGAAAGAGAGGATCAACCACAGTCATGACCAACAGGAGAAAAGAGACCTGCAGGGAAAGTACTCAAAAATAAACAAGAAAGTGAAGAAGAGCGCTAGAGCAGACAAGAGGAAATTCATCCACGACCTAATGGAGGAGGCAGAAACAGCCGCAGGCAGAAGAGATATGAAGAGGCTGTACGAAATTACCAGGACCCTGGCAGGCAAGAACACGCAGCAAATGTGCTCTGTGAAAGACAAAGACGGGAAAACCATCACAACTGAAAGTCAGGATAGAGAACGTTGGGCCCAGCATTTCACAGAAATTCTGAACAAACCCCCACCGAAACAACCCCCTACTATACCACCAGCAGACAGTTTTCTAGATGTCAACACCAACCCACCCACTAAAGTGGAGATAACTAAGGCGGTGAAGAATATCAAATCAGGCAAAGCCGCAGGTCCAGACGGCATACCACCAGAAGCCCTGAAAGCCGATGTCCCCACAACAACAAACATGCTTCTCCCTCTGCTCCAGAAAGTCTGGACGCAAGAACAAGTACCTGCTGAATGGAGACAAGGGCACCTCGTCAAGCTCCCGAAGAAAGGTGACCTATCCAGCTGTAACAACTGGCGAGGCATCATGCTCCTGTCAGTTCCCAGCAAGATCTTGACGCGCATCATGCTAGAGAGACTGAAGGAGGCTTAAGACAAAAGACTAAGAAACGAACAGGCAGGCTTTCGGCAGGACAAGTCGTGCACCGACCACATCGCCACCCTGCGCATCATTATAGAGCAGTCCATTGAATGGCAGTCTCCACTCTACTTAATCTTCGTGGACTTCGAGAAGGCCTTCGACAGCGTGGACCGGGATGTTGTCTGGAACCTCATGGCACACTACGGGATCCCACCCAAGTTCATCGCCATCATCCAACAAATGTACGCCAGTTCCACATGCCAGGTTATCCACAAAGGCAAGCTGACGGAGCCTTTTGAGGTCAGGACCGGAGTGAGGCAGGGCTGCTTGTTGTCGCCGACCATCTTCCTTCTGGTAGTGGACTGGATCATGAAGAAGTCCACTGAGAATGCAAACACAGGAATTCGATGGACCTTCACCAAGCAGCTTGAAGACCTCGACTTCGCGGATGATGTCAGCCTACTGTCACACCGGCAACAAGATGCACAACAGAAACTGAATATGCTCGGAGACGAAGCAAACAAAGTTGGGCTCAACATCAACACCAAAAAGACTGAAACCATACGGATAAACAACAAGCAACAAGATCCAATCCAACTACAAGGATCCAACATCGGTGAAGTGGACAAGTTTGTCTACCTGGGCAGTGTGGTGAGCAAGGATAGAGGAGCAGACGAGGACATCAAAAGCCGCATCAACAAAGCGAGGCACACCTTCAATACCTTGCGTCCCATCTGGAACTCTACCGCACTTTCTGGGCGGACAAAAGTCCGCATCTTCAACACCAACGTGAAAGCAGTGCTACTATATGGTTCAGAAGCCTGGAGACTGACCAAGACAACCACCACAAAACTGCAGGTGTTCATTAACAGATGCCTCAGCAATATCTTACGTATCAGATGGCCAGAAAAAATCTCCAACACCCCCCTGTGGGAAGGAACAAAGCAGACCCCCATTGACCAAGAGATCCGGAAGAGAAAATGGGGCTGGATAGGCCACACTCTGCGCAAGAGCCCAGACAATGTCACAAGGCAGGCGCTAGAGTGGAACCCGCAGGGAAAGAGAAGAGCAGGCAGGCCAAAGGAGACATGGAGACGCTGCACTGAGAGAGAGAGATGAAGGCAGCTGGATGGACGTGGGCTCAGCTGAAGAGAGACGCCCAAAATAGAGTTCGCTGGAAGAGCGTTGTTGAGGCCCTATGCTCCCACGCGGAGTCAGAGGATTAAGTCAAATAAGTCAATCCGAATTTTCAGTTGACTGAATAATTTTGGTTTAATGCTTTACATTTTTTAATTATAATTCAATAAAATGTTTTTAAACAGTAATTTTTTCATATTTAGAATTTTGAATTTCTGAAAAAAATGTTTGTAAATATGTACTCTTTATATTGTTTACATTCTCTCAATTTAAAAACTCGAAATATTCTTTAATTCATGTTCGGTAAATTTTATTTTTTGGACGTCCACAACTGGGGGGGGGGGGCGAGGGGGTTCAGTCAAAAGTGGACAAATGTGGACAAGGGTGGAGGGGGGTAAAAAAAATAGGGACTTCTTTTATGGATGACCCCTAAACTACTAGATGTGCTAGACACACACTCTATTTACATCTAGTCACTGATTTCTAAAATCTGAAATGGAATTCTATGTCAGCAGTGGCCAATGTTTTGTGGGCCGTGTGCCCGAAATTCAACACAAACCACTTATTTATACCAAAGTGCCAACATTCCAATTAAAATGAAAGGATGTAGGCGTGCCATAGATTCGCTACCACTGTTCTTGGATGCTGTATAGGAATATATGGAAGGGGGTTAACTAATGTTTGACTCAACGCATCTGAAATAATGTTTTTACACATTTATTAGGTTTTGAAAACCATTTGAGAACTACTGTTTTATTGTATGAAATTTGAATTTAGCTTAGCCTAACAGTAGCTACACAGTACATTTGTAATTGAGCTGATGGTTAAAACATTTTACACAGTCGATGATGTTATTTTATGAAATTATTTTTATTGCTTGCATGTTGAATTAAATTTGTCCCATAATAAATACAATAAACTCATGTTTGATCTAATTAATGTTTTGTAAATTTGTTTAAAATGTGCGTATAACTTAAACCAAAAATTAAAAAAAATTAGTAAAAGTGTTCTTACAGTCTAGTTGTTGCTAATATTAGAATTTGCCCTAAAACATTCAAGTTGAAAATAAATCAATGTTTGTGTGATCCAGTAATGAACAAAGCTTAATTCACCTAATATTTTATGCTTGACTGTATAACAAAATGAAAACTTACATCTACAAGCATCTGATTTTTAACACAAATTTTTATTTCCTATAGAACGTTGAACACAACATTGTACAATTATCTTTCTTTTTTTTTAAATTTCCGAAATGTACCAAAATCTGTTTTTATTTCTGAATTTTATATAGAACAAAAATAGTATATGCAATTCACAAATCATGTTTCATTTAAATTGACTGAACTTAAAAGAATCCAAAAGATTTGATAAAAAATATTTCATTTAAATATTCCAACCATAAATCACGAGAGAGAGATACAAAGCATATTCGTGATTTAATTGACATTTGGTTCCATCTCACAATAGTAATAGTTGTAAAATGATGAGCAGCTTGCTGCAGCGAAGCTGTAAGAATCGAGATATACACATGGATTCATACCACTGATGATTGGCTGACTAACTAGAGAGAGATTAAAGGGAAAAAATTATTATTTGTTTTTTAATTTTAATTTCAGTTTTATAAAAAACAAAGTAAAATATATCTATCTCATTCTATTACAAGAATGCCATCTTTATTAGGTTTAGCTAATTTTAAGTGGGTGGGTCTTCAAATGGTTTCAAATTTCTATGACAGAATCTAAAAGTCAGGATCAGCTGTAAGTTTGACTTGTGGTTGTGTCAAAAATATGTACAATCTATGCACATTTATATTATCGGACATTTCTAAAACAACAAATATCCAAGGGTGGATAACTAAAATTAGTTTGTGTGCTGCTGAAATAAAATGTAACTTTTAAATAAAAAAATTGTATTCAATAAAATAAATATGACTTAAAAAGAAATGTATTCAAGAAAAGGATGCAATCGTAAAAAGAAATAAAATTCATTTTTTTTACATACATAACCTTTACTATAATTTACAATAGTGCCAGCTAAGTTGTTACAGTTGAAATTTAATCTATAAAATTAAAATTGATCAACATTATTATAGCAACAGTCCTCTGTCTTACTTGCATCTCCGCTAGCAGCTACTCAAATTAGTTTAAAAGCACGCAGACAGAAGCCAAAGCGGGGAATTAAAAGTTTAGTTTTCTTCGAAGTAATTTGTATCTTTATAATGAACCGGAGGATAGTTGAGACATTAAACTAACGGATGATAAATATGATGATTATACAATTTGATGATTATAAAATTTGATGATTATAAAAGAAAATGATTATTACATTTGATGAATATAAAGAAAGGATTTAGATGAACTCGTTAAATTGAATTGTATCGATTTTGTTTTTTTGAAAAAAGTGCTGAAAATATTGCATCTCTTCGTAAGAAATTATTTGATGTTCGCAGTAAGCTAGTAAAATGTTTGACATCTGCTGTAAGCTAGTAAAAATGTTTGATGTCTGCAGTAAGATAGTAAAAATAGTTCGCCAACATGCAGAGCAGTGACCTAGTTCACCACCAGGAAGAGCACTAGCACAGGGTGCCACCATGCAGAGCAGTAGTAATGGGTGCCACCATGCAGAGCAGTAGTAATGGTTGCCACCATGAAGAGCAGTGACTTAGTTCGCCAACATGCAGAGCAGTGACCGAGTTCGCCACCATGAAGAGCACTACCACAGGGTGCCACCATGCAGGCTGTCTTTAGCTTATGTAAAGAATGCATTTCATGACATGGTTGATATGCTTTCGAATAATACTCAGTATTAAAAAAATACCTAATGAGATTAAAGATGACAATCTACATGTATGATTAAGGCATCAGTATTTTATCCATCACATGTAACTTAAAAAGAGTTTATAAATGTCCTGGAATATCCTTTTATGGAGATCCTATAGGGATATAAAGGCAGCAAAGTATTCTGGAATTTTGTTCGACAGCATTCATGACATATCACACACTGACCAGATATTGATCACAGGACATATCACACACTGACCAGATATTGATCACATGACATATCACACACTGACCAGATATTGATCACATGACATATCACACACTGACTAGATATTGATCACCTGACATATCACACACTGACCAGATATTGATCACAAGACATATCACACACTGACCAGATATTGATCACATGACATATCACACACTGACCAGATATTGATCACTCTCATTTTTCTATGTTGAGCTATACGAAGTTGAAATTTCAAAAGATATACCAAGGTTGAGAAAACATCTGAAGGTAGCAGATATAGATCATAATAAACGCGAAACTGTGGTCAGTATTTAACGATTTGAAATTCATTACTGAATGGGGCTTCCTAGAATCTTTGCCAACACTTACAAGAAGACTGAATTTATTTATCACTATATGTGTATCAGTAGCTTCATGTGAGAGGAACTTTTCAAAAATGAAACTGATAAAACAATTACCTTCTAAGAAAAAGATTCGAATTATGTGATATTGTTCACTGTGGTTGTCTTACTGGAGGGGGGTGGGAGGGTCGACATATTGAATTTCCCGCGCCGTGTGACACCAGCCGTAGTGACATCACTGCAAATATTATACGTACCCAAAAGACGTTTTCACTTTTTAGTTTAATTCGATCTATTTCTTTCTAATTCTTGAAGAAAATTAGTTGGCTATATATTGTAAAGGTATGATTAGATAGTTTGTTTCGTAAATATTAGGATCAGTTTTTAATCAACTGGAGATCCGGGTTTTTTATATTTCCGGAAAGGAAATAGTTAAGAATTCACTCTTAAATAGGACAGACGTGTCCAGTTTTTGCTAGAGAATTATATTGTGATTTATATTGTGAGTTATTTTGAGAGTGAGAATTCACCGCCATAGTAGAAATATTCTGTACAGGCTTATGATGATATATAAGTATTTTTGAGTGTTATCCCAATGGACTTTTGGAAAGCATAGTTGAATTCTTGTTTTAAGTGGTGATCCAACACATTTGATAATACACGCAGTGAACTTTATTTTATTATATTCTTATTTTATTGTGACAGTCTTGTAATAAAACTTATATCAGCAAATAACTGTCTTATTCAATATTTAAATGAAAGAGCCACAGCTACCACACGCCTCCAAGCTTGCACAATAAGATATTTACACTGCGCAGCTTTATCCATCAAGGACTATTATCATTATTTTAAAATATTCAAAAACTTCACAATGGCAGCAAGGGTCAAAACCTTCACAATGGTGGCAAGCGGATAACGTAGTGAACCCGAGAGAATAACGACCTTTGACAGTGAATTAAAGAACAGTGCAAGAAAAAAGTTTCATCATCCAGAGGCGGCGACCGAAGTCAACCCGACAGAGCCCCAGAGTGCAGTGACCCACATTTACATTTCAACGAGCGCCGACACTGAGGTCGTTAATAAGTAACACTAATGTTTAGGACAAACCCTAGAAACCCTTAAAATTTTTCAAAAATAACATTTTACCTTCTTTGCAAGATGAAAACATTAAAACCTCAGACTGGGTTGAACAGATTAGAAATAACATAACTTATGCTAATAAATTTGCAGAAGTTAACTTATATCATAGCAACAAGAAAAATAGACTAGAAAAGAATAGAAATAGAACATTAAGAACATTAAATATAGGAGATAGTACATATGCTTTGTTTCCACAAGATAGTAAAAAGTGGAGAGTTCCATATCAGGTTAAAAAGAAAATAGGAAAGACAAACTATCTATTAGATATAGAAGGGAAAGATACATTAAGTCATATTGATACCCTGAAGAAATATTTTATTAGACCAGAAAAGTGTTTGAACTCATTATTACAAACAGATGAAAGTTCATTGCAGTATTTAGAAAGCTTAGGTGCACAATTGATTAAAATACAGAAATGGGCTGTTAAGCAAAAGATGTCAGAAGATGACACTATTAAATTTTTTATTGATAGAGTCACAGAATACATCAAAAAAGATAGACTTAACAGCAATTACATTGATTCTTCACAAAATAATCATTTTCATCAGTTGGAAAATTTATATGCACTAATTGCAAATGACATGACTAGTGATCATATGAAATCAAACAAATTAGTTTTAGACTTGTTGAATATCCATTCTGTATCTAAAAACTTATCAATTAAGGATCTCCAATTGTTAAATGTCATATCTCATGACATGGAAGAGAATGATCTGATTTGTAAAGAAATTCCAGTTATTAGTGATGATCATGATGATCTTACAAAAATTAATTACTCCACAGATATGACTATAGATAAAAAGGCAGAAGTAGAAAAGTTAATGCATAACTTTAGCATGATCATTTCTAATAAGCCAGGTAAAGCAACAGACATTCAGCATAAAATTAGGTTGATTGATGGAAAAACATTTAAAGCCAAATGTTATGATATACCATACAAGTATAGAGAGATACTAGAGAAAGAAATTAAAAACTTGTTAGAAAATAATCTCATAAGACATTCTGAGTCTTCATATAAATCCCCTATAGTATTAGTTAAAAAAAAGAATGGAACAATGAGACTCTGTTGCGATTACAGAGGTCTCAATACAATTACACAAATAGATAGACAACCTTTAGATAATGTAGATGATTTAGTATATGATATGGCGCATGCAAACATTTTTTCTCATTTGGACTTAACTCGTGGCTTCTGGCAAATACCCATGGAAGAAAACTCTAAAAAATATACAGCCTTTGCTACCCATGACAATTTCTATGAATGGAATGTCATGCCCTTTGGACTAGTCAATAGCACTGCTACATTTACCAAAAGGTAAAGTAGTATCAGAACTGATATAAATATTGGCTGTGTTCACACTAAAGGGTAAGTTGTATCAGAACTGATATAAATATTGGCTGTGTTCACACTAAAGGGTAAGTTTTATCAGAACTGATATAAATATTGGCTGTGTTCACACTAAAGAGTAAGTAGTATCAGTAAAAAAAAAAGTAAGTTTCCTTCTTAGCCCTAACGGGCCTTCGGGGCATATGAAGTGTAGAATTCATCTGTTTCTTTAACCTCAGCATATGAAGAGATTGTGTGGTTAGCACAACGCCCAGCCGCCTTTACTTTCCCCAACTTAAGTCAGGTACCCATTTAAAGCTGGGTGGTCTTGTGGGACGACTTTGCACCTAATTTCACCTGGAAAAATTCCATGGGCCTCACCGAGGATCGAACCCAGGACTTTCAGGTCGACAGTCGATTATCTACACCACTCGGCCATCCAAATATTGGTTGTGTTCACACTAAAGGGTAAGTAATATCAGAACTGATATAAATATTGGCTGTGTTCACACTAAAGGATAAGTAGTACCAGAACTGATATAAATATTGGCTGTGTTCACACTAAAGGGTAAGTAATATCAGAACTGATATAAATATTGGCTGTGTTCACACTAAAGGATAAGTAGTACCAGAACTGATATAAATATTGGCTGTGTTCACAATAAAGGGTAAAATGGAACGACTAATACAAAAAACTTTGCGGCGAACGGGTAACTATCTACTGATAATTTACAATGCAATTTATTCAAAATTTTCACTTAAGTATAAAGATTCACAAATGGACTGTATAGTGAATTATTCACTTAAAAATTAAGACAACCATCATGCTAGTATGATAAACAGAGCATACGTCATATCGATCTATGTTTTATCTATCGAACTCTACTTTTCAATTGTTCTTATCAAGACTAAAGCATTAGTTTAGTTATGAACATTTTTATTTAGTTCTGAAGAACAAATTTGTATTTTGGAGAAAACCTTTTGTCTACCAAACATTTAAAATACGAAACATGTCTCAACTTATGTACAAACATTTCTTCATTTTGCAAAGACGTCTTTAGAAATGGAAACCAGAAATCTTTGAAATTATTTAACATAAACAGGAGCAATCAAAATGTGAAGTCATTATATTTGAATCTTAAAAACGTGTATCATTTTATTACATTGTTAAAATTAAGCAAGCTTTTGATGTAATTAAAACAAGATTTCTAAATATTATTTTGTTACAAATATGAACGTATTATTAATAAACAATAATTTATCTTATCAAAAATATAAATGGGTCCATAAACTTATTAATATTAAAGTTGATCTTTTTTTTATAACTAAGGCAATTAATTTTGGAAAGACCAAGTAGATTTCATCTAGCACCTATTAATGTCTTATATAAGGCTCTGTTTATTAAGTCCAATGAAATACAAAAACATTCAAGTGATGAAACAGGTCTCACCATTATCGAAAATATTCCACGGGGTTCTGCTGAATACAGTGTTATCTGCCCACCTGTAAAGGTTTTCACTTGGGTAGTATCTCAATCCAATCCATACGCTAACAACTGAAGCCAGATAGTTAACAGAAAGAAAATATTTCCTTTGTTCCTTTACAGTGTAAATATAAGCTCCTTGAGCTAGAGTTGAAAAAAACAACATGAAATAAATATTCAAATTGTAGTTATGCGTTAATTATATATAGAAATTATTTCTAAGACCCCACCCCCCTTCCAGCTGATGTGTGAATTTAAGCCGCAAAGACTGTCTGTGTGAATAGAGCCGCAAAGACTGTCTGTGTGAATAGAGCCGCAAAGACTGTCTGTGTGAATGGAGCCGCAAAGACTTTCTGAGTGAATGGAGCCGCAAAGACTGTCTGTGTGAATGGAGCCGCAAAGACTGTCTGTGTGATGGAGCCGCAAAGACTGTCTGTGTGAATGGAGCCGCAAAGACTGTCTGTGTGAATGGAGCCGCAAAGACTGTCTGTGTGAATGGAGCCGCAAAGACTGTCTGTGTGAATGGAGCCGCAAAGACTGTCTGTGTCAATGGAGCCGCAAAGACTGTCTGTGTGAATGGAGCCGCAAAGACTGTCGGTGTGAATGGAGCCGCAAAGACTGTCTGTGTGAATGGAGCCGCAAAGACTGTCGGTGTGAATGGAGCCGCAAAACTGTCGTATGGAAGAAAAATTACAAAAAGAGAAAAATGAAGCATAGAGAAATGTGTTTGGACAAAAATATGTTGGACTGAAATCTAATTACATTTATTCTTAAACAAACACAGGTAAAAAGATTTATGAGCCAAAGCTAAATCAATAAGTATGTATTTATTTAAATCTGAATATGTCTGAATTACCTTTTCAAAAAGTTTTTAATACTTTAAGGGAACTAATTAGAACAAAAGAGGATTAAACTATTTTCTTTAATGAATAATTTGCATATGAGAGATACGATATGTAAAATGGAAACATTTATTGGCTGTGTATAGCCAATTAGATGTTATCAATATTTACTTTCTTAAAAAAATAAAAAAAATCTTGTGTAATACCCTGACAAATGCTCAATGCATTATCATATGTGTTTTGACCGCTATAATACTTCAAACACACTTTGATATTTTCGTAGGTATAAAGTATAAAGCCTGAACTGCTACAATATGGTTGCTTTACTATTTGGTAATAACTAGTGGTGGATGATCCAGGAGTTGAAGTACTATTAATGGATGATCCAGTAATTGAAATACTAGAAGTAGATGATCCAGGGGTGTAAGATGATGGGATGTAATACAAACTGCCAGGTGATGAAGAATTCAGTTCAGTGCTTGCATCAATCAGCTTTTGTCCTGAAATACATACGTAATTAGCGAGGTGTGTAGAAACTGAAATTTCGGACTAGCGAACGCTTATATAAAGGCTTCTACAAAATATGGTGGCTACAATAAATAAAACTATATAGTTATATAGTGGTTACAATAAATAAAAAGTACAGGGTTATATAGCGGATTCAAAAAATAATTTCTTTAATGTATTGCCTAACAATCACTGAACGATATAAGCTAACAAGAATTTTGTGGAAAACACAGACGTTTAAAACATCTATATAGTTCTTGAGAAGAATATTATGATTACACTTTCATTGTCAAAATGTATAAATCACATTAGCAACATACTTAATGTAACAGCCCCAATTATTAACAAGATGTTCTTCAAAAGGTCATCTCATTTAGGCCCTAACACTTTCCAAGGCTACTGTCACACTCTGGAAACAAAACACATCCGTCCAATCATCAAACGTTGTACATAATATTTATGTACGTAACATGGAATTTCAAGTAGCGTTTCATTAATCAATATTTATAAAGGAGTTTTGTGATTAGCTCAACGCCCAGGCGCCTATAATTTATGAAATAGCATCACGTAGCAGTTAAAATTTGGGTGGACATGGGGACTTTACACACAATTTCACAAAGAAAAATTCCCTTTGTCCTCACTGAGCAGAAAACCTGAGATTCTCATATCTACATTCAATCGCTCTACACCGCTCGGCCTTATATATATTCGACATATTTTGCTAATATCCAGTGACAATTTACACACATTCTCAGAGTTCTGTCCAGGCGCTAAAGTCACTAGTTACGCCAATTCTACAATTCATAATATAATATTTTAACATATCTTTACATTAAAAACATATATGTTCATTACAATGTCTTTATATTAGAGCACATTTGTACAATAGATCATATCTGTACATATTATACTACCTGGTGTACATAGTTTGGAAGTCGTGTTGTACATAAAAGTGTGGCACCCGCTGAAATATTTAGCGCATAAAGCTGCACACGATATCACTGATGCTGCTTTCTTGTAAATTCCGAATGGTACCATGGTAACGTTCATGTCTTTTTTGACTGGACTAAACTTGTACGAATTTACATTCATTGAAGCAGCTAATAGAATTAAAGAGAAAATGAACTATTTATAAAAAAAAAAAAACAACAGAAAATTCAAATGTTAAAATGAGAATTTTCTAAGTGTTAATGCAGTTAATCGATTCCACAAGATTTATTCTATTATTTAACATTTAACAGATTCTTCACTCTCTACACACATACAGAATTGCCGTTAGTTTTATTACTACTTGCGATTTGCAATACTTTTTAAACAATATATACCATTTTTAATAAGTCAATTGTATTGAAACAGAACTGAAATTAAAGAGAAAAATGATGATAATATTATAAATTTGATGCTTTTGATAATTCGTATGACTAATACTTGCAAGGCTCCATTTTAAACCAGTTAATTCTAAGTTCTTTTTTTTTTACGTTTATTGTATTAAATAAATTGACATCTCTGTTTTTCTGGGTCCAGAATGTGTTTAATTGTTTCAATACTTCGACAATAACCAATTTAATAATATAGCCTATCTCATAGTCTTGTTCGTTTTTTTTATAAAAGTGGAAAATCCTGCAGAACGAAATCCGACATAAGTGAAAAAAAAGAAATATATGAAATACTGAAATAGAAAAGAGCATGTGGCCTTTATTGCCATGGCCTTTATTGCCATGAACAGAATATGATATGAACAGAAATAACAAAGAAATGTATGAAATACAACGCATACACCGCAAGATATGAAAACTACCTGAGGGAGACACAGGGGTAGACGATTATATATTTAAGGATAATTGACATTGATTGTCATAGATATGTTCAATGGCGTCTGTAACACACTTTGTGGTCCCAATTATCGAATAGTAGATGACGGCACAGCTAAAAAAGACTATTTCACCAGTCATGACCCTTAAAGTCACCATCCCGTCCATCTATGAGTCACTAACTTAAAGATGTCAGATGTGTTATACAAACCATGTCTTTAGTACTTACATAACATAAACATATTTACGAGATGTTTTCAGCTGTCTCATATAAACCATATCCTTATTACTTACCTAACCCAAACAAAGCTACTAAACCAAACGTTTGATAAATGATGCGTCCTTTCATTTTCACTTCATTTAATTGCCTTGTTGTTTATTCCTATAAAAAAGAACGAAATCATTCATTGATCAAATTACATTATTAAATTTTCATTTTCAAATTATATTTTCATCATTGGGCACAAACAGTGCCGGCCTTAGACATTTTTGTGATATAGGCAAGGACAAAAATGCCGCCCTCTTTAGTTTAATTTTTCTAAGAAAACTCTATAAATGCTATTTATTTTGAAGTAAATCCAAATTATGAAAATAAAAATATGATGTATTTGTAGCAGGCCCGTAGCGTGCGGTGGAGGGGCAGGGGGGCCGGGCCCCCTGCGTTTTGTCTGGCCCTTCCTGCTTATTTGTTCTACTTAGTAAAATGTATTACCTGGCCCCTGTTGCAGAATGTCTGGCCCCTGCTGTAGAATTTTCACGCTACGGGGCTGATTTATAGTTTTATTACTGGTTTTCATTCTTCATAACAAATTTTTAAAATTTGGCAACTTTATAAAAGTTAGAGTTTTAAGTATACGTAGTATATTTTAGGAAGTTTTTTTTTTTTTGCTAAGTTAAAAAAAGTAATGAAAAATTAAAAAAAAAATGAAAGTCATGTTTATTAAGCATTAAAAAAATTAAGGTCTTGCGAGGTGATTGCACGGGCGCCATTGAATAGATTTAGGTCACAATTACATCCAATCATCGACTCGCTCACATTTGACGTAGGAGGAAGAAATCATAAGGTCATGAAGAAACACAGTTTAGGGTTTTGTATTGTTGTCTATATTTATACCTGACAGTCCTGAATCTAGTTTAACTGCATTCTGTGTAAGCAGTTGATCTCATATGAATAAGGGTCTTGTATTCTGAAACTTGACTACATGAACTTAGTTAGCTGGATTTATTAAGCATTGCCCGGAGTTTTAAAAAGATTAACCCCTCCTCTCTCCCTTTCCCTCCCTGCTTTCTTTCCCTCTCTCTCTCTCTCTCTCTGTCTCTCCTCTGCTCTCTCTCCCTCTCCCTCTGTCTCTACCCCCTGTCATCCCCTCCCTCCTCCTCTTCCCTTCCTCCTTACCTCTCTCTCCCTCCCTGCCCCTCTCTTTCTTTATCTCTTCCTCACATTACTCCCATCCTCTCTCTCCCTCTCTCCTTCCCTTCCTCTCTCCCTCCCTAACCTCTCTCTCCCTCCCTCCCTTTCCCCTCCCTCCCCTCTCCACCTCTCTCTCCCTCCCCCTCTCTCTCCCTTCCTCCCTCCCTCATTCCCCCTCTCTCCCCCTTCCTCTCCCTCACATTCCCTCTCTCTCTCTCCCTGCCCCCCCTCACTCTTTATCTCTCCCTCCCTCTCTCCCACCCTCTCTCCCTCCCTCCACTCTATCTCCCTCCCTACCCCCTCTCTCCCTTCGTTCCTTCCTCTTTCCTTCCCTCCCTTTCTCTCTCCCTCCCTCTCCCCACACCCCTCTCCCATCTCCTCCTCTCCCCTCCTTCTCTCCCCCTGTCCATCCCCCCCCTCCCTCTCTCCCCCTCCCTCCCTCCCCCTACCACCCTCCTTTCCTCTCTCTCCCCACCTGCCCCCTCTGTCTCTTTATCTCTCTCTCCCTCCCTCTCTCTCTCTGGGAACAGACAGACAGACAGACAGACAACAAATGCGTCTTATAGTAGAGATTATTCTGAAAAAATTGAAAAAAAAAAAAAAACTTCACTGTCGGGATTTGAACCACACATGATCGGCCAAATTTTTAATAGGTTATGCGCGCAAGTTCTATTTGGGAAATGACGTCACAGAGGAATTTTATTTATGGCGCCGTCGAGATTACTTTAATATAGTAAAATAATAAAATAAAAAAATTAATTACAATTAAACTACACATCGAGATGAAACGAAACCTGTCCTATAACCTTCCTCATGTAATTATGTGTATGTGTAATAAATTTCACATTATTTGGTTATCTGGATCTTGAGTTATAAGGGAACAGACAGACAGACAACAAATGCCTCTTATAAGTATAGAGATGCGTATATTGTGTACTGTTTCTATTTTTTAAGACACATGTTATATGCATTCAGAACAGTTGCGTAACTTTGGCGTTAAGTCGCCCGTAACGGGATCTGAATTATGACGCCCCTCCCCCAATGGTTGTTAAGTAAGTGCAGCTGACCCCTTTCTTTGCCATTTCTGATACACTTCTGATTCAGATCATGCGTTTCACATATCCTCCCGACACACGAAGACACTGGCACTAAGCATCCTCTATACTTACTTAAACACACAGTAACACTAACACAAACATGCGGGGCCCTGTTATAAGCACTCAAACATTTTCATTTGCACAAACATACAGCACGAACACAAACACACACACATTTACTCACCTTTTACGTTGTTACCTCTTCAGCTTGACTCAATATTCCACCCATTCCCTGCGGCACCTATTTTTTTCCCCCGTCAATACTTGAATTCTTGTTTAATAAATTCGCCCATCGCTAAAAGACACACAATTGTCAACGCGATCTCACATCTCATTAACTAAACCACTTAACCCTGAAGGTCTCACTAAAAAAAATCACATCCACGAAATAAAAAAAAAACAACAACACATTATTTTAATAGCTAAAAAAAAACAACAAAAAACTTGCAGACAGGACCGTCTCCCTAAACTGCATAGATTTAGAGTAAACCAGTATATTATGGAATCTGCTATAACAGCTAAAAAATAATTAAACATTGTTCCTCATATCTGCACTCGCTTCGAAAGGCACACTGTAAATAAGGCCCTGAGAGATAAGGGCCCAGGAGCAGAAAGGGCCACAGGAACGTAAAGGGCCCACAAAAGTGGAAAAATGTCTTGCAGTCTTTTTTTTTTTTAAGAGGACCCATTCAAACATTAACGGGAGGTGGGGGTTGGGGTGGGGGTGGACATCCACGATGTCAGTAACCACGTCACTGCTGATCTTATATCACAGTTGTTATATAGGATAGGACAAACTGTACTGTGCCTTGCCTCCCCCCCAAAAAAAAAACCACCATTAAGGGTAGCCCCCTATAGAGACTTTTATTTTGCCAGCCACAAGAGAGGGCTCATTTGAACACTCTTCAGGGGCTCATTTATAAATGACTTAACAGTTTGGGGAAAGGGGTGGGTGGTCAGAGATGCCCCAATTATCAAAGATTATCAAGGACCGAATATTTGCATGCAGTTTGCTTTCAGTGACAGACCTCAGGATTTGGGGGCCCGGGTGGCTTGGCCTCTTTGTGGCCCCTGCACTTCGACATTCGACACCATGACATAAGATATTGTACTTAATATTGAATACAAAAAAAAATTAGGGGCTTTATAGGGGTGGGGCCCGGGGGCTTTCGAATTCGAAGCCCCTCCCTAGGTACGCCTCTGTTGCCTTTACATTGTTTTGTTTTTGCCTGGGCCTCCAAGAATTTACACTGACCAGGCCTCAAACTCTCTGAACAATATTTATTTTCCTACTTATTCAGACATTTTATGTTTATTGCGTAACAGCATTTCGAACTTACAGAGGGAAGTTAAATAGTTTGGCAGATGAGAGCTACCCACAGAGCATTTGTTGAGCTAAACCATTATCATCAAGTTAACAATTTCTTCTGTTCAGCAATTGTGATTGTATTTGTCAAAAATGTTTTATTGGAAATTTTCCCATTGTGAAATGTCCCCCCTTTCCCTTTTAAGTAAACAATAAATAAAACGTGTGTAAAATATCATGTTCTTGTTAAATGACGCAATGGGGAGGGGGGCATTAACTCAATTTTAGCAGACAACACAAATACTTCACAAAAACCTTTCAATGAACGATTAGTGTGCGTTCACCACCGTGATACAAACACACTCACAAAGACAAACATCCTGAAAACAGATCGAAAATTGAATGGTAAATTCGCTCTTTATGTGTGTGAGTGTGTGTCCACACAAGTTTGATACAGTGCAGAGAGATGAGAGAGAGAGAGAGAGAGAGAGAGAGAGAGAGAGAGAAGAGAGAGAGAGCTGCAACTATGATAAGCTGAGAAGTGAGAAAAAAAACAAAACATGGACATTGCCAAGTGGGGTGGGGAGGTGGAGAGGGGAGTCTGCTTCAGAGAACTCTTATTTGATTCATCTCCTTTCATGGGGTTAGAAAAGGTTTTTTATTTCATGTGCACTTACAGAATGTGTATCATTATGAAAGCACATCGTTATTTAAAAAAGTCATTGAGCAATGACAAAAAAATGCTGCTATTATTGTTTATTTTCCTTTTCAATAGTGCAGCACTTAACTATTGATACACAACTTGATAATACACACATATAGTGTAACTGTTGATACACAACAGAGTAATACACATATATCGTGTAGCCTTCAAGGACACAGCAGACAAATCCGATGACCAAATACAACACCCAAAGAATACAAGATAAAGATATCAGAAAGGCCTTTTCAATTTCCCTAAAAACCGTTACAAAGCTCTAGACAATATCACAGAAAAAGAGACACTACTGAAAAAGAACACTGAACCTTAATCAAGGATATCTGGAAAGACACATATCAAGAAAAACTAGGGAAGAGGAAGGGGCAATAAAGAATGGTTGTCAGAAGAAAAGTGGAAGCTGATCCAAGACAGTAAATACATCAAACAACAGTTAGATAACTGCGCTGATAATAAAAAAAGAACGCAGACACAGGAAGCAATATAAAATCCTCAATAAGCAAGTGAAGAAAAGTGCCAGGAAAGAAAATAGACTCTTATGGACACTAGCAGCAGACGCAGAGCTTCGGCAAAGAAGAGAGACATTAGCACCCTCTACCAAATAACCAGAACCCTATCCATGAAACCAATAAACCAAGACAAACCAATTAAAGATAGCAAAGGACTACCTCTCGCAAGAACCAGATCAATGGAAAAGACGGACTGAATACTTTAAGGAACTTCTTAACAGACCTCCACCAACATTAAAAGCAAATATACCAGCAGCAAGAAGTGAAATTAATGTAAACATACCCCCCCCGAATAAACAAGAAATTTTCAAAGCAGTAAAACTACTAAAAGACAGGAAAGCAGCCGGTCCACAGTGGTATTTCACCAAAGCCCTCAAAGCAGACTTAGCAACAACAACTGAAATGTTGCTACCACTTATACAAAAAATATGGAATGAAGGGAGAGTACCCAAAGACTGGAAGAAGGTCACCTTGTTAAAATTCCCAAGAAAGGAGACCTGGGGCTCTGCAAGACTGGAGAGAGCATAATGATGCTGTCTGTGCCGATAGCAACGTGAAATCCATACTGTTATACTGGACGGAAACTTGGAAGTCATAAACTCAGTAACCAACAGACTACAGAAGTTCCTAAATGGCCGCCTCAGGAATATTTCAAAGATGATGAGGTTAGACTAATTCAAGAACGAAGATCCCTGGCAGCTAGCAAACCAAGATCCATGACCTACAAGTGTCCAGGAGGAAATGGAGATGGATTGCCCACTCACTAAGGAAGCCTCCAAAGGACGTCACAAAAATGGCTCTGAAGTATTGGAACCCCAAGGCCAGAGAAAGGTCAGCCGCCCAAAGATAATGTTTGTTTTCAGATTGTGACGAAAACTAAAACTAAAACTTCGTTGACGAAAATGTTGACTTTTCGTCAACTAGAATAAAACTAAAACTAAAATTAGAAGCAAGACTAAAACTAGACGAAAACTGAAATTATTACAGAAAAAACGAAATAAAAACTGAAGCAAAATATAGTGTTGCTTTCGTTCACGAAAACTAAACTAAACCTTCGTTATCGAAAATGTTGACTTTTCGTCAACGAGAACTAAAACTAAAATTAGAAGCAAGACTAAAACTAGACGAAAACTAAAATTATTACAGAAAAAACGAAATAAAAGCTGAAACTAAAATAACAGAAGCCGCAATTAAAACAACCTTACCAAGAATTGCTTTGAAGAAGATCTTGCAATGAGGAAATGAAAAATCTGCAAAATGACATGGTTAGAATTGAAAAAAGGCCTCCCAAAAACAAGAGTTCAATGCATTAAGTCAAGTCAGATACACAACAGAATAATACACACATATAGTGTAACACTAGCACCTAACTACTAATACACAACAGAATAGTACACACATTGACGACATCTGTATAATTTATATTCTGTGTGGGCACCATTCCCTTGTATGTGAGTCTACATGTGAAGAATGTGTGCAGCAAGACAACACGCTGACTAATGCAGATTTCACCGAGAGAGAAATATCACACTAGACACAATACACTAGACACATCACACTAGACACAACACACAAGACACATCACACTAGACACAACACACCAAGACACATCACACTAGACACAACACGCTGCACATAACACACTAGACACAACATAATAGGCACATCACACTAGTCACAACACACTAGACACAACACACCTAGTCACCAGAGCTCGGTTTAGAAAAAACCAGTGCTGATGATGAAAAAAAATTCTGAGAGAGCCGGGGATAAATATCTATAGTTTTATCCCCGGCGGGGATGAAATTAGCTAAAGCAGAGCCGGGGATGACAGTTTTCAGTACGGGGATATCCCCGGCGGTAACTCAAGCCCTGCTAGTCACAACACACTAGACACACCGTATTTCACAATGATCTGCAATCAAATAAACGATCACAAAAACCAGTCTTCATTGTCTTAGATATTTATTTGGTTTTAGTTGTTTTTTAAAACATTATTTTTCTTTGATACTTTTATAAGAACCAGTTCTTTATGTTGACTTCTTTCAAATGTTTAGTGACAAGCAAAGCCGCTCGCAGCCATTTTCAAACTAGGCGACCCACAGATTAGATATTATTTAATCTGTGGGCGACCAATGCCAAAGGCGCCACCATGCCAGTTCAAATTCGTGTCAAATTCAATGACATAAAATCATTAAAAGATGCGCATTGCGAACAGGGCCACCGACAGAAATTTCGGACCCCTGGGCAGGGCTGTCACGGCCCCGTGCTGATAATAATATTTTCAAAGTTGATTGACCAGCTCAGTCCGGGCCCTAAAACTCACAGGGCCCCTGGGCATTTGACCCTACCCCTCTCGGCGAGTCTGATTGCGAATGAATATTCATTAGCCAAGATAAAACTAATACAGAAATGCCTAGGAATAGGTTATAGCGATAATCAAGACAGGAATAAATATGGAGACATGACAACAGGACCCTGACAGATACTTTTGCCTTGGGACTTAGAAAAACATATTTTATCAATATGTAAAATATGGGAAACGTAGGTGTAATTATGTATCTTTGTATAGTAACGGAACTTTATCGAGTCTGCTCATAAAATGCCGAATCAGAAGTCTCTGAGCACTATTATCTACATAAAATCGTCATCTTTGCTGATCTTATTTGGGATATTTAAAAGATAACTACATGTATAGTTAAACAAATTCTTCATTGAGCTGGGATAAAGTTCTTTGAGTGTGAACACATTTGGGAAAGGGGTAACCAACACATTTCTATTTTAAGCCGAACGATAGATAACTCTCTTTACCCAATGGCCTTTTTCAAGAAGTGTTTTCAAATATAGCTCGACAAATACGCCAATCCCGGCGCGAGATTTTCCAAAGTAGACAAGTGGTATTTAGCATGCTCAATATCTTTGATTAGTATCAATAGCATATTATATTAAAGAAAGTCAATATTCCGAGCTCTGAGAATAAAAAAAAAATCAGAAAATATTGTGTTAAAATCAATCATTAATGTGCAAAGTTTAGTTCCAGGATTTCATCATTTCACCTCTATTCGTTGTTCAGAATAGACTGATTATGAATAGGTAGCGGCCACATGTGTATGAATATACAAATACAATAACAGTTCATTGGCACAGGATGAGTGCAGTTTGTTCAAAGTGCACATGTTATATGTAGATGGGGGGGGGGACTAAGCAGAAAAAATTAGGGCCCTATGAATAATTCATGTCGAGGGGACCCTTTCATCAGTGGGGCCTGTCTGTAAGAACGGCTGTGTTGATATCAGTGACAGGTACACAGAATTAGTTCTCGTGGACCAGGCATTACGGGGTCAGGGTATGTGGGGAACTATTATGAGTCAAAGCGTTTTTTTTTATTATTATTTCTGCAGCATTAGAGAAGAGTACAAAGGCATCATCATTTGTTTATATAGATTGTTGCTTGCACTTTGCAGATTAAGAAACTTTTAGATTTGTAGCAAATCGACTAATTCAGTTATTACTATTCAAAGTTCAGACATTGATTTTTCAGTCCGCTTAATCATATAAATTATCAATAAAAATTTTGTCATTTATCCATCAGTGGGTTAGGAGCACCACTTTGAGAGCCACGGTATTAAATTATACAACTCATGTCGTCATAGAGCAGTGGTGGCGAGCCTATGGCACGCGTGCCACAGCCGGCACGCAGAACCTAATCAGTAGCACGCGACTAAAATATCACTTCCTTTAATTTTGCCCCTTTGCTATAAATAATTTTTTTATATGTGGTACTTTTTGGTTGAATTTTCGGCACGTGGTCCCAAAAAATGTCCACCACCATTGTCCACCACCATTGTCCACCACCATTGTCCACCACCACTGTCCACCACCACTGTCCACCACCATTGTCCACCACAATTGTCTACCACCACTGTCCACCACCAAAGTGTCCACCACAATTGTCCACCACAATTGTCTACCACCACTGTCCACCACCATTGTCCACCACAATTGTCTACCACCACTGTCCACCACCACTGTCCACACCCCATTGTCCACCCTGGTGTCCACCACAATTGTCCACCACAACTGTCTACCACCACTGTCCACCACCACTGTCCACCACCACTGTCCAACACAATTGTCCACCACAACTGTCCACCACCATTGTCCACCACCATTGTCTACCACCACTGTCCACCACCACTGTTCATCACCACTGTCCACCACCACTGTCCACCACCATTGTCCACCACCACTGTCATAGAGGCTTCACGCGTAGACAAAGTGTCGCTATGTAAGACTTACGATAAACTGACGTCATGAGATCCACACTGACACACAACAACAAACACATCTTGTCCTAGGATGGACTCAGCCTCCCTGGCAATGTCCATGAGGTATGCAGAGCTTGTTGCAACAAAATCCTCACACACAAACAGTGCTATAATAGTATCCACATCCACACATACACACACACACACATACACTTTATCATAATCATCAGTTCACGTGAGTAGTTAACACAAGGATCATCAAAAGAATGACTGCAGTGCCATGTTGACATGACAGATAGGTTTCTCTGAAGAGTCACTTTGCATCGATGTTTGTTTACAACATAGCATGCTTACATGATCTCACTGAGTGTCAACATGGGCAGGAAAGATGATGAGTACTGGAGCACAGAGGAAGTTTTTGCTAGAGAGTCAAGTATAATTCTCTAGTCGGCATCGTATTTTTATGTTTACAGCACAATGCACTTCGTGTAGGCACATCTATGCCTATTTATTTTTAAAAATCCATAAATTAATAATAATTTTATGAATGGATACATTAGCATAAGAGTGTGCTTAAGTGGGTCAGAGTGGAAGGGTGCAGTGTGCCGACAGTCTTCACCACCGCCAGCTGTGAATACCATGGTCTCGGATAGTCCTCATTGACCACGGTACTTTTTAGTTGTGAAAGGTTAATCTCGCCATTGTTGCATACATCTGCCTAATTCTGACGTGCAAATACATAAATAAATATGCAATTCCCTACTTATACAGCTGATTACGGTGACGCATTTAAATCAAAGGTTCGACAATGATACCATAATTTCAAACGAAAGATAAACCAAAACATGTTCCAGTTTTTAATTAACCATATTTTGTCCTGCTGAACAAGGAAGCGGCTCACCATCGATCAACAGCAAAATATAAAAATAGATCAAAGTGAGATTTAAAAAAAAAACAACTCCGATGTAAAATCAAAGGAACAGATGCAACTCAAATTACAGTGGGCTAATGGAAGTTTTTTTTCTCCCTTCGCTATTTTGTTTATTTTTCCCATCTTCAATAAGCCATAAAGTGAAGACCTCATTAGCGACTTAGCAAAGTGACAGTATATTTACATTATAAATATTGCACCGTATATGTACCCTGTTAATTACAGGTGTTTTAGTTAAAGGAGACTCGTATTTATTTCTCCGAGTCTCTGGGTTTTATCTTATGAATATCAATTTTGAGACTTCTTGTCAGGTTAGAAGTATGGTCAAAGGGGAAATTACTTTCAATTAAAATAAAAAAAAAGGCGGGAAATAAAAGTGTAGGCGGAATCGAACTTGGTGTCATTCGTTCCCATCAATGTCTGCCTTGACGTTGGGTCGAATCACGATAAAGTTGGACAAAGATGGAAAGAACAAAATATAGGAAAACAATTCTTACATTTTTTTTTTTTTTTTTTTGGCAAAAAGTTTTGTTATCACAGGGACAGAAACAATATTAGCGTACTGCTCCCCTCATCCGTGAACCAGACAAGATGTACTGCTCCTCATCCATGAGCCAGTCAAAATGTACTGCTCCTCATCCATGAGCCAGTCAAATCATATGCTTCTCTATATCTGTGAGCAATAAAAAAAAAACGTACTGCTCATTATCCACGAGGGTGCACCCTTACCACAAGATGTATCCCATCACAATACTGGAAATATCATATTATCAAAGCCTTTGCTAGGTAATGGGGTGGGGCCTTTGGGTGTTAAACGTGATGCCCCCCTCCCCTAATAAAAAACGAATTTTTATCTGCATTTCAAGTTTAATTGGGTTGTAATATAAATCACCATCTTTCGATTCTTCTGATGGTAGTGTCATCTGGTGGTATAGTTCTGTAGTGTCTTTTGAATAGCAGTGTCATCTGATGGTACTTTTCTGTAGTGTCTTGTGATGGTAGTATCCTCTAGTGGTATGGTTCTTCAGTGTTTTTTAGATGGTAGTGCCGTCTGGTGGTATAGTTCTGTAGTGTCTTTTGAATAGCAGTGTCATCTGATGGTACTTTTCTGTAGTGCTTTGTGATGGTAGTATCCTATGGTGGTATGGTTCTTCAGTGTTTTCTGATAGTAATGTTATCTGATGGTACTTTCTGTAGTGTCTTGTGATGGTAGTGTCCTCTGGTGGTATAGTTCTTAGTGTCCTCTGATAGTAGTGTTATCTGATGGTACTTTTCTGTAGTGTCTTGTGAGAACTCAGATCTACCTACAGCATGGACACATTTTTATTAAGTAATGTTAGAGCTCATATCAATTCACAACAGGGTCACTCGTCTATATTATGTCAGACCTCAGATCAACTTACAGCATGGACACATCACGTAATTTGGTGCCGGTCCTCCTAGAGTAGACCTCTCTGAGACTGAGATTTGGGCGCAACGGACAGCGACCTTCGTGCCGGTAAACAGTGTCCACATCCTCGGGCTCCGTCAGTACCACAGTGTCTCTACCCAACTGAAGTCGGAACACTGGACCATACTTTACATACATATTTCTGAGCAGCTGGTAGGTGTTTTCTGCTGTGTGCTCGGCTGAAACGCAATTGTGGCAAGAAGAAAACGTGTATTTCAAACCTGTTACACTCATACGATACATTAACTATCATGTCACCCAGAACAATGGATACAAACAGACCACTCAGAACAATGGATACAAACTGACCACCCAGAACAATGGATACAAACAGACCACCCAGAAAAATGGATACAAACAGACCACCCAGAACAATGAATACAAACAGACCACTCAGAACAAGGGATAAAAACAGACCACTCAGAACAATGGATGCAAGCAGACCACTCAAAACAACGAAAACAAAAGAACATTTAGAACAATAGATACTAATAGACCACTCATTACTAATAGTAACAGCAATAGTCTGTGCATTTTTACATTACAACACACGTAGTAGTATTGAATATTGTAGCCGCATTAAAATGTAGTGAATGTAATCAACGAAGTATCCTTAACATTCACGATGTGACTACTCACTGAAGGGATAAAAGTTTAAGAAAGTTCCAATCACTGGCCATCGGTGGATACCTGTGGGGCCTGGAATCTCATCAAAGGGCTTTGTTTCTGAAGTATTACTTTCTGTTATATCCGGTGTGGTCAACTGACTCAGTGTGGACATACGTCTTTTAATTACATGTCTTAATGTTGGTAGAATCCTACAGGGGCCTAATTCAGCCATCAGTCTCTGAAATATATAAATATAGAGCCACTGATAGAAAGATAAGTAGATTGATGGAGAGACGGATAGACAGAAAAAACAGACAGAAAGACAATAGAAGTAAAAACCTCATAAAGCTTCAAAAACAATTTCTCCCTTTAACATACAGAATGATCTTGAAAATAACTTAATTAGAAATGCATCCATACTTCTATAAGTGTTATACATACATACAAAATCAAATTACACCAATAAAAATAACACTACTATCACACTGACTTTGGTGAAAAAGAAAATATAGTCGAATTTTAGCAATCAAATTTACTTATACAAAAAATATTGCATAACTGTTTCCTTTTTTACGTTTCTAATAATTAATGTATACATGTACTACATCATCTCGGAGTTGAACATTTTTTTTTAAGATTGTACCTTAAATGAGTATAAATACATACACACACCTTGATTGATAGACAGAAAGATAGACAAACAGATAGATAGATACATAGATAGATATGTGGATACATAGATGTTAAAAGATATTGGCTCATATTCACAAACACACTGGTCAGTTTGACAATGACAGCAGTCCTTGACAGTGTTGTCTCAACCGTGAGACATAGGATATTGGCATCGTTGACGTGTCGCGAGCGGTGTGACAGACACAGCACCCCGTTGTCATAGGGTGTGTGGGGAGGTGAGGGTGGAGGGGAGGCAGGGACCGTCAATTTCAACTTGTATTCCTCAAGTTTGTGTTCTCCAGCATTTAGGACCAGCCATCTGGAGACACTGTAAAGTGTTCATGCAACCCTTCCAAAATTAGGTGGTATTGTATATTTAAATAATGCACTGGTGTTTGTTTTATCAATTCACAAGGTGAGGTTTTTCTCTCTCATTATTGCTAACGTTTTAATAAATCAATGAGTTCTCATCGATTACTGTATCGATTTATACACAATTTATTAGCTTTATTACGTGAAAGAAAAAAAAAGATGTTAAGATAGTGGACTTAATTTTCAAAGGATGATTAGATAATACCAATGTTGTATTTGTTATAATGTAAATGTTGAAGTTGACACAATATTTATATATATATATATATATATATATATATATATATATATATATATATATATATGCCTTCCTGATTCATATAGAACTAGTTATTGAGAAGATAGTTCGAAAATTATTCTGTGTTTAATATAGTTAAGAAATGTATATGTACCTGTGTATCGTTGATCAAACACCAAAAAAAAAAAATATGAATAAATGAACATCTCTACCACCTATAGGGGAGGAGAGGGGAGATTAAAATAACACAACCTACATATCATGGTTTGTTTCATTGTGAACATATTTCAAGCATTTAAAATATTTACCATAGATACTAAAACAAAAAACGTAGATTAACTTGAATATTTTTTTCTTAGAGATTAATAATTTTTAATTGCATTGAGACATTTTATCTTAGAGATTATTAACTTTTAATTGCATTGAGATATTTGTTTACTTATTACAACACGAGTACATTGTTATCTTTCATTTTGAATAATTAAGGAATATCTTCCAGTCACTCAGCCATGTTGTTAATACGAAAAGAACACAAATTATCTACTTGATTTCTTTGTTCACTTTTTAAACATTCAAAAAGGTTTCATTCTTCAACACTCTATTAATATTAGTTTTCGAATAGGTTTCACTCTTCAGCTCTCTATTAAAATCACTATTTTCTACATAAGCCTGTTGTAAATGTGGACCAGTAGCTTATTATAATTTCTTTCAATAAAACAACATTTTTTAATAAATACTCAACAATAGCTAGAATAGAAACATGACTTGTTTGAAGAGCAAGTGCGAAAAGAGAAAAAGTCAGAATGGGTTTTTACGTTTTAAGAAGTTCATGGTGTGAAAGAGTCTTCACAGTATTTCGCTCTTGTGACTTTGATGACTTTATAATTACTTATTTATAATGTAACTTCTAATTTTTTTATACTATGTACATTGTGACAAGTGTGTTACATACCCAGCCTAAATTAAGTAAATTACACACCTGTGCGAGTCCCACATAGTCTTTCGATAGCAAAGTTAATCTCGTATACTAATTCAACCCATCAATAATGAAATAAAACCTCAAAAAGAAACAATTTGGAGAGAATTACTTTCATGGCTAATTAAACATCTAATGTGTAATCAATGAGTAACAGTCTTTGCTTTTAATAAAAACATTTCATCCGTCTCAGAAACTATAGAAGTTCAGACTCAGTCATTTAAATCTCTGATTTTTAAAGCCACACTTATTTTTATTACTGCCATAGACTAAAGGAAACGGTTAATTGAAGTTTTACACAATGTGTGGTAGTCGAATGTTGGACATAGAACATAGACAAAAAAATGTTCATCCAGAAATGGCATTTGCTTAAACTAGGTTCATAAAATACAGTACAAAAAAACCGCTTGCTTTTCAAATAAAAAATAAAAACAACTAAATTAATTTTATTATTTTTTAGTTGCAGTGGTTCTTAAACTTTGAATTTTCGTAACCCATTAAGAACACATTCAGTTATTCAGACACGTCCTTACTGCGAGAAAAAAAAAACGAAAACAGGAAAAAAAACCTGGTATTCCTGTTTGCGAGATGTTAATCAACACATTAGAAATGGTGTATCCATTCAATACATATATATATATATATATATATATATATATATATATATATATATAATTACGCGCTTAAATCTCAACACACCAGTAGATCACGAAACACCAGTAGATCATGAAACACCAGTTAGTAGATCATGACACACCAGTTATTAGATCAAGACACACCAGTAGATCAAGACACACCAGTAGATCAAGACACACCAGTAGATCACGACACACCAGTCGATCATGATACACCAGTAGATCATGACACATCAGTAGATCATGACACACCAGTTTGTAGATCAAGACACACCAGTAGATCACGAAACACCAGTTAGTAGATCATGACACACCAGTTAGTAGATCATGACACACAAGTTATTAGATCAAGACACACCAGTAGATCAAGACACACCAGTAGATTACGAAACACCAGTAGATCATGAAACACCAGTTAGTAGATGATGGCACACCAGTTATTAGATCATGACACACCAGTAGATCATGAAACACCAGTAGCTCAAGACACACCAGTAGATCATGACACACCAGTAGCTCAAGACACACCAGTAGATCATGAAACACCAGTTAGTAGATCATGACACACAAGTTATTAGATCAAGACACACCAGTAGATCAAGACACACCAGTAGATCAAGACACACCAGTAGATCAAGACACACCAGTAGATCAAGACACACCAGTTATTAGATCAAGACACACCAGTAGATCAAGACACACCAGTAGATCAAGACACACCAGTAGATCATGACCCAAACTTTGAGAATCAGTGCAATAAAATATGTGTGTTATTGATCGAATAGATTACATTTACCAGGCATGACGTCAGTGAGATCGGTAACAATGTTTAATTTATGTCTTATATATTGTAAAAAGCCAAACAATGTTTGATTTAAAGAAGTTCAATATACAAAAACAGCATTGAATTTGTTTTGAATAGAAACTTATTTAAATTTTCAACAAAATGCCGCACCGTTGATTTTTAAGTCCCTATAAGATAAGATGTTTATCTCCTAGATCCTTTAAGCCACTTATGGGAACAAACTTTGCATTGTTTCTCCCCCCCCCCCTTCCGCTATAACCGGAATTCACTGGCATTGGAGGCACCACGGTAGACAAGAATAACATTATACCCATGCTCAGTGCATGATTTACGTATACACTAAACAAGCTATATCATAGGGCATCCACTTTCTTGGGGGCACCTGAATAATTTTCCAAGTGAACAGTTGTCGCATATACATAAATATACTGCAGCATTATTTGTTTCAATGTCCGGAAAGTCCCATACTCTTCACGGCCAACTCGCAGAACAGATAAATAATAAATGCCAGTACTGTAAATATGTTATTAAACGAGTTGTGGCATTCAAAATTACTTTGGCAGAGAGTGATTTACCTTTTAGAGATGAGAAGAAAACATTTGGTTCTCATCACAATGGCAATTTCTTTGGATTACTTGAACTTTGAGCACAATTTTCATCTTTTTCTAGCAAGCCATATAAAATATATGGGAATAAAGGATCATGTGTCTCATCTTGTCTTTCTAAAACAATATGTGATGAATTTATTCAAATCATGGCACATAATAACTCCGCCAAGGACGGTCCCAAGCCCGGCTGAAAAAGGAGGAGGGTTGGGCGTGCGGCTAGCAACCCCACCCTGTTAAAAAACCCTTTGCTACAGAAACACGAACTAAAGAAAAAACAGATATTTCAGTCCTGGGAGAAGACGGTTCTTCGTCACGAAGACTCATAAAGCTTAGTTGTGGTGAAAGCCGAAAGGAAGCCACAAAGCCGACTACCCTTCTGACAACCAGGAAAATCACTATCGGCACATGGAATGTCAGGACCATGTATGAGTCAGGAAAGATGGCTCAGATAGCAGCAGAGATGGAGAGAAACAAACTGACCATTTTAGGCATTAGTGAGACTAGGTGGACACAAGCTGGACAGAGACGACTGTTATCAGGGGAGATTCTGCTGTACTCCGGACACGAAGAGAGTGATGCACCACACACACAGGGAGTTGGCCTCATGCTGTCCAAGAAAGCACAGGGGGCACTGATTGGATGGGAAGCACACGGTCCGAGGATCATTACTGCCTCCTTCCGTACCAAGAAGAAGATCAAAACTAATATAGTCCAGTGTTATGCACCAACAAACGACAGTAATGAAGACGACAAAGACCAGTTCTACAGCAGAATACAGAAGATACTTGAGACCTTCCCGGGAAAAGATGTAACCATCCTCATGGAAGATTTCAATGCAAAGATTGGGTCCGAAAACACAGGTTATGAACAAGTCATGGACACACATGCTCTGGGCACGATGAACGAGAATGGGGAGAGATTTGCAGACCTATGTGCACTCAATAACATGGTCATTGGAGGGAGCATATTTCCCCATAAAAGAATCCACAAGAATACATGGATATCCCCGGATAAAGTGACAGAGAATCAGATAGACCATTTTTGCATTAACAGGAAATTTTGAAGATCCCTACAAGATGTAAAAGTGAGAAGAGGGGCGGATGTAGCGTCTGATCACCATCTGGTTGTAGCGAAATTGAAACTGAAGCTGAAGAGATATGAGACAAGCACAGCAGACAGAAGAGTAAAGTACAACATTAACCTTCTGAAAGATCCTAAGATAAAAGAACAGTTCAACCTGGTGCTGAAGAACAAATATGAAGTGCTCCATGAACTGGTGGAAGAGGAGTACAGTGTATCAAATGAGTGGCAGAAAGTGAAAGAGTCATTAAGATCAGCATGCCAAGAGGTACTAGGGCCAATGAAGCACCATCAAAAAGCGTGGATCACAACTGATACCCTGAATAAGATAGAGGACAGGAGGAAGAAGAAAGCAACAGTCAACAACAGTAAAACTAGATCAGCTAAAGGCAAAGCTCAAGAAGAATACACGGAAGCACACAACAAAGTGAAAGAAGTATTAGGAAGGACACGAAAGACTATGTGGATGGATTGGCAGCTGAAGCAGAACAGGCAGCTTACAGTGGAAACATGAAAATGTTATATGACATAACAAAGAGACTGTCAGGGAAGACCAACAAACCAGAAAGACCTGTCAAAGGCAAGCAAGGGAAAGCTATTAATGAATTAGATCAGTAGTTGAATAGATGGGCTGAGCACTTTGAGGAACTCCTGAACAGACCAGCATCACTGAATCCCCCTGTCATTGAACCAGCCATAGCAGATCTGCCAATCAACTGTGACAAGCCAACCAAAGAGGAGATCAGAAAAGCCATCACCCTGATAAAAAATGGGAAAGCAGCTGGACCAGATGACATCCCAGCAGAAGCACTGAAGGCAGACCTCAATATGACAGTAGAGATGTTGTACCCACTCTTTGAAAGGATATGGGAGGAAGAAGACGTACCAACAAACTGGAAGGAAGGATATCTCATCAAGCTTCCCAAAAAAGGTGACCTTAGCAACTGCAACAACTACAGGGGCATCACATTGCTATCAGTGCCAGGCAAAGTCTTCAACCGAGTCCTTTTGGAGAGGATAAAAGACACAATCGACCCACAGCTGAGAGACGAACAGGCAGGTTTCCGTCAAAACAGGTCATGCACAGACCAGATTGCAACGCTCCGCATCATAGTTGAGCAGTTTCTGGAGTGGAACTCGCCGCTATACATCAACTTTATTGACTTTGAGAAAGCGTTCGACAGTGTAGATCGAGAAATCCTCTGGAAACTTCTTCGACATTATGGTGTCCCCTTAAAAATAGTTAAACTGATCGAGAAATCATATGAGGGTATGTCCTGCAGAGTTATCCATGGAGGCAGCTAACAGACAGCTTCCAGGTACGAACAGGAGTCAGACAAGGATGCTTGCTTTCTCCATTCCTATTCCTACTGGCTATAGACTGGATTATGAAGAAATCCACCAAGGAAAGAAGAAATGGAATCCAATGGACTTTGCTAAAACAGCTGGAGGACCTGGACTTTGCAGATGACCTTGCTCTCCTTACACATAGCTATCAACAGATGCAAGAGAAAACAAATCTTGTGAATGCCACTGCAAAGGAGGTCGGCCTTAGCATACACACATCTAAAACCAAGATCCTGAAAATTAACTCCACCAGCACAAATGCAGTCACCCTAAACGGAAGTAAACTGGAGGAAGTAGAGTCCTTTACTTATCTGGGTAGCATCATAGATCAGTAGGGTGGAACAGATGCAGATGTCAAAGCAAGGATCGGAAAAGCAAGAGCCGCCTTTATCCAGCTCAAGAACATCTGGAATTCCAAAGAGCTGTCTCTGAACACCAAAATTCGCCTATTCAATACCAATGTAAAGTCAGTCCTATTATATGGAGCTGAGACCTGGAGGATTACGAAGACCACCACTAAGAGAGTCCAGGCCTTTATCAACAGCTGCCTTAGGAAAGTTCTCTAAATACGATGGCCTGACACCATCACCAATGCCAGCCTCTTAGAACGAACCGGCCAAGCTTCAATAGAAGAGGAGATCAGGAAGAGAAGGTGGGGATGGATAGGCCACACATTTCGAAAGCCGGCAAGCAACATCACTAGGCAAGCATTGAGTTGGAATCCTCAAGGAAAAAGAAAGAGAGGTCGGCCTAGAAACACCTGGAGGCGAGAATTTGAAGCAGACATCACCAGGATGGGGTTCAGCTGGAAGCAGCTGGAGAGAATGGCTCAGGATAGAAGTCGCTGGAGATCTTTAGTTGGTGGCCCATACCCCGATAGGAGTGACGGGCAATGATGATGATGATGGCACATAAAGTAAGAGACAGAGTCTTGGATGACTCAAGAACTGCAGTTGACGTGGAGATTCCACTACAGACGGTCCTAAATTGATCAACGCACTCTGACAATCACTGTTTACGTATGTTTCACCTGGTGATGGGCTTCCTATTGTACATTTTCTATCTTTCCTAGAGATGGGTAGACAGACAGGGAAAAGAATGGCTAAGATGTTGCACAAATACCGTAAAATGATTGTCAGGATATGATAATGTTTCCAAAATGCCTTGCAAATACAAGGGTTTGCAAGAAATTATATTGAAGATTAAAAACTATGCTAGGTATATTCCATGAGCAGTTGACTGTTGTTTAGATACAGTGAACCTTTTTCGAATTGTTCAAGAAATGTTTAATTTCTTTTCTTCATCTACACATAGAAGGGCAGTACTGTTGCCATTCTTCAAAGATGATTCAAAAGTTCCGAAGTCTTTATCAAAGACTAGATAGCAATCGCAATTAATGGCCACAAGTACAATACTTGATAGCTATGATGGAATAATTTACTTCTGCATTGCATCGACTGCATATTGATACTACAGATATAGGCGAAACAAGAAATCAAACCATAAACATTTTAAAGAAAATGGAGGACTTTAAATGTATGGTAATGTTAAATTTGTGGAGTTACTAGCTGGTATAAGTTCACAAGACTAGTCAATCAATGCAAGACACCCAGATTAGTGTTGATGTATGTAAAAATTATATGGCATGTAATAAATATATGGCATGTAATAAATATATGGCATGTAATAAATATATGGCATGTAATAAATATATGCTTTACTTTCGGATGTTGTTAAACGTTCCAGGGATACGTTCGTTCATTTGGAAGAAAAGGCAAGAAAAAGTGTCTAATGTTGATTGTAAGAAAAGTTGATATAGATGGCATATCAACGGTGATGAAGATGATGCTTTAGAGAACCTTGAACCAAGAGAAATTAGAAGCTAGAGAAGACGATAAGTGTGAAGGAGTTAGTACTTTATGGCAAACATATCCTGAAGATGTGTACAAGAATCTTGTAGAAGTCAAGTATTTTCATCAATATGTTAGAAACAGTCAAGCCTATGGTTCAGTGAAACATGGTGGTAGTCTGACATATCAGCATCTGTATAGGGTAATATTTTACGATCTTGTCCAATCCGCATTTCCTAATCTAGTAGAAATGTGTAATTGTTTCTTAGTATGATGGCTGCAAATTGCTCTGCAGAAAGATCTTATCCTAAGTTGAAAAGAATTTAGAACACCAGTGAGTCAATATAAATTGTTTCCTCAGTCTTAATTGCATAGAAAGTGACAAATCAAGCAGTTTTTCATTTGATGATGACATCAATGAATTTGATCTACCAAAGGCAAAAGAGAAGAAAATGTCTTAGTTTAAGAAATATTCCTTATAACATGTTTCAAGAGATCTGATAATAAGCCATCGGTAAATAATGTCTTTTAAAATAACTTTTGTTTCTTTCTACCAGAGTTTCCATTTGTGTGTTATGAATAAAAATGATTTTAAGTTACAGATTTATTATTTAACTATCTATATACTTCTAAATTGTAATTTAGTTTAACCCTCTATTTCTCCAAAAATCATAAATGGCACTGTAATACAATATCTGAACTTGCGAAGGGCCCCAAATCTCAAATAGATTAGGGTCTTAACAAGTCTAAATCCGGCCCTGCCCACGCTCTCCAAACTAATGTCATGTATCTGTTACCGGCAAAGTGTGATCTCCGGCATTCCATAGAATGCCTATGCAATGTATAGAATGCCTGAATTTTTCAGGCAAAGTATGAAATAAATTGCTATTTACAGACAGACAATCCCCTTCGACGTTCTACGATAAGAAGATATATTAGAAGTAGGAGTAATCTAAGGCGCCGAGAGCCAACTAGGGCCTCAGGGCAGAACATCATTGCGGGCCACTATTTAAACAATTAGTCGTGAAAAAATTGACATGGTCGGGGCGGCCTTACAGATGCGGGCCCCCTAGCAATGACCCCCTACCCCCCTCTCGGCGTGCCTGGGAGTAATGCAAATAATGGTTGACAAGGTGACAGACGACTTAGGACAAGGTGGTCAGAAAACAAAAGAGTAGTAAACAGCAAAGGTGTGATGACTCTAGAAGTAGACCGAGAGGCGACGTGAAAAATGAACACGGCAGATCAAAGTACCAAAATACGAAGTGTTTTGTGTGAAAGAAGAAAATTAAGCACAGTACAATTTTAAGTGTTAATCCAGTCTTACCTGCTGAAGCAAATACTTCAATCTCAGCTCTGCTGTCGTTGTTGTTTTTTTTCCGGTATCATATGATCATATGATTTATTTTGCATTCATTCCATATTTAAATACGTTTTTATCAGTAAAGGCTTTCGTTGTTCTTTTCTGATACTTTGCCAAAACGACACTAGTCTTTCTATGCCTAGGAAAAGTATGCACAATTTAAAAATTTTATACTTTGCCTAAAACCACCAGGCATTCTATACACTGCCTAGGTATTCTATAGAATGCCGGCATTTCACACTTTGCCGGTAATATATCTATTATTAAACGGAAGGACTCTAGAAATACTCTGTGTGTATGGAACCTGAGACTTTCAGTTGACATAGCAGGCCTATATTAAACGACACACCCCCTTCCAAAAAAAAATATAAACTTGGACTACTCTGTCCAAAGCCCACCTCACTGTCAAAAGAGCCAGAAATACCATTGAATCAGAACATCGTACCTTTCATAAAATCTAGACTAAATACACCCACTTCACACTAAATGCTCACATTCACTTCAGATATACAGTTGCTATAGCAAATTTATGTTCACATTAAACACACTCACTTCAGTCGTACAGTAATTATAGAGAGAAAATATTCACATTAAACACACTAACTTCAGATATACATTAACTTTAGAGAAAATACGTTATTTACTAAACACAATTTTGTACACAATGAAATCATTTTCAACAGTTACTAAACACAATTTTGTACACAATGAAATCATTTACAACAGTTACTAAACACAATTTTGTACACAATGAAATCATTTACAACAGTTACTAAACACAATTTTAAAATACAGTGAAATCATTTACAACAAGTTACTAAACACAATTTTGTACACAATGAAATCATTTACAACAGTTACTAAACACAATTCTGTACACAATGAAATCATTTACAACAGTTACTAAACACCATTTTGTACACAATGAAATCATTTACAACAGTTACTAAACACAATTTTGTACACAATGAAATCATTTACAACAGTTACTAAACACAATTTTGTACACAATGAAATCATTTACAACAGTTACTAAACACAATTTTGTACACAATGAAATCATTTACAACAGTTACTAAACCCAATTTTGTACACAATGAAATCATTTACAACAGTTACTAAACACAATTTTGTACACAATGAAATCATTTACAACAGTTACTAAACACAATTTTGTGCACAATGAAATCATTTACAACAGTTACTAAACACAATTTTGTACACAATAAAATCATTTACAACACTTTTTTACAATAACCTCAGTGGCATTATTGGCGCCCCCCGCTGACCTCATGGCGAGGTCAATCATTGGGATGAAAGTATGTCATTGGAGGGTGCGATAACCAAGATCCGTGAGTTTAATTGAAATCAGTGGTTTGCAAGATGGGATAATTGGGTAACAGGCAGAGTTGTCTGAAGTCACTTAGAGTGGACGTCCAAAACTAACCCATCGTGGGAGGGAATCTTCAAAAAGTTGAGCGGCACTGATTGTCCAGTTCCACATAGGGCATTGTCTAACTGGTGAGTACTTTGGGAGTGTGATGCAATACGTCAACTCTCGTTGCAACTACTCTAGAGAGGTTAAGGAAACCGTGGATCGTGTGGTTATTAGGTTCTCCAAGATGGCGGACCACAGGGAAGACCATTTGGGTAGCTCGTTCGCAGAAAGGCTGCATCGCAGTTCCTTCATGATATCACGTCCTTTAGGAGTCTAAGTTACAGCTCGAGGATATAATGGAAGAGCCTAAATAGAGTGAAGCCCTCTAAAAAAAATACCTCATGATACTATCGAAAATTTTGTCTCTTTCTGGTGGGAAATTATGGGCTGACCGGGTTAGAATGAACCTTTGCACCCACCTATTTACACCCCTGAATATCCGACAGTGACATTGATTTATAATTGAAAATAAAACAAAGAAAACTGAATTGTGAAGATAAACTGTAAAAAAAAGATAAAACTAAAGTCACTTTGGCGTTTAATTAAAAAGATGTTTAACAGTTGTTTTTCATATACAGCTTTATCATTAGCTGGCTTTCATATACAGCTGTATCATATATTGCTGGCTTTCATATACAGCTGTATCATAAGCTGGCTTTCATATACAGCTGTATCATTAGATGACTTTCATATACAGCTGTATCGTAAGCTGGCTTTCATACACAGCTGTATCATAAGCTGGCTTTCATATACAGCTGTATCATAAGCTGGCTTTCATATATAGATGTATATGAATGATTAGTGTATGTATGTTCGTATTTGTGTGTGTGTGTGCGTGTGTTAATATCTTTATAAGTAAATGGGGTTCTCTATTTATATGTAGGACAACTACAGTGCCGAACCTAGGGATTTGGAGGCCCAGGGGGCTTGGCCTCTTTGGGGGCGCCTGCATTTTGTTATTCGACACAATTACATGAAATAATGTACTTAATATTTAATGTAAAAATTATTTTGGGGCCTTCTTAAGCTGGGGCCCGGGGGGACTTTCAAAATTGGACCCCTTCCCCCACCCTAGGTACGCCTCTGACGATGTACATGTGTTTGCCAAAATGTGTACATGTAAAAGAGTCCCTTTTAAGTGTGTATGAATATTTATGTTGAAGCCGTAATATACATTTGTTCATATATGCCTTGCCAAATTGTGTATTCTAATGAATTATCATTTGCTTGTCTAATTGTGTGCATTTTTGTGTGGATATATATTTTTAAGAGCTTACGTTGTCTATATATGTGTGTGTGTGTATTTTATTGTGCTGCATTTATACGTATTTACATGAGTTAGCTTTTTTTGTGTAGATATATATTTGTTAGAGCATGTTTGTTTATATTTGTGTCTGTGTGTGTGAATTCCTCTTTTTATTTAAAATGTATTAATATTTATATTTAAATATGTTTGTAAATGCATCTGTCACGTATATATATATATATATATATATATATATATATATATATATATATATTTAACTGCCTAAGATCATGTGTGTGTGTGCAAATGTCACCATGCTTTTAGCTATATGTTTGTGTGCTATATTTCATTCTATCTGAGTGTGTTTGTGTGAGTTTTATGTGTTATAAATTTAAAACATGTTTCATTGTTTTTTATGCTACCTTTTTTGTAATTCCCTCGAATAAAATAAAAATACTTGAGAGTTATCGCCGAGTGTCATGAATACATTCAGTGAAAATGATCTGGTTATTATGGAGGTGGGGGGAGGGGGGTTAAAACATGGATCAAATGACGTCCTATCAGATGGAAATACAAGAGACAAAAAAAAATTCCCAGTGAATTTAAATATGAAGGCTTTGAATTCAGCCGTGGAATAACGCTTGCTGACATGAGATGTATGGGGGTGAAGATTATTGTCACAATAACTTTGTTACATCTGATTAACCTGACGAAGTGCTGTTATTTTACCAGACAATATGTGTTACAGGAGTGTAAAGGGTTAATGGACAACATTGTACCTACCTGGTCTCGTCTAATTATCAGAAAGAAGTGTTTATTTAGGGTTATGTTCTGAGAATATGTGACGGAAATATCAGGCTTATAGTTCAACTTTCTGTTTGTTAAGGAAATTTTTGTAATAGAAAAAATAATAATAATATTTATAATTGATTTCTGAGTCATTTTTAGTCCACTTAATTATTTCAATTCGTGGTTTTTTGTGTCCGTTTGTCGGATTTGGTTCTTGTCAATTTTTAGTCTGACAGATTTCGAGTTTCGTCGATTCTAAGGTCCTCGTCGGATTTTGTTTTCGTCATTTTTTAGTGGGGGGAAAGTTTCAGTATTCGTGTATTTTTGTTAGGAAAATGTTTTCTTTTTTTGCAATTGTACACTTTTTATCGATTATCCACTTCACCTTGCTGCTGATTTTGATAAAATATGTCCCTAAAGTAGATTTATAAATCTTTAGTAGGAAAAAGATGCGTGCATTGTAACCTTAAGCCCTGCAGCATATTATATATAACTTTCTCCTGATAACCAAACTATTACTTGTAATAATATAAATAGCCCTGCAATACGATCATTATGGCGTGCAATAAACTCACACCCATTACAGACGAGGTTAACATTTCATTAGCTTTTAATCACTTTCAACAACGAAACTTCCTGCACTGCGAAAATGGTTTGCAAGAAAGAAGACAGAAATATTCCCCTCAAAGACATAACCCTAAAGACACCCCTCCACCCTAAAGACATCCCCCCCCCTTTTCTTAATTTTTTTTTCTCATCCATTATAAAGTCCCATCTCTAATTACCCATATCTAAGAAAATATGATCAATAGACTGCTGGCTCGTCTTCATGTTGATGTGTATGTGTGAGTGTGTGAGTGTGTGTATGTGTGTGTGTGTTAGAGAGTGTGTATGTGTATAGTAAGGGAGAGCCGGGAAGGAGGGTGTCTAATCTTCTTTTACTGTGAAACTCATTTCCGAAATGTATCTTTTCTGTTTTCCGCTGTCGTAGATTCTAATTAGTTTTTAATAGTTAGGGACATTTTCCTCTCTAGTGATCAAAGCTGACAGAAAGATTTCTAAACCAATGAAATGCTTCATCAACCAGATTTTTTTTATTACTACAATGGTATGAGTATCAACAAGGTCAGTTAATAAAAAAAAAGTCTGTTCTAATAAGAAAAGGTAAAATCATGCACAATAACAACTACATTTTCTAATCTCTTTTTAAATAAGATACTTAAAAAAATCGGCTATGAAATTAAAATTCTACCTTAAAACATATTCTGCATTAAAAAACAAAGAGACATTATTTATATATTAACATGAGTGGTTTTGGAAATAGAAACAAGCAACATTACTTTCACATTATGTCATTTTATTATTGTGTTGTGTGACAAATGAAATAGTTGACGAGAGTTGAAAACAAAGATGTACGCATTATTCAAAATAATTGACAACGCTTTCAAATCTCAAAGGAAATCTGTGTATGTATCTCAATATTTATTACGGGTACTTTGTACGTTACTTTTTAACCGTTAATACGTGAATTTTGTCTAATGATCTAAACGTCACTTTATCTGGTGCCGGAGAGGCAGCATTTTCGGTGTTCAGTGCCATGATATCTACGAACTAAATCCGTATGAAAATGTTTTAATTTTGCATCTTTTAGGTGACAAATATTTTTTTTTCCTTAGATAAATGCCAGCTAAAAAAAAACAAATTTTGTCCCGTAGGCCAAAGCCTGCATTACTTGAAGTTGGGTATGTCAATCGTTCATCTAACACAAGAAACTTAGCTACTCTTGAATCTGCAATTGATCCTTTGAAAGTCAAAACTTGGTTTTATTTAGTTTTTTTCCCACTGAATCGTATAAAATGAATGTGTCCTTGTTGTTCTTTTCCAAAAACTCAGTTTTTTTTACATGTTTTTTGCTTTAGAAAAGAGACGACATCTGCCGGACATACTTCATTAAAACAACAACATTGACACCATTCTGGACGTGAGTGGGGGATATCTACCGGGCTGATATACAATGATACCTCAGTGTTGAGGACCCCTATGAGGGTGCCCTTGGCTTGTTGCTAAGAGTATGAGGGCTGACTCAATGATGACCCGTATTTGTATTTGTGTTTCTACCACACACAGTCTCACCAACAAGTAAACGTACAATAAGTGACGAATGATCAATTCAACAAGTGTGTACAGCGACAAAATATACTTATTTACAGAGACACCAGTCCGTAACAGAGATCTGGTGGTCTTTTAAATCATTAGCAAAAGTAATCCAAAAATGCCAAAGATTAATCCAGCATCAATGAATAGAATCAAAGGGACGTTCTCTCGATAGATCACCCTTCTCTCTCTCTGTCTCTCTCTCTCTCTCTATCTCTCTCAGAGACACAACAATCGACCCTCTCCTCAGAGAGCCCACAGTCGAATGTCTATAAATCTATCTTACATTACTCAAACATGACCCCTAGCCAATCAATTATAATATCTGTTTCTTTCAAATCAGGGGGTGGAGCCTAGATGGGGCAGGGGGGGAAGTACGTCATACCGACAAAGACAGAAGTAACTGGACATCCGTCCCTTTGTCGGGTTTGAACAGGAGCCCAGTGGCCAGGGAGAATCCCGCGAGGAATGTAACGTGTTTCTGCCAACCACTGTCCTATTCATCGGCGGAGGTTTCGCTGTCCACCTGCTTATGACGCAATTACAGAGGTGGGGTAAAAGGGGGGGGACTGGAGAACGGGAACGTATATTACTATACATGGTATAATATACGTCTTAATGTTAGTAATACTATTAAGTTAAGGGTTGGAGTGAGGAGGATGGTTTCGACAGATTAGTCACAACCCGTGACATCACCCCCACCTTATTCGAAACCATAGGGGTGACGACACCGTAGTAGGGTGAGGCCATTACATAATATAAAACAAATTATAAAAGGACTAGAACAAAGGGCGAATTGACCCGGGGTTATACATAAGCATATGTGCTATATCACCCTGTAACTATCTTTATATAAAAATGCCCAAAACAAATGGAGGGTCAAATTGGAATAAAGCAAAAAGAAAACTGTTTTTAGTAACCCTGACCACAACATAATGGATAGGGCCAGTTGGCAAAAACATACATATTTAAACAACCCAAAAATAAAACGGAACAATTACAACGGCGTATAGCATGATGGTGCCAGCCGGACATAAGGTCTGGCCAAAACAAGTTGGTCCAGAGATAAAAAAAAAATAGTGAACACTCTTTCTTCCGAAAGGTGGCACTTTAAACGAAATTAATTGTATCAGTAAGCCTACATAGGCGGTTACTGGATACGAAATAGGGTAAGCAAGATAGTCTCCCGTTGAAGGGATGGCTTTACATTGATAGATACAACAGCGTTACAACATTAAACCTGTAATAGAGAGGAAACCATGCATAATAAATGTAACAATTGACATAACTACACTCACACGACATTCACTCACTCTAGGCAAGCCATCTAATAACCTCTCTAAGAGTGGCCTTCTGTGAGTGAGCTCAAACCGACATGCAGCTGTTGACGAGGTTTGCTGGGCACCGACTAATCAGATCTGCCCCCACGCCTAACATGTCCCGTTTACACGGGGGGATATATAACCTAGCTTTATTAGGGCCCGACTCATCCCCAATGGGAAATTCTCCGTGGTTTACGCGTAGTTCATGGTTTACACTCTCGGCTTTACCGCGCCTACTTCACTCGCGGGTCGTGTTGTAAACAGTCTTTCAGGAGAAAGGGGTCGTCTCCGAGGGGCCCCTCTTCTGAGGTGACAGGTTTGGTGGCCCTAGGGGGGTGTCTAAAAATATGTCTACTCTGACCGGGAAAAACCTGAGAAGTTATCTGTCCCGTCATATCACCATCTCTACTAGAATCGTCCGTCCGCGATTTGACCACCGTCGGGGTCGTCGTCTTTCTACCTCCCCTGCTCCGTCTGTCACACCATGGGCCCTTATGCCCTTCTACCTTCCCCCTAGCTTCACCCTTCGACTTAGAGCCCCATGGGTTCCCCGCTCTCCTGACTGGGCCCATGGACTCTCCCTGGACACGATCAAACCACGACCCCCTGGTGCGTTTGGTTTGACCCCCAAACTTCTTCTTAGAGTCGATACGCCGGGGCCCCTTGACCTCGTCGGCATGATGATGGTCCCTGGGGTCTACTGGATTAGACCAAGGGGCCTTGGCACCCTTTATGTTACCAATAATTAAATCCACTATTGGATTTGGGAGGACCATAGCCTCTAAAGGGCCCCGATAGTAGTCAGAATCTACATAGACGGTGGCTATTGGGGCTTCACTAACGGTGCCGTCAATACAATTGTATTGGGCCCAGCGAACCGTCATCGCTCCCTCTCCTACTAGGGACTCTTTCACGGCGACCCCTGAACAACCTGAGTCCCTTAGGACCTTAACATTGAGGCCATTTACGCGGCCCTCTATCACTGGGAGGTTTTTCTCCCCTGCTCCTACTTCCACTACTGCCCCCATAGGTATGGGCCCTACCCCTCTAGCAAGGGGCGCATTTCTCTGCAGCTTACATGAAACAGAGCGGTGCCCTGGGGCCCCGCACGTGTAGTACACCGACTTAGCATTAGTCGGGTGGCTGAACACCCTGTTCCCGTTTACTGGGGCCCTCATCCTATCTTTAGGAGCCTCCCTCCTGTCCTCTACCTCACTTGTTGGGGCCCTTTCGGCCTCAACCGCCTCTCCTTCCCTACTTATGGAAGACTCGCGGCCCTTGCCGTGGCAAGCTTCCCTGTAATTTTCGGCCAGGGCGAGCATTTCGTCCCATATCCCTGGCTTACGTTCCTTTAGGAACACCTGTAACCCACTAGGGGCCCCGTTAATCAACTGCTCCCTGAGCATTAGGCCATCAAAGGTCGGCTCTGTCCCACTGAGCTCAACCCACCTCGTCAGGAGGTCAGCTAGACGTGCACCAAATAGGGGATAGGTCTCCCCTCTTTCTAAATGGGCCCCCCTAAACTTCCGTCTAAAGCTTTCCTCCGTATAGTCGTATGACTTTAGGAGGGCCGCCTTCAATGAGTCAAAGTCATTTGACTCGTCAGCAGTCAAGCGGGTAGCTGTCGTCAGGGCCCGTCCCGTGAGTAGTGATGTCAAGCAGGGGGCCCACTCATGTCTCTCCCAACCCGCGGACAGAGCGTATCTTTCAAACCTACGAATGTAGGCATCTAAATTATCCGTCTCGTCAAGTTTGGGGAGTTTGGGTTTGGAGAATGTCGTTGTCTGACTGCTTGGAGTTGGGCTTGCCGGCCCCACTTCCATCTCTAACCGTGCTAGGGCCACCCTCTCCTCAGAAGCTATTTTCAGTCGTTCAGTTTCTCTATCACTTTCACGCTTAGCCGCCTCCTGATCGGCAGCTATTCTAGCTAACTCAACCTGTCTAACGTGTTTAAAGCGTTCAGCTTCTGTTTCCCTATCTCTTTCACCCTTAGCGTGTTTTATGGCCGTATTAACATCGCACCCCAAGCCTATGAAGTACTGTGCGTACTCCTCCATAGATTTCACGGTTGGTGACGTTAATACGAGCCTAAAATGAGTAACGGTTAACCCAGATAAAGCTCGCCGTGCAGCTTAACACACCGGTCAGAGCACTCACAAATGATCACAATCAAAGAAGTGTATTAAAATGGCTTACCTTGACGCTTCCTCCCTCCTTTCAACAGAATACGAAATATCTTCCACCGTACACAATCTTACACACATGCATAAAGTCTAAAATCTAAATGTTATTTATTCGCCAATAACAGTCCGGCTTTTCCTTTAACTGTCTTGTTGATTTCGTCTGTACTTTTCCCTCGGACGATGTGAGTAAGCGTGGAACTTAGTGCTCCTGTTTCAAAACGGCCGAGTCCAATGAATGACTGGCCTACTGAAGAATTGTGGACTTCTGGTTTTCTCCGACGATACACGTGAGTAAACGTAGCGTTTATTACTCACGTTTTAAACCGACCGAGTCTGATGATAAACTGACCTACTGAAGACTTGTGAACTTCTGGTTTTATCCGACGATACACGTGAGTAAACGTAGCATTTATTGCTCACGTTTTAAACCGGCCGAGTCTGATGAAGAAATGGCCTACTGAAGACTTGTGGCAGAGATTAAACCCCCCGAGTCTATAGCTGAATCATCTTCGGCCCCGCCTGGTTATTGCAGAATACTACTTCAGGTGAAGGTTCGATCCCGAAACGAACCTCTCAGATGTTGAGGACCTATGAGGGTGCCCTTGGCTTGTTGGTAAGAGTATGAGGGCTGACTCAATGATGACCCGTATTTAAATTTGTGTTTCTACCACACACAGTCTCACCAACAAGTAAACGTACAATATGTTTACGAATGATCAATTCAACAAGTGTGTACAGCGACAAAATATACTTATTTACAGAGACACCAGTCCGTAACAGAGATCTGGTGGTCTTTTAAATCATTAGCAAAAGTAATCCAAAAATGCCAAAGATTAATCCAGCATCAATGAATAGAATCAAAGGGACGTTCTCTCGATAGATCACCCTTCTCTCTCTCTGTCTCTCTCTCTCTCTCTATCTCTCTCAGAGACACAACAATCGACCCTCTCCTCAGAGAGCCCACTGTCGAATGTCTATAAATCTATCTTACATTACTCAAACACTTTCTTCTACGTGACCCCTAGCCAATCAATTATAATATCTGTTTCTTTCAAATCAGGGGGGTGGAGCCTAGATGGGGAAGGGGGGGGAAGAAGTACGTCATACCGACAAAGACAGAAGTAACTGGACATCCGTCCCTTTGTCGGGTTTGAACAGGAGCCCAGTGGCCAGGGAGAATCCCGCGAGGAATGTAACGTGTTTCTGCCAACCACTGTCCTATTCATCGGCGGAGGTTTCGCTGTCCACCTGCTTATGACGCAATTACGGGGGTGGGGTAAAAGGGGGGGACTGGAGAAAGGGAACGTATATTACTATACATGGTATAATATACGTCTTAATGTTAGTAATACTATTAAGTTAAGGGTTGGAGTGAGGAGGATGGTTTCGACAGATTAGTCACAATCCGTGACACTCAGAATACGAACTTTATTTATAGTGAAATTGTTTCAATTTCAAATCGTATACCAATTTAATCAATTTTTTACACTTTATAAAATAAATTAATCAACAGATCGGTTTTCGGATCTTGGATAACTTGATATTTTACATGTGTATTTCCATAAGCCCATAGGGGGTTGGAGTGAATCTGTTCTGTTTGTGTACATCAATTTATTTGTCAGGTATCTGTTGTATTTGTGTACATCAACTACTTTGTCAGGTATCTAATCGTTCTAATTTTGAACCACATTTTTAAAATCAGATGATATTGATTGATTACGTTAATCCCCAAAATTTGATTATTCAAAAATATTGTAACCGCTAGCTAGCGGCTCATCTCCTTGTATATATATATATACACATAATATATATATATATATATATATATATATATATATATATATATACATATATATATATATATACATATATATATATATATATATATATATATATATATATAATCCAAATATCAGTTCTGGAAATAGTTCAAATTGTAAATCGTTACATTTCTAAACAAAATTGTGTCACTTTTATTATGGGTGGTCGTACGGTGTAGAACGCTCGAGTATCGACCAGAGAGTCCTGGGTTCGAACCTTAGCGAGAGCCATAGGTTTATTTCAGGTCCTGATGTAAGTCCTCAAGTCAACCCAGCTTAAAATGGGTACCTGAATTTCAGTTGGGGGAGTAAAGGCGACTGGGCGTTGTGCTAACCACACAATCCCTTAGTATGCCGAGGTTACTGAAACAGATGAATTCTACACTTCATCTGCCCCTATGAGCCCCACGGGGCTTAAGTGAACTTCACTTCTTTTACTTTTTTTTATAAAAGTTAAAAGATGAATGGGGTTCATTGAAATATCTCCGAAAAATAGATTTCCATGATATTTTTTTTACCTCCGGCTATGTCAGTCATGTACCGTACATAAGTGCATTGTACCTTTCAATCTGAACATTTCCAGAATATCGTTTAAGAATCAAAAAGTTTTCTTTCTCAGTGAGAAATAATGGCAAATTTAATGAAATTTGATAAGTATTTACAAGTAATTGAAGCGTGCAAACATGGGCACCCATAGCAATATTGTGAGATCTTTTGAGCATATATGGCTAGTGTCATATGTGGAGCCTGAAACAACCGTTTAGTTTTGTTACTAAGGTAAACATAAAATATTTCAACGCGCGTACTCACTCAGACGTGAGGACTCTGAGTTGAGGATCTCAGCAGTGGGGGGGGGGGGGGGGAAGAGAGCAATGTGTGGCATCATGCACCAGGCGCTACTCACAATATTATATGTTATAGGTGTATAATATAATATGGTTTTTAAATGGGGGAGGCGCTAAAAGGTGTAGTGCCCCATCGCGAGTTTAGCTCGCTACGCCACTGGATCTCAGGGGAGGAGCTTGGTTCTGTCGACCAAGATGCCTCTCTTTTAGGCCGCTACTAGATTATATATTTCAATGACACCCTGCATTTAATAGTAAAATTATTACGTTGTTCGTATATTTTTAAAAAAAAATTAAACTTGAAAAAAAAATCAACTTAGCTTCGACAAAAAAATATAAAGCAATACCAGATATATTAACTCCACAGAGAAACGTTGTCAATGTCATACTGATGAAATTACTAGGGAGCGACCGATAATCGGATCGGTATCGGTATCGGACCGATATTGGCACTATCGGTTAATATCGGATCGGCCGATTTTTGTAGGAAGCGACCGATAGTCTTACCGATATTGGCACTATGGGTTAACTATCGAACCGGCCGTTTTTTGGCTGCCGATACATTGATTTTTTTTTTTCACAAAACTAGTAACTCTAAACTGGTTTTGGTTTACAGAGTTAAAGTTTACTTAAAGACTTCCAGTTAACTGTTCACCTGAGTGAAGTGATTTACTGATATAATTAAGTGTTTTTAATTTTTCAAACATTTTTAAAAATCTGCTATAAGTAAATTCAGTAAAAATTACAAAGATTAACTAAGAAAATTATTTTAATTTCATCACATCTTTCACAAGTTAGTGAAGTTACAATTAACAATTAATACGTTTTTACTTTTTTTAGTTTGACATTAATTATTTACAACTTTATCTTACTTTTCTGTTTGTGTACAAGTAAAAAGTAAAAACAAAAAATTGTTTGTTATAAGTTTAATTTTTAACAATAAACATGCAGATTTCTGAGATTATGCAGGCATGGTTTATGTTTCTGACTTCGGTCTTCCTGTCTGTCTTTTCAAATCTTTTGTTCTTCTAATCTTCTTCATCTGCAAGACACCCTTTCATTAATAGCAAAACATCGGTATCGGCAAAAATGCTGGGGAAAAATATCGGTATCGGACTATCGGTAAAAAGGCATATCGGTCGCTCCCTAGAAATTACTGCAAAGTCAAAGTACTATAAAAATAAAAAAAAACTTAAAATGACACGCCAAATGCTCAAATTTTAAAGTACATTCATATTCCAAGACATTTGACTTTAAGGCTCGGATTTAAAAAAAAAACCGGGGGGGGGGGAGTATTATTTAAACTCTAAAACTATTAACGCCACTGCTGATAATTAGAATGACAGAAGAAATGAACATGGACGCATTCTACAATTTCGTTAGGACTGTATATCAACTGTTAGGACTGTATATCAACTGTTAGGACTGTATATCAACTGTATATCAACTGTTAGGACTGTATATCAACTGTTAGGACTGTATATCAACTGTATATCAACTGTTAGGACTGTATATCAACTGTTAGGACTGTATATCAACTGTTAGGACTGTATATCAACTGTATATCAACTGTTAGAACTGTATATCAACTGTTAGAACTGTATATCAACTGTTAGAACTGTATATCAACTGTTAGGACTGTATATCAACTGTTAGATATGTATATCAACTGTTAGGACTGTATGTCAACTGTTAGATATGTATATAAACTGTTAGGACTGTATATCAACTGTATATCAACTGTTAGAACTGTATATCAACTGTAAGAACTGTATATCAACTGTTAGGACTGTTTGTCAACTGTAATAAAAAGCTTATGATTAATAATAAACAAAAGCGGATTCTTTATTTCGTTTTTAAAAAGTCTCTTATTTTACCAGTACAAAGTGTGAAAGTGTAATCTCGTTGCATAAATCAATGACCTACCACTACTTGCGACCTAATGATTGATTTGATTTTTTGTTGATCACATTACTATTAATTTCATTAGAGCTCTCTTCATTAGTGTATTAGCTTTTGGTTATTGATGGTGCAGCACAGCTCGCTACTATTGACTTGAAGTTCACTAAGTTAAATTACTTTTAATTGGGTTCATGCAGTTACTAGGGGTGGCGGGGCCGGCTGTCCGCCCGGGTGGCACCTTCTTTACCACCAGGCAGATGTACAGATAAATGAGTGGTCTGTAGGAGAATACATTTTGAATTTAGTGGTCAATGAGGTCAAAAGTTTTGTGGTCCGCTTCCTATCATGTCGAAGTTTTTCATAGGACCTTAGGCTACTATCACTATTTACATTAGATACTTACTGAATAGTGTATTACCTGTTTTTGTTTTGTTTGTATTGGTGTCTCAAAGAAAACAATATTTTATTAGCTGTTAACAATTGTAGGCTAGTATCTAGATACAAACATTAATTACTACTTAGTGATTATTGTTTGAAGAAAGTGGTGTTTCTCAGTTTATAAGTACTAACACTTGACTCTCTTTAATTATTATTATATAGGTACTAACACTTGATTCTCTTTAATTATTACTATATAGGTACTAACATTTGATTCTCTTTAATTATTACTACATACGTACTAACACTTGATTCTCTTCAATTATTATTATATAGGTACTAACACTTGATTATCTTTAATTATTACTATATAGGTACTAACACTTGATTCTCTTTAATTATTATTATATAGGTACTAACACTTGATTATCTTTAATTATTACTATATAGGTACTAACACTTGATTCTCTTTAATTATTACTATATAGGTACTAACACTTGATTCTCTTTAATTATTATTATTATATAGGTACTAACACTTGACTCTCTTTAATTATTATTATATAGGTACTAACACTTGATTCTCTTTAATTATTACTATATAGGTACTAACATTTGATTCTCTTTAATTATTACTATAGGACACTATTTTCCCCACTTGACTCCAAAGGATTAAACAAGACATGCCTGATCCAATCAGCTGACTGGGTATTTTGAAAAGGCTGAAGAATTTCAAATATAAATTACAACTCACACCCACCTGTCGAACACGCCCATGAACTATGTCCATGTTAATAAGGACCGGCACCCTCGTCCGCAAATCTTCTCGTAAGGCGACTATACGCCGGACCCGGTCAGCCGGAAGTACTACCTCTGGAAGTCATCCACGCCCACTAGATAATGACGGCCTGAGTTCAACTAATTCCTCGCTCCCAGGGTCGCCCATAGCTAAATTACACATCTTGTACAATGATGGCAGCTTGAACAACTCACCGGGAAAAACTAGCGTCGCCACTACCACCAGTACCATTGTGGTGAGTTGACCTATTTAATGGACATACTTAGTACTGTGATACCTCATAATTCGAATGACACAATATTCAGTTTGGAATCCTTTCTTAGGTTTTAAAAATATTTTTGATTTAGAATTCTAATTAGCTTTGGAATTCTGAACGTCATTTAATTTTTTTGTATAAACATAAGGCAATAAGGTGTATTTGTATGGGTTATTTTTTGGATTCTAGGTCAACATTACAAACGGTATATATATCTATCAAGCCAATAAACAGGTCCAATGTTTCATATACATTTGAAAGTTATATACTTAAATACCACGAAAGGATCGTCTTCAAATTTGAGATAAAGCTCGGGATTTGAAGCTTAACGAATGAAGTGGTTTAGAATTCGTTAGTTAGATGCTTATTATTGTAATCGTTTTGTTGTTTTCTGTCTGAATAAAATGAATATAGGAATAGGTATATATTTGTTTCGTTATTTAGCAACACCATGTTTATACACCAAGGTATTTTAAAAACTGGACGCTAAACTGATAAAAAAAATGTACCGGACATTTATAGAAGTACAGGACATTTATAGTAGTACAGGACATTTATAGAAGTACCCAAAATTTATAGAAGTACCCAACATTTATAGAAGTACCCAACATTTATAAAAGTTCCCGACATTTATAGAAGTACCCGACATTTATAAGTACCCGACTTTTATAGAAGTACCCGACATTTATAGAAGTACCCAAAATTTATAGAAGTACCCAACATTTATAGAAGTACCCGACATTTATAGAAGTACCCGACATTTATAGAAGTACCCGACATTTATAGTAGTATCCAACATTTATAGAAGTACCCGACATTCATTGGGGAAAGTAAAATGGCCTCACAATCCCATAGAATAGCCGTGAGTACATAAACAGATGAACTCTACTTCACCTGAGCCCGATGGTCTGTAAAGGTTTTATATGGGAAACTTTACTTACTTTACTTAAGCTTCACCCAAATTAATAACCAGGCCTGTTAATATGGTGTGATTATCACCTCTCATCCCACTCACGTTGATGATAACATGGCTTGTTTATTATGACAGAATCAAGTATATTGGTTCGCCTTGTACGGTGCTTCACTTAACAGATCTTGTCAGTAATGATTTAGTCCCCTCTACCCTCCCCTGTTCTAAACAAACTTCGAAATGAAAAACCTCGTCCATCACGGCTCACTGCCCTGCTCCTGCCTTCTGCTCTTGCTCACGGGGCGACAAAATATGACATAACAGGGGAAGAGTACTCATACAGTACAAAAACTGTCATTGACATCACGTGGCCGCCCGACTGAAGGGATGGATGATGGCCCTCCATGATAATGGATGATTGGGATTACCCTGGATGCTTGAGTCTCAGACTCGGAGAAAAAAAATCGACATCGGAAAAAAATGCGGTGTTGACACATGCTGTCATAGTAACCAGTTGTTTTGTGTGTGAAATAAATTGTTTAAGTGTCATACATTATTGTAGAGTTTTAACTTCTTTGATCAGTGCTGTTTACGTAAACATACAGATGCATAGGCTGTCAGATCACTAGACTGATGAACATACAGATAAACAGAAGACAGACAGATTGATAGATATATACATAAATAGATAGATAGATAAATGGACCTACAGACAGACAGACAAACAGACAGAAAGATAGATAGATAGATAGATAGATAGATAGATAGATAGATAGATAGATAGATAGATAGATAGATAGATAGATAGATAGATAGATAGATAGATAGATGGACAGACAAACAGACAGACAGACAGAAAGATAGATAGATAGATAGATAGATAGATAGATAGATAGATAGATAGATAGATAGATAGATAGATAGATAGATAGATAGATAGATAGATAGATAGATAGATAGATAGATAGATAGATAGATAGATAGATAGATAGATAGATAGATAGAAAGATGGACAGAAAGACAGACAAACAGACAGACAGACAGACAGATAGATAGATAGATAGATAGATAGATAGATAGATAGATAGATAGATAGATCTATAGATAGATAGATAGATAGATAGATAGATAGATAGATAGATAGATAGATAGATAGATAGATAGATAGATAGATAGATAGATAGATAGATAGATAGATAGATAGATAGATAGATTATCTCATAATATATGGCACACTAAAATAGTTTACAATATAGGGCCCCAAGAATTACTGTATCAACTCGTGAATGTTTTCGAAAGATAATGATTTACTTGTATTACATTAATGACTCGAAATAATTCTGTCGTCGGAGTCGTCCATTCTATTATTTTCTTGATATAGTCCTACTGCAAGTTGTTTGTGAGAGTGAATCGTGAACAAAGTAAAGAGTGAATTAATGACAATCTGCTATCGAAACGTTGCCTTTTTATTTCTTTCTCATTATTGGATTTCTCGCTTTATTGAACAAGTCGATAATTGCCTTTCTACCTTTTTATTATTAATTAATGTCGTTGTTTTACTTCGTCCGCAAGAAAATAATGTAAAAGATATTTGAGTGAAAGTTTTTTTTAACAGATAAAGAAGTGTGCTAATTTGACTTGCTAATTTTTTTTATGCTAATGCAAATTTAAGAAATAAAGAAATGTGCAAATGGAGTCCACAAATTATTAGGCATTGTCGGGAATAACGAGAAGGGATGTAACTGGTACATTGCTCCAGAGATCGCTCAAGGCGGCCATTTTCAAAACACGACGCGTCACTTTCTCTAATTATAACTTCATTGGATGATCTAAAATTCAATACATTAACTGGTGCACTGAGGCCGGGGATTTCTATCGTCGACCCTGAATATTATATTTTCAACACAAAATGAAGTAGTAGCGACAGTTGGGAAAGTTGTATACTCCAGTTGTACACAACTCCCTAAGCGTATGAAGACTCATTAAAGTTGAGTGCACAAAACTCACTCTCAATGTGCCTATATTTATTTATGTTGCGCAATAAAAATTATTTACCTCCAATGTTGCGCACAGCCACTTCCGTCCTTTCGTGTGTGGTTTGAAGGAAACGGGATGTGGCAAGTTTGGCGTATTAACCATATGGTTGTAAAATCTAAATTCATTCTTAACTGTCTCTAATAGCTCAGTGGTAAGTTGTTTCGACACTTGTGTAGTCGAATGGGAGATCAAATCTTTTTCAAGGAACATGGCCATGGGAGAGAGGGTGGTTCAGTAGTCTTATGCCCTCTCATTAATGAGCTATATGGTTTTAAGGTATGGAAAAGAAATTATAAAAATACTTTGAACCACGCACAAATAATAGTATCTGAACAAAGTAGTACCATTTGTATGTACAAAACAATATATACTTATATTTTTAAAGCAACTGTTCCGATAGACAGATAAAATATATAGATGTTAACAAGAAACATTTTCTCATCTTCTCATATGCTGTGTGCGATGTGATGGTGTCAGTCATTTGAGGACCACAAGCAGGTGTACAAAACAACGTTGGACAGGGCCTACTCCACAGACCAAGGCAGCTACACAACCAATCAGGACACTGTGTTGCAGATTGAAGAAGCCAAGAAGGAATCTGAAAACGTGTGTGACTTTCTGTGTTCGTCTTCACAAATTATTTGCAGCAGCAGTGAGTATATCTGATTATTTTTAATAACATACTGGGTGGCACTTTGGTATCAACATGCATGCTGTGGGTCACGCGTTCGACTCCCGGCGAGTCCCAATAACCTAAATATGTATCCCGTGGTGCCTCCATGGCCATTGCACTAGCGGCTATGTTGGAGATGACAGAAGGGCACAGCGACTTGTAAAAAAAAAAAGCATCAACTAAGTTTGATTTAAATAAGGTACTCAAAATTATTTGACGCCTCTTGGTAATTAAAAGTGAATCTCTGGAAAAAAAAGTGTATACAGCAGACATATAGACATAATGAATACTGTATCACGTCTCTTTTTTTAGGTATAATTAAAGATTAGGGTGAATGATGCTGATGAATGCTGTTGATAAATGCTGTTGATGAATGATGCTGATGAATGATATAGGTGAATGATGTTGGTGAAAGATGTTGATAAATGCTGTTGATGAATGATGCTGATGAATGATATAGGTGAATGATGTTGGTGAATGATGTTAGTGAAAGATGTTGGTGAATGATGTTGGTGAATGATGTTGGTGAATGATGTTGGTGAATGATGTTGGTGAATGATGTTGGTGAATGATGTTGGTGAATGATGTTGGTGAAAAATGTTGATAAATGCTGTTAATGGGGAAATTTTAACACTTTGGAAAAAAAATGAAAATCATCTAGCACCTCATGTTTTAACCCGCAAAATATGAAGATATTATTTTATTTTTCCGGCTTTTGCAATGGTTTTGAAACATTCATGCATGGATATTGCATCACTATATTAATGAGTTAATCATCTGTCTAGTGATGTATACCTTGTTTAGATATTTTGTAAAGTGTTGCTATGGTGATCTATAACTTGTTTAGATATTTTGTAAAGTGTTGCTATGGTGATATATAACTTGTTTAGATATTTTGTAGGTGCTGATATAACATCTGAAAAAGGTTCGGGAGCATGGATATAAGAATATCTAAACGGTGCTACCATGTTAGTATAGGAAGTCTGGATATAATATCTAATCGGTGCTACCATGTTTGTATAGGAAGTCTGGATATAACATCTAATCGGTGCTACCATGTTAGTATAGGAAGTCTGGATATAATATCTAATCGGTGCTAACATTTTAGTATAGGAAGTCTGGATATAATATCTTGTCTGTGCTACCATGTTAGAATAGGAAGTCTAGACATAATATTTAGTCTGTGCTACCATTTTAGTATAGGAAGTCTGGATATAATATCTAGTCTGTGCTACCATGTTAGTATAGGAAGTCTGGATATAATATCTAGTCTGTGCTACCATGTTAGAATAGGAAGTCTGGATATAATATCTAATCGGTGCTAACATTTTAGTATAGGAAGTCTGGATATAATATCTTATCGGTGCTACCATGTTAGAATAAGAAGTCTGGATATAATATTTAGTCTGTGCTACAATTTTAGTATAGGAAGTCTGGATATAATATTTAGTCTGTGCTACCATGTTAGAATAGGAAGTCTGGATATAATATTTAGTCTGTGCTACCATGTTAGAATAGGAAGTCTGGATATAATATTTAGTCTGTGCTACCATTTTAGTATAGGAAGTCTGGATGTAATGTATTGCTTTGTTTGATAAATACTTAAACAATACCGTACATTAACGCGTTTATTAAACACAGGCACATTCATTTCATCACTTTATTTCTGAACTTAAGCATGTTTGATTATACACACAGTTTGCCTGTACAAGGAACCAAAATCTGACATACCAGATTCACTTAAATTTAAATAAGAAAAAAACTCTCCATCGGTACATAAATATTCACTGAATCGATTTATCTGAATCATTCTCTGAGATGAGACATGACAATAAAAATGTCAAACTTTAGCTTTCACCCGGGGGGGGGGGGGGTAAATGTTAGAAAATATTAATATGTGCGGCTTTTTTTATTTACGAAACTGTCAATATAGAAGAAGGTTTCAATCAAAGGTCGGCTACTTTTTGAAGCTCGCGGACCATTACATGTTTAAGTTGTATTCCCGAGGAACACTAAATGTTTCCGAGAAGCACTAAATTGATAATTTTTTGGCAGCGCATATGTTGGAAGAGTATATAGGCAGAGCATATTTTGACAGAGAGTATATGTGTTACTAGCTATACCCTGCAAAACCGTTGCATAGAGTTATATTCCCTTAGGTTTGATTTGTAGGCTAGAATATTTTTGGTTTCGGACAGACCCGGTTTTTCATGATTGTATTACAATTTATAGATGCAATATGTTGCAGAAATAAAGATAAACAAAAAAAAATATTTAAATGAATTATTTCCCATTTTGCCTTTGGGTTACTTGTTTGAAAACAGCATAAACGGTAGATTTGAAAAAGAAGAAAACATGTATCGAATCCTGACGCCGGGAAGACGCCATTTTGAATTCTCGATCTCTACTTTCAATATAACGCAGACGTGAGACCGCTTTATTTTAAATGATTAAATCATTTCAGTTCATGATCGTCTAGTCAGTCAAATTTTTTTTATAATAATTCCAATTTAAAGGATCAGCGGGTACCTTTACGAATTAGATAATTTTTTTTTTTTTTTTTAATTATGGATGTCGTCTGCTAATCTTATACAACGCCCATCTACTAGGGCCTATTTACTCAGGAATACATACCGATTGCCAAGTTATTTTAAAACAAGCTATGTTACACGACGGTCTTCGTAAGGGCAGAAGACCTTAATATGTGTTTAAGTGGCACTTTGCGGCATTTCTGTTTAAACCTGTTATTTTTTGTAAAGCGTCATTGGTTACATCTTTTCAGTATTCCTTTGACATCATTGCCATAGCTGAGTTTGCAATTACTATGAAGTAATAGTATGAAATCACAGGTAAATAATGGGATCTATGGGATAGAATCCTAAAACTTCGCCAGGCCTATTGCTGCCAAGTCTCAGAGTATATTTTCTCATGTGAGACCAAACAGACCAATGGTGAGAAAATTAGACCAATTAACTGGTTCTTTAAAATGAGAAGTTACCTTAACTAGACATTACAAGGCAATGAAAAAGTTGTACATTAGATTTGAAATACAGACAAGGGAGGAAAGGGAAAAAAATATAATTTCAAGATAAAACTAAACTAAAAAAAAATAATACACATTCCACATTGCTATTTGTGTAGACTGGCATTGTCCTCAAAACATATTTTATTTGCTGAATGCAGTGAAGAATGACAAATGGCTTGAGTGCAAAGAGAAAAGAGAAAATAGTTATTGATTTTACGTCAATCAAATCCGATTTTATCACCTTCCCTTTCCCCCTTTCTCTAAAAGACATAAATAATCTCTGTTCGTTTTGCTGACCCTAATAATGGTCTAGGAATGGCCCCAGTAAACGAAGTTGTGAGCTCTCGAACTGACACAAAACCTTAATTAGATCGTGTCAGTCCATCTTGATGTTATAGACAGTCACAAAATAAGATCATGGTTAGTTGCTGCTTTTGTTTTTTACTGAATACAATGTGTTCTATAATGGACATTAGTGTTTCCGCTATTAGGTGCTATCCAAACATATGTCAATGACCCGTTTCCTTGGGGGTTCTTGCCCTTTAAGGCTCTGTCGGGTACAGTATTCTTATATAGATTGACTTAGCATGAAGTACACGTTTTTGATCAGTGGGGGCCACAGCTTGTGGAGATTGGGTCCACCTGTAGGCGGCCCTGTTTAAAAAAAAACACATTTAAATCAGGCTGAGCTCATGATAAAACATCTTAAATTCATATTGATCGGACTGAAGGTCAGTAGATATTATAATTTAAAATGATTTGCTCCGGAACCCATGAGAAATGAAAAGATTATCTAATGCTTATATAATCTTTATAGGAAACCGAGTTAAGAATTAGTTTTTTGTTTATTCACTTCTTTTGATGGTATTAAATTAAAAAGTGTTGGTTTTGAAATTTTGCAATGACCCACTAACTGTAACCAGATCTTTTGTTTAGAACAGGCAAACAATGCTGGTGAGTAGGGCTTCAAATGCTCTTAATTTGAGACTTTTATTTGACCAGAAATATTGTAAGTGCAATATGATCACGTTCAAGGTCGTCGATCTAAAATGGCTTAAAATTGTGAGATGTATCAAAGATGGCTCCAATTTTCAATGATTATTAGGTGCCTATTCCTAGGACCCCCAAAACTTTACCTTTCCCAGGGCCCCCTGTGTACTTCTAAATATCGTAATTGAAACTAGTGTTGTGCATTTGTTTATGACATAACGGTCAGTAGTTGAAGTGTTAGATAAATGTAAAGAGTAAGAATGGGAATACCCCCAAGGTGCTGTTGTTGAACGCGGTAATGAACGGAGGAGAGAAATTATTCGAGAGATGACTGTCGACATTGTTATTGTTAAACTAGTATTTTAGTATTTTGATATTAAAGAAGTTGATCATTATTATGGAAGGAATACTTGGCTTGTTTTCCTGATTTTGATATTTGAAGTGTTTTTGCTACAGTGTATTAAAGTGCGTGTTGTCCTTGTGCCAGAGTGCTGACACACTTGACGTAGTGACGACATTGAATTAACGGCCCGATAAGATCCTTGTACACAACATTGGTGGAGCAGCAGGTTTGTTCGTATTATTAATTCTGGTTCAGTTAAGAAAGAAAAAATGTCCCAGTCGGCATCATTCGTTGAGGCTCGGAAGAGAATAGCGAGAGTCGCAAAAGAATTAATGATGTTAGACGGGGAGGAACTCATTAAGTATGTGGATAGACAAATGAAAGAACTACTAAAACGGAAGGAGAGAGACTATCAATTAAAAATGCTGAGACTTCAGATTGAAATGAAGAAACGTGAATTGGGTCAAGCAGGGGACGTCATTTCAACGTACTACACAGGTGAGGTCAAGGTCAAGGACTATGTTGTCGACAATGCCGTGTGTGACCTTATTGTGGGGAATATTTCATGTGTTAAAGAGTGCTCAGGCAATGACATTTCTTTGGAATAGAGATAACCCCGGATGTGACAATACTCAATGCATTGATGTCAGCAATGAAGACGTGAAACGAAGCAGAAAAACGGCACCTAAAGAGCCGGAAACAGAAGTACGTGATAAAGTAACCACCAGAGCCACAGATGAAGCTATCAGAGTCGGGCATAACACTGCCCATGAACAAGCCGCGGAAACGGTAATAGAGCTCCCTGTTGATGCAACACAAATAAGTATTTTGATATTAAAGAAGTTGATCATTATTATGGAAGGAAACTTGGCTTGTTTTCCTGATTTTGATATTTGAAGTGTTTTGCTACAGTGTATTAAAGTGTGTGTTGTCCTTGTGTCAGAGTGCTGACACACTTGAGTAGTGACGACGTTGAACTAACGGCCCGATAAGATCATTGTACACAACACTAGGCTTTCTTGCTGCTTGAATCAAATGTAAGATTTCCAACAATCGAATAGGCAAAAAGGCCACTGGGAAAAGATTAAACAAACTATACAAAAAACACAGAGGATAGTGTCATAGGGTACAAGCAAAAGAAAAAAAGAGCGAAATGGTATGACGATGGATGCAAAAAAGAAGTGGAAGAACGAAACAAATTGAGGATGATGATCCTACAAAAAACAACCAGAAAGTCAACTCACGCATACACTGAGGCTAGAAGGAAGGTTTCTAAAATATGCAGAAAGAAAAAACGTGAATGGGAAAAAGGAAAACTAGAAAAACTAGAGGAATACTCAAAAGAAAAAGAAACAAGAAAAATGTACATGGCCATCAAAGAGGAAAGCTACGGCTTTCAAGCAAGATCTCACATGTGTCTTAGCAAATCAGGCGACCGCCTTATAGAAAATGAAATGGTTCTAGAAAAGTGGGCGAAATATTTCGAATAAATGCTAAACATTAATACTGACAGTCAAAGAGATGTACCAAACATTGCAGAGGACAATGGTGCAGAAATAGAAGAACCAACCATAGAAGAAATAAACAATATTATTAAAAAGACCAAAAACAATAAAGCACCAGGAGAAGATAACATAAATGCTGAGTATGCACACTACACCTAGAAATACACAGGATGGTCAATAAAATATCGAAAGAAGAGATAATGCCAACAGAATGGGAAACAGCCTTAATAGTTCCACTCCACATGAAAGGTTCGAAACTTAACTGCAACAACTACAGATGAATCTCACTTCTCAACACCGTTTACAAAATACTAACAAAAATAATACCCTGAAGAATAGGGAATTTCAGTGAAACAGTACTAGGTGACTATCAATGTGGTTTCAGGCCTAACAGAGCAACCACAGACCACATCTTTTCCCTCCGAAACACTCTAGAAAGATGTTATGAACAAAATATACACCTACACCAGCTGTACATAGATTTCAAGATGGCATATGACAACATCAATAGAAATAACATTTACAAAACATTGCAGGAGTTGTGTATCCCCAACAAGCTCATTAGACTAGTACTATGACATTAAACATTTCAAGAAGCAAAGTGAAAATACAAGGGGAAAGCTCATGAGAATTTAAAGTAAACCAAGGACTTAGACAAGGAGACTCCCTTTCATGCATACTATTCAACTTAACCCTAGAAAAGTCATAAGAAACGTCCAGTTGGATAAGCGAGGAACTATAACACAATACCTCAGGAGTAAAAAAACAAAGTCTATAAAAACAGGAACAATATTTACAGAACCCATCCAGTAGCTTGCATATGCTGATGACATAACGTTGATATGAAAGCAAAGCAAGGATATAGCAAAAGCATACATAGAATTAGAAACAGCAGCTCAGAAAGCAGGTTTAACAGTAAACGAATCAAAGATTCAATACATGCTATTACAAAGAAATGAAAAAGAAGGAAAAGAAAAAATTTTCAAAATCAGTGATAGAGCATTTGAAAGAGTAGAAAACTTTAAATACCAGGGATCAACCATAAGTGAGAAAAAATGATATAATGATAGAGATCAAAAACAGACTAGAAGAAGGTAACAGAATATAGCATACACTGCATAAAATACTGAAAAACAGACATATCTCCTGAAAACTTTAAAAAAAAACCATATACAAGACAATGATCCGACCATCAGTAGCTTATGGTAGCGAAACATGGACCATAAGCAAACAAGCAGAAAATATGCTAAACACTTGGGAAAGGAAAATATATGGGCCGGTAAAGGACAGTAACGAATGGAGAAGTAGAACAAATTCAGAACTGAACCGAATATAACAGCTGAAATCAAAATGAATAGATTGAGGTGGGTAGGGAACATAGAAAGAATGGAAAACAACAGAGTTCCAAAAGCAATATATAAGGCAACACCCAATGAGAAAAGGCCTAAAGGCAGAGAAAGAAGCAGATGGTTGAAGAAAGTGCAGAAAGACCTTAAAGCCATAGGAGTGAAAGAGTGGAGGAAGAAGACCATGGATCGAGAATAGTGGAGAGGAGTAGTATGGCAGGGCCCTAAATGGGCTGTAGAGCCAAAGGAAGAAGATGAATAGGCAAAAACAAATGTGAATTCTTATAACTCTAGTTAATTTATGTAACATAATTTGAAATGATTCGAAAACAGATCTTCCAAATACATATATAAATCAGGGTAAAAGTAAACACAACCAGTGTAAGTTTTTTATGTCTCTGAATGAAAGAGATATTCTTCTTCATCTTATATGGAGCCATTAACTACTAGTAAATATGCAGAGGCAAATTTTGGGTCAGTTTAGTCCCTGGTGCACAAGAACAAGTTTGGAATATAAAAACAAGCAATTTAAGTCTTTTACGTTTCGGACAAAGGATATTTTAGAGCATTTTCGTTACGGTTACGCCGGACGAAATCCGTATAGAGAGGGAAGTAATCATGTTGAATAACTGTTACAAAAAAAAATAATGATTACGCCCCTTTGATTAGCTTTTATTATTTATATTTAAAATATAAGCAAAAACGGTACATAAGAAACTCTTATATTTTGGCCCTGGGAGGTCAGATTGCAAAATGGACATTTGATGTACACTTGGCAGGTCAAGACCTACAAAATGATATATACATCATGGGTCTAGGACTTATGGTTGCTGAGATCTAGGGCGCTCCTTTGTTAATATAGCTAATATAGTAAAAACAACGGTACTTTATAAGCCCCCTTTTACGGCCCTCAGAGGTCAGATCGCAAAACGGACAAAAGTGTTCTCTTGGCAGGCCAAGACCTACAAAATGATATATACATCATGGGTCTAGGACTTATGGTTGTTGAGATCTAGGGTGATGACGGACAGACAGACAGACAGACAAAGCGGGGACAATAGAGCATTTTTTTCGAAAATGCTCTAAAAACAGAATAATATTACAAGACGTAAAATCCGTTTATGAAAGTATGTTACGAGTCCTGTGTAAATACACGAGGTCTCCAGTAACAATGGAGGCAATGCTAAGACTATAGTTAATGGATAGATAGATGCATTCAAGCATTTTAGCTACCCTACATCAACATGCCTTATGAGTGCCGGTGTTTGGAGTTGCGTAGCCCGATAGGGACGAGATGATTTTTAACCTGATTGGGAGTGATTGATACACTCTACTTAAGCTTCCCTTCTACTACAGAAACAAACTGTGACGGAATATGAGTCGCCCCTGTCTCAAGCCACCAGAATCATCACTGACTCAAGCCAGCAGAATCATTACTGTCTCAAGCCACTAGAATCATCACTGACTCAAGCCAGCAGAATCATCACTGACTCAAGCCACCAGAATCATCACTGACTCTAGCCACCAGAATCATCAGTGACTCAAGCCACCAGAATCATCACTGACTCAAGCCACCAGAATCATCACTGACTCAAGACACCAGAATCATCAATGTCTCAAGCCACCAGAATCATCAATGTCTCAAGCCACCAGAATCATCAATGTCTCAAGCCTGATAGTCACAATTAAGCCACGGTAGCAGAGAAGTCAATTAAACCAAAAAAAAAAAGAGCTTAACTATTTGTACTAAAGCAAAAACAATTACCCAAAGCTTTTGATAGCTAATGGAATCAATCACTCAATCATTTTCTCAAGATGGTTCATTGCGATAGAAGTATATTCATATAGAGAGATCGAAAATGCCAGTCTTCGGAAAGACTCCAAATAAAAAGAATCTTAAGACAAATTTATCACGGAATCTTTAGAAAGCTCCAATAAATACTTTGACTTTTTTCAGAGTAATGGACTATTATTGTCACTCAAGAACTCTGTGTTTTGTTTGATCCGCAAGTTTAATATAGGCCTATGTATGTATACAGTCTGTTTAATTTGAAAGTAGACTACACACACTACAGACTGGTTTTCTTTCTCCTTTTATTTATCTATTTATCTATCTATATGTTAATAACTTAGATTAATGATAGGAGAATGCCGCATTGAAACGATATTTCACTGATACAACTAAAAGTTTACATATTTTAATAGACAGCTTCTGTCACACTGATACAACTAAAAGTTTACATATTTTAATAGACAGCTTCTATCACACTGATACAACTAAAAGTTTACATATTTTAATAGACAGCTTCTGTCACACTGATACAACTAAGTGTTTACATATTTTAATAGACAGCTTCTGTCACACTGATACAACTAAGTGTTAACATATTTAAATAGACAGCTTCTGTCACACTGATACAACTAAAAGTTTACATATTTTAATAGACAGCTTCTATCACACTGATACAACTAAAAGTTTACATATTTTAATAGACAGCTTCTGTCACACTGATACAACTAAAAGTTTACATATTTAAATAGACAGCTTCTGTCACACTGATACAATTAAGTGTTAACATATTTTAATAGACAGCTTCTGTCACACTGATACAACTAAAAGTTTACATATTTTAATAGACAGCTTCTGTCACACTGATACAACTAAAAGTTTACATATTTAAATAGACAGCTTCTGTCACACTGATACAACTAAGTGATAACATATTTTAATAGACAGCTTCTGTCACACTGATACAATTAAGTGTTAACATATTTAAATAGACAGCTTCTGTCACAACTAAGTGTTAACATATTTTAATAGACAGCTTCTGTCACACTGATACAACTAAGTGTTAACATATTTTAATAGACAGCTTCTGTCACACTGATAGAACTAAAAGTTTACATATTTAAATAGACAGCTTCTGTCACACTGATACAACTAAGTGTTTACATATTTTAATAGACAGCTTCTGTCACACTGATACAACTAAGTGTTAACATATTTAAATAGACAGCTTCTGTCACACTGATAGAATTAAAAGTTTATATATTTTAATAGACAGCTTCTGTCACACTGATACAACTAAGTGTTAACATATTTTAATAGCTTCTGTCACACTGATAGAACTAAAAGTTTACATATTTTAATAGACAGCTTCTGTCACACTGATACAACTAAAAGTTTACATATTTAAATAGACAGCTTCTGTCACACTGATACAACTAAGTGATAACATATTTTAATAGACAGCTTCTGTCACACTGATACAACTAAGTGTTAACATATTTAAATAGACAGCTTCTGTCACACTGATACAACTAAAAGTTTATATATTTTAATAGACAGCTTCTGTCACACTGATAGAACTAAAAGTTTATATATTTTAATAGACAGCTTCTGTCACACTGATAGAACTAAAAGTTTACATATTTTAATAGACAGCTTATGTCACAATAATGTCAAATAACAGCTACTTTTTACACTAAATGCCTCAATGACAGCTCCTTTCACTGTTGTATAATGAAAGCTACTGACATAATGTTATCAATTCACAGCCGATGACACACAGATGTCAGATAGCAATTACTATTACACTTACATCGAACAATCTCCACATTCTATAAAATCATAATGACAGGTTCCGTTTTCATTGAAGTTAAATGACAGGTTTGCTGTTGTCAAACGTGAGTTCATCCAAGGCGCTCATCTCGCGGTCTTGTACCGGGTATAAAAAAAAATATTGTGTTAGGGAGGGGCTGGTGAGGGCCGAAGGTGAATGACAGAATAAACGAAAACAAAATAACAGCTGATTGGCGTAGAATCGATCCGTTTTCTTTTCGCATTCTTCCCGTCCTTCTATCTCTCTGTCTCTATTTCCTTGTTACTCAAAATTTCTTCCATTCTTCCGTACGTGTCATCATCGTCGGGAAATAGAATTTGGCCTGCAGAGAAGGGAGTTAATTGTCCAGTTTGTAGCATAAAGGTTTGCACAGTATGATATCAGATCTGACCTTAGAAGTTGACTAGTAGAGGTAAATAAGTACGAGTGTTGACGATCTATCAATTGCATACACAAGATAGTTAATAGAACTTAACCTTGGCTAGTGCAATATCTTGCCGGATTGTACTTATTAGTTATAAGAGACAGTACTCTTTTTTAACATCAAATCATAATAAATGCTGAAGCCAATTTGTACACATCTTATACTGTCATCGAATTTAACTTACAATTCACAATATCGAATGAAATTATCTTGTCATCGAATTTAACTTACAATTCACATTGTCGAATGAAATTATCTTGTCATCGAATTTAACTTACAATTCACATTGTCGAATTAAATTATCTTTTTTTCGTGTATTTTACTGGAGTTATAGAAACGTGTGCACCATTTAGGTGGGCTTACCAAATGTTCTGGATGCCATGGACAAACACGTAGTGGAGTAAACTGCCCTTACGTCACTACTGTTTTACCTGTGTAGAATTCATTTGTTTCAGTAACCGCGGCATGTTTTGGAATTGTGTGTCGAGCATAACGCCCAGCCGTCTTTACTCCCCAAAACCTAAAGTCAGGTACCCATTTTTACCTCAACACCACACGATATCCGTCCCCTGACATAAGGAAAGAGTAAGCGAAAAGAGTTGCACATGATTTTCAATATCCCTCAGTACATCATCAATCGATTGGATATATGAGATATTTATAATTTGTTGGCAACTTCTCATTCTCAAAATGAGGACGTGTCAACCTTTGCTCAATGTATAGAGTGACACAAAATAAATCAATAGCAACCAATTCAAAAAACAACAACTAATAATATATTACAGTAATCTTTTTGATTCAAACTTTTGTGCATGTGTAGTTCGCGAATTGTTTACATTTCTAATTAATGGATCAAGATTGCGTAAATAGCCTGCATAATTGCAATTCTATTTTTATGTATCAATGGCTCTCATAGTGTGAGTCACGACTCAAGAGAGGGTCATGAGTTCAAGTCCCATCTATTCTAGTGACTATGTCCCCAGTCATGCTGGTCAAGGGTTCAAGTCTCCAGTGATGCCTCTATTTCCACAGAACACGCGGTTATGTTACAGACACGTGTAGAGAGTAGTACAATATCTGTATAATTGTAAAACTCATTAAACCATATCTAAGAATTAAAATACCAAAAATATTCGAACAACTTAGAATAGAAGCAATAAAGGGGAACAACATTTATCTGAGAATATTTTAAACACCCGGTGATATTAATATGTGCCTTTGTGTACTCCTCCCGACCCCCCCCCCCCCCACGATAGTTAAAGTATTTGGACGTTCAGGTGTATGTTTAGTAATGCTTATATTTTGTGAAAGCTACGTATCAGTGTATTCTAACCTTGTTCAATATCCTATTACTGCAGCCTTCATAACCTCAGCCGTGGCTGTCTCCATGATTGTACCTGTCGTTATGATTGCCTTAGGTAAGTATTACTTTAATTTCAGTCTGGTACTTAATTTAAACAAAAAAAATTTTTACAAACTGCCATTCAGAACCGTTCTTATAGGTAGTCAAACTAAGAAACTGTCTATTTATATATGGTGCTGAGCCCCGTCAGAAGCTTTTACCAAGGGTTTCCTCAAATATATCTAAGTCTCTACTAGTGCTCCTAAGAATGAAACTGTTACTAATGACATTTAAGTATAGAATCACAAACATTGTCGTCTGCGTCATGTGGTTGAGTTTGTTACATTTTCTCAAATAATTTTGTTATAATTGTTGTTATTGTTGTTATTGTTATTGTTGTTGTTTTGGTTGTTATTATTGTTGTTGTTATAGCTGTTGTTATTGTTGTTGTTATTGTTATTTTTATTGTTGTTGTTGTTATTGTTGTTGTTATTGTTGTTGTTGCTGTTGTTATTGTTGTACTTTGGTTTTGTTTGGACTGTATGTGTGTGTGTGTTTGTGTTTTCAACGTTTCATCTATTCTATAAATCTTATGTGTATCTCAAACATTTATTAATTGTACAGTCTATTTATAACATACACTGTAATTTTGAATGGCTGCCCAGTGCCGCCCGAATGTTACTTTTTTTGTCACATTTTTTTTGCTTTCATGTAATCTGTACTGATTGAAGAATGAGAATAATCTTTTCTCTGTGTACTGCTACCGTACAAGCTGATAATGTGGACCAATCATATTATGTGACTTAATCTGATTAGACCAATGAAAATATTTCTCGATGGAATCCATCAGACACGAATCCTTAGCTGAACAAATATTATTACCGCCAAAGAAGAAGACAGACAGGTGTATTAAGATATTTCAAATCAGAGTCTTTTGGATCAATTGAGCTTTGTTGTCTTCTACGTTACGTTGAATGAAATGTTTCATGGACACAGTTTTGCTTGTTTACATTTTGTATTTAATTCATATCCGTAATTGATATTCAGAGATTTAGTTCAATGATTTCCCTTTTCCCAACATAAGGAAAGACTAAAGATATTGACGTAAAAAATAAATCATAAATTTTGTTCAGATAATTTGAATTAGTTTGGATCATATAGCAAATGAATTTAAAAATGAATATCAATTTTTTTTTTTAAAAAGTATTTAACGTTAATTGTAAACTGTATCAATAAATTTTACTAAAGGTACAAAACTTTACTTACCTTGATTTGATTTTATCTTCTGTTCTATCGGGACTACCTCTAAATGTTGACCTTAACGATCAAACCAGCAGACTTAAATATTCTCTCACTTCAGGCTCTACTGCTTGAGTCGCAGCGTTCAGTGAAATAGTTGTACACACATAAACACACACACAGTTCAATTACTCATTCATTCGTTCCCTGCCCCCCATTCACACACACTCACAATCCCAAACACACGGAAACTTTAACAAATGACCAAAACATTTGATCTTTTTACCCCTCCCTTTCTGGTTGACCAGTGACCAGAATGGACTGCCGTAGAGAGCTGCAGGCCCCATGCTATTCATGGGGAATGGAGAAATAGAATAAAAACAGCGTTTAGAGCAACTCAATGCATTTCACAGTGGGAAGAGTTTCTCTGGGGGCCACGTTAAGCCCCCTTTAATCCACTTAACCAGCAGTGTGACAACGGGCCTGTTGCCGGTGACGAGGAAAACTTCAAAAGAGATGAGAAGATTAAATTAATGGCAGGGCTCTGACCTCTCGTGATGACGTCATTGGTGACTAATTCTATCAGATATTCAGCTAAACCTGCGCCCTAAATCCCAGGAATAAAACTTTAGATAATTTTATTTAGAAACTTTGGTTAATTAGGAGATCGCATCTTTTTTTTTCAATACACATTTAATTTTATTTTTAAATAAAACAACAACAAAGAAATTACGAGGTAGTTGATTGAATTAATGAACAGAGATGTAGTTGATTGAATTGATGAACAGAGATGTAGTTGATTGAATTGATGAACACAGATGTAGTTGATTGAATTGATGAACAGAGATGAAGTTGATTGAATTGATGAACAGACATGTAGTTGATTGAATTGATGAACAGAGATGTAGTTGATTGAATTGATGAACAGAGATGTAGTTGATTGAATCGATGAACAGAGATGTAGATGATTGAATTAATGAACAGAAATGTAGTTGATTGAATTGATGAACAGAGATGTAGTTGATTGAATTGATGAACAGAGATGGAGATAATTGAATTGGTGAACAGAGATGTAGATGATTGAATTGATGAACAGAGATGTAGTTGATTGAATCGATGAACAGAGATGTAGATGATTGAATTAATAAACAGACATGTAGTTGATTGAATTGATGAACAGAGATGTAGGTGATTGAATTGATGAACTTAGATGTACTTAATTGAATTGATGAACAGAGATGTAGTTGATTGAAAAGATTAACAGAGATGTAGTTGATTGAATTGATGAACAGAGATGTAGTTGACTGAATTGATGAACTTAGATGCAGTTGATTGAAATGATGAACAGAGATGTAGTTGATTGAATTAATGAACAGACATGTAGTTGATTGAATTGATGAACAGAGATGTAGTTGATTTAATTGATGAACAGAGATGTAGTTGATAGAATTGATGAACAGAGATGTAGTTGATTGAATTGATGAACAGACATGTAGTTGATTGAATCGATGAACAGACATGTAGTTGATTGAATTGATGAACAGAGATGTAGTTGATTGAATTGATGAACAGAGATGTAGTTGATTGAATTGATGAACTTAGATGTAGTTGATTGAAATGATGAACAGAGATGTAGTTGATTGAATTGATGAACAGAGATAAAGTTGATTGAATTGATGAACAGAGATGTAGTTGATTGAATTGATGAACAGACATGTAGTTGATTGAATTGATGAACAGAGATGTAGTTGATTGAATTGATGAACAGAGATGTAGTTGATTGAATTGATGAACAGAGATGTAGTTGATTGAATTGATGAACTTAGGTGTAGTTGATTGAAATGATGAACAGAGATGTAGTTGATTGAATTGATGAACAGAGATATAGTTGATTGAATTGATGAATAGAGATGTAGTTGATTGAATTGATGAACAGACATGTAGTTGATGAATTGATGAACAGAGATGTAGTTGATTGAATTGATGAACAGAGATGTAGTTGATTGAATTGATGAACAGAGATGTAGTTGATTGAATTGATGAACAGACATGTAGTTAATTGAGTTGATGAACAGAGATGTAATTGATTGAATTGATGAACAGAGATGTAGATGATTGAATTGATGAACTTAGATGTAGTTGATTGAAATGTTGAACAGAGATGTAGTTGATTGAATTGATGAACAGACATATCGTTGATTGAATTGATGAATAGAGATGTAGTAGATTGAATTGATGAACAGACATGTAGTTGATGAATTGATGAACAGAGATGTAGTTGATTGAATTGATGAACAGAGATGTAGTTGATTGAATTGATGAACAGAGATGTAGTTGATGAATTGATGAACAGACATGTAGTTGATTGAATTGATGAACAGAGATGTAGTTGATTGAATTGATGATTAGAGATGTAGTTGCTTGAATTGATGAACAGAGATGTAGTTGATTGAATTGATGAACAGACATGTAGTTGATTGAATCGATGAACAGAGATGTAGATGATTGAATTAATGAACAGACATGTAGTTGATTTAATTGATGAACAGAAATGTAGTTGATTGAATTGATGAACAGAGATGTAGTTGTTATAGGCAAAGTGTGAAATGCCGGCATTCTATAGAATGCCTAGGCATTGTATAGAATGCCTGGTGATTTTATGTAAAGTATAAAATTTTTAAATTGTGCATACTTTTCCTAGGCATTCTATACAATGCCTAGGCATTGTATAGAATGACTAGTGTCGTTTTGGCAAAGTTTAAATTTTTTAAATTGTGCATACTTTTCCTAGGCATTCGGCATTGTATAGAATGACTAGTGTCGTTTTGGCAAAGTATAAAATTTCTAAATTGTGCATACTTTTCCTAGGCATTCTATACAATGCCTAGGCATTGTATAAAATGACTAGTGTCGTTTAGGCAAAATATCAGAAAAGAACAACAAAAGCCTTTATTGATAAAAACGTATTTTAATATGGAATGAATGCAAATTAAAGCATATGATGTTCATACCGTAAAAAACAACGACAGCAGATTGAAGTATTTGCTTCTTTTGGACATACGGTGAATTCTGATCTGGCATATAGCTGCTTCAAGATTCCATGTGCAGTTCCAAGGCGGTAAAAGCCATCTTCTGTCATGCTCATAACAACTGCCAACAGATTTCGTGAGTCTCCCCGCCCTTTGTCAACATCGGGAATCGCCACCTTAATTTCCCTAATTACGTCACAGTCTCCTTCATAATAGTTCTCACCAAAGGAGCGCCCCCTGGTCGTCATGGTACCTAAACTGTCCGTCGTCGCCTCCTGGTCTACTTCAAGAAACGTCACTCCTTTGCTGTTTACTACTCTATTGTTTTCTGACCACCTTGTCCTAAGTCGTCTGTCACCTTGTCAACCATTATTTGCATTACTCCTACTTCTGATATATCTTCTTATCTTACAACGTCGAAGGGGATTGTCTGTCTCTAAATCTACTCTAGTTCCTAACAAGGCCAGTTACATACTTTGCCGAACGGGTACTCGGCATTCTATAGAATGCCTAGGCAATGTATGACATAGCGATTCATTTCATACTTTGCCTGAAAAATTTAGGCATTCTATACATTGCCTAGGCATTCTATAGAATGCCGGATTTTACACTTTGCCTATAACATAGTTAATTTAATTGATGAACAGAGATGTAGTTGATAGAATTGATGAACAGAGATGTAGTTGATTGAATTGATGAACAGACATGTAGCTGATTGAATCGATAAACAGAGATGTAGTTGATTGAATTGATGAACAGAGATGTAGTTGATTGAATTGATGAACAGAGATGTAGTTGATTGAATTGATGAACTTAGATGTAGTTGATTGAAATGATGAACAGAGATGTAGTTGATTGAATTGATGAACAGAGATAAAGTTGATTGAATTGATGAACAGAGATTTAGTTGATTGAATTGATGAACAGATATGTAGTTGATTGAATTGATGAACAGAGATGTAGTTGATTGAATTGATGAACAGAGATGTAGTTGATTGAATTGATTAACAGAGATGTAGTTGATTGAATTGATGAACTTAGATGTAGTTGATTGAAATGATGAACAGAGATGTAGTTGATTGAATTGATGAACAGAGATAAAGTTGATTGAATTGATGAACAGAGATGTAGTTGATTGAATTGATGAACAGAGATGTAGTTGATTGAATTGATGACTAGAGATGTAGTTGATTGAATTGATGAACAGAGATGTAGTTGATTGAATTGGTGAACTTAGATGTAGTTGATTGAAATGATGAACAGAGATGTAGTTGATTGAATTGTTGAACAGAGATATAGTTGATTGAATTGATGAATAGAGATGTAGTTGATTGAATTGATGAACAGACATGTAGTTGATGAATTGATGAACAGAGATGTAGTTGATTGAATTGATGAACAGAGATGTAGTTGATTGAATTGATGAACAGACATGTAGTTGATTGAATTGATGAACAGAGATGTAGTTGATTGAAATGATGAACAGAGATTAGGTGATTGAATTGATGAACAGAGATGTAGATGATTGAATTGATGAACTTAGATGTAGTTGATTGAAATGTTAAACAGAGATGTAGTTGATTGAATTGATGAACAGACATATCGTTGATTGATTTGATGAATAGAGATGTAGTAGATTGAATTGATGAACAGACATGTAGTTGATGAATTGATGAACAGAGATGTAGTTGATTGAATTGATGAACAGAGATGTAGTTGATTGAATTGATGAACAGAGATGTAGTTGATGAATTGATGAACAGACATGTAGTTGATTGAATTGATGAACAGAGATGTAGTTGATTGAATTGATGATTAGAGATGTAGTTGCTTGAATTGATGAACAGAGATGTAGTTGATTGAATTGATGAACAGACATGTAGTTGATTGAATCGATGAACAGAGATGTAGATGATTGAATTAATGAACAGACATGTAGTTGATTTAATTGATGAACAGAAATGTAGTTGATTGAATTGATGAACAGAGATGTAGTTGTTATAGGCAAAGTGTGAAATGCCGGCATTCTATAGAATGCCTAGGCATTGTATAGAATGCCTGGTGATTTTATGTAAAGTATAAAATTTTTAAATTGTGCATACTTTTCCTAGGCATTCTATACAATGCCTAGGCATTGTATAGAATGACTAGTGTCGTTTTGGCAAAGTTTAAATTTTTAAAATTGTGCATACTTTTCCTAGGCATTCGGCATTGTATAGAATGACTAGTGTCGTTTTGGCAAAGTATAAAATTTCTAAATTGTGCATACTTTTCCTAGGCATTCTATACAATGCCTAGGCATTGTATAAAATGACTAGTGTCGTTTAGGCAAAATATCAGAAAAGAACAACAAAAGCCTTTATTGATAAAAACGTATTTTAATATGGAATGAATGCAAATTAAAGCATATGATGTTCATACCGTAAAAAACAACGACAGCAGATTGAAGTATTTGCTTCTTTTGGACATACGGTGAATTCTGATCTGGCATATAGCTGCTTCAAGATTCCATGTGCAGTTCCAAGGCGGTAAAAGCCATCTTCTGTCATGCTCATAACAACTGCCAACAGATTTCGTGAGTCTCCCCGCCCTTTGTCAACATCGGGAATCGCCACCTTAATTTCCCTAATTACGTCACAGTCTCCTTCATAATAGTTCTCACCAAAGGAGCGCCCCCTGGTCGTCATGGTACCTAAACTGTCCGTCGTCGCCTCCTTGTCTACTTCAAGAAACGTCACTCCTTTGCTGTTTACTACTCTATTGTTTTCTGACCACCTTGTCCTAAGTCGTCTGTCACCTTGTCAACCATTATTTGCATTACTCCTACTTCTGATATATCTTCTTATCTTACAACGTCGAAGGGGATTGTCTGTCTCTATATCTACTCTAGTTCCTAACAAGGCCAGTTACATACTTTGCCGAACGGGTACTCGGCATTCTATAGAATGCCTAGGCAATGTATGACATAGCGATTCATTTCATACTTTGCCTGAAAAATTTAGGCATTCTATACATTGCCTAGGCATTCTATAGAATGCCGGATTTTACACTTTGCCTATAACATAGTTAATTTAATTGATGAACAGAGATGAAGTTGATTGAATTGATGAACAGAGATGTAGTTGATTGAATTGATGAACAGACATGTAGCTGATTGAATCGATAAACAGAGATGTAGTTGATTGAATTGATGAACAGAGATGTAGTTGATTGAATTGATGAACAGAGATGTAGTTGATTGAATTGATGAACTTAGATGTAGTTGATTGAAATGATGAACAGAGATGTAGTTGATTGAATTGATGAACAGAGATAAAGTTGATTGAATTGATGAACAGAGATTTAGTTGATTGAATTGATGAACAGATATGTAGTTGATTGAATTGATGAACAGAGATGTAGTTGATTGAATTGATGAACAGAGATGTAGTTGATTGAATTGATTAACAGAGATGTAGTTGATTGAATTGATGAACTTAGATGTAGTTGATTGAAATGATGAACAGAGATGTAGTTGATTAAATTGATGAACAGAGATAAAGTTGATTGAATTGATGAACAGAGATGTAGTTGATTGAATTGATGAACAGAGATGTAGTTGATTGAATTGATGACTAGAGATGTAGTTGATTGAAATGATTAACAGAGATGTAGTTGATTGAATTGGTAAACTTAGATGTAGTTGATTGAATTGATGAACAGAGATGTAGTTGATTGAATTGATGAACTTAGATGTAGTTGATTGAAATGATGAACAGAGATGTAGTTGATTGAATTGATGAACAGAGATAAAGTTGATTGAATTGATGAACAGAGATGTAGTTGATTGAATTGATGAACAGAGATGTAGTTGATTGAATTGATGACTAGAGATGTAGTTGATTGAATTGATGAACAGAGATGTAGTTGATTGAATTGGTGAACTTAGATGTAGTTGATTGAAATGATGAACAGAGATGTAGTTGATTGAATTGTTGAACAGAGATATAGTTGATTGAATTGATGAATAGAGATGTAGTTGATTGAATTGATGAACAGACATGTAGTTGATGAATTGATGAACAGAGATGTAGTTGATTGAATTGATGAACAGAGATGTAGTTGATTGAATTGATGAACAGACATGTAGTTGATTGAATTGATGAACAGAGATGTAGTTGATTGAAATGATGAACAGAGATTAGGTGATTGAATTGATGAACAGAGATGTAGATGATTGAATTGATGAACTTAGATGTAGTTGATTGAAATGTTAAACAGAGATGTAGTTGATTGAATTGATGAACAGACATATCGTTGATTGAATTGATGAATAGAGATGTAGTAGATTGAATTGATGAACAGACATGTAGTTGATGAATTGATGAACAGAGATGTAGTTGATTGAATTGATGAACAGAGATGTAGTTGATTGAATTGATGAACAGAGATGTAGTTGATGAATTGATGAACAGACATGTAGTTGATTGAATTGATGAACAGAGATGTAGTTGATTGAATTGATGATTAGAGATGTAGTTGCTTGAATTGATGAACAGAGATGTAGTTGATTGAATTGATGAACAGACATGTAGTTGATTGAATCGATGAACAGAGATGTAGATGATTGAATTAATGAACAGACATGTAGTTGATTTAATTGATGAACAGAAATGTAGTTGATTGAATTGATGAACAGAGATGTAGTTGTTATAGGCAAAGTGTGAAATGCCGGCATTCTATAGAATGCCTAGGCATTGTATAGAATGCCTGGTGATTTTATGTAAAGTATAAAATTTTTAAATTGTGCATACTTTTCCTAGGCATTCTATACAATGCCTAGGCATTGTATAGAATGACTAGTGTCGTTTTGGCAAAGTTTAAATTTTTAAAATTGTGCATACTTTTCCTAGGCATTCGGCATTGTATAGAATGACTAGTGTCGTTTTGGCAAAGTATAAAATTTCTAAATTGTGCATACTTTTCCTAGGCATTCTATACAATGCCTAGGCATTGTATAAAATGACTAGTGTCGTTTAGGCAAAATATCAGAAAAGAACAACAAAAGCCTTTATTGATAAAAACGTATTTTAATATGGAATGAATGCAAATTAAAGCATATGATGTTCATACCGTAAAAAACAACGACAGCAGATTGAAGTATTTGCTTCTTTTGGACATACGGTGAATTCTGATCTGGCATATAGCTGCTTCAAGATTCCATGTGCAGTTCCAAGGCGGTAAAAGCCATCTTCTGTCATGCTCATAACAACTGCCAACAGATTTCGTGAGTCTCCCCGCCCTTTGTCAACATCGGGAATCGCCACCTTAATTTCCCTAATTACGTCACAGTCTCCTTCATAATAGTTCTCACCAAAGGAGCGCCCCCTGGTCGTCATGGTACCTAAACTGTCCGTCGTCGCCTCCTTGTCTACTTCAAGAAACGTCACTCCTTTGCTGTTTACTACTCTATTGTTTTCTGACCACCTTGTCCTAAGTCGTCTGTCACCTTGTCAACCATTATTTGCATTACTCCTACTTCTGATATATCTTCTTATCTTACAACGTCGAAGGGGATTGTCTGTCTCTATATCTACTCTAGTTCCTAACAAGGCCAGTTACATACTTTGCCGAACGGGTACTCGGCATTCTATAGAATGCCTAGGCAATGTATGACATAGCGATTCATTTCATACTTTGCCTGAAAAATTTAGGCATTCTATACATTGCCTAGGCATTCTATAGAATGCCGGATTTTACACTTTGCCTATAACATAGTTAATTTAATTGATGAACAGAGATGTAGTTGATAGAATTGATGAACAGAGATGTAGTTGATTGAATTGATGAACAGACATGTAGCTGATTGAATCGATAAACAGAGATGTAGTTGATTGAATTGATGAACAGAGATGTAGTTGATTGAATTGATGAACAGAGATGTAGTTGATTGAATTGATGAACTTAGATGTAGTTGATTGAAATGATGAACAGAGATGTAGTTGATTGAATTGATGAACAGAGATAAAGTTGATTGAATTGATGAACAGAGATTTAGTTGATTGAATTGATGAACAGATATGTAGTTGATTGAATTGATGAACAGAGATGTAGTTGATTGAATTGATGAACAGAGATGTAGTTGATTGAATTGATTAACAGAGATGTAGTTGATTGAATTGATGAACTTAGATGTAGTTGATTGAAATGATGAACAGAGATGTAGTTGATTAAATTGATGAACAGAGATAAAGTTGATTGAATTGATGAACAGAGATGTAGTTGATTGAATTGATGAACAGAGATGTAGTTGATTGAATTGATGACTAGAGATGTAGTTGATTGAAATGATTAACAGAGATGTAGTTGATTGAATTGGTAAACTTAGATGTAGTTGATTGAATTGATGAACAGAGATGTAGTTGATTGAATTGATGAACTTAGATGTAGTTGATTGAAATGATGAACAGAGATGTAGTTGATTGAATTGATGAACAGAGATAAAGTTGATTGAATTGATGAACAGAGATGTAGTTGATTGAATTGATGAACAGAGATGTAGTTGATTGAATTGATGACTAGAGATGTAGTTGATTGAATTGATGAACAGAGATGTAGTTGATTGAATTGGTGAACTTAGATGTAGTTGATTGAAATGATGAACAGAGATGTAGTTGATTGAATTGTTGAACAGAGATATAGTTGATTGAATTGATGAATAGAGATGTAGTTGATTGAATTGATGAACAGACATGTAGTTGATGAATTGATGAACAGAGATGTAGTTGATTGAATTGATGAACAGAGATGTAGTTGATTGAATTGATGAACAGACATGTAGTTGATTGAATTGATGAACAGAGATGTAGTTGATTGAAATGATGAACAGAGATGTAGGTGATTGAATTGATGAACTTAGATGTAGTTAATTGAATTGATGAACAGACATGCAGTTGATTGAAATGATTAACAGAGATGTAGTTTATTGAATTGATGAACAGAGATGTAGATGATTGAATTGATGAACTTAGATGTAGTTGATTGAAATGTTGAACAGAGATGTAGTTGATTGAATTGATGAACAGAGATATCGTTGATTGAATTGATGAATAGAGATGTAGTAGATTGAATTGATGAACAGACATGTAGTTGATGAATTGATGAACAGAGATGTAGTTGATTGAATTTATGAACAGAGATGTAGTTGATTGAATTGATGAACAGAGATGTAGTTGATGAATTGATGAACAGACATGTAGTTGATTGAATTGATGAACAGAGATGTAGTTGATTGAATTGATGATTAGAGATGTAGTTGCTTGAATTGATGAACAGAGATGTAGTTGATTGAATTGATGAACAGACATGTAGTTGATTGAATCGATGAACAGAGATGTAGATGATTGAATTAATGAACAGACATGTAGTTGATTGAATTGATGAACAGAAATGTAGTTGATTGAATTGATGAACAGAAATGTAGTTGTTATAGGCAAAGTGTGAAATGCCGGCATTCTATAGAATGCCTAGGCATTGTATAGAATGCCTGGTGATTTTATGTAAAGTATAAAATTTTTAAATTGTGCATACTTTTCCTAGGCATTCTATACAATGCCTAGGCATTGTATAGAATGACTAGTGTCGTTTTGGCAAAGTTTAAATTTTTTAAATTGTGCATACTTTTCCTAGGCATTCGGCATTGTATAGAATGACTAGTGACGTTTTGGCAAAGTATAAAATTTCTAAATTGTGCATACTTTTCCTAGGCATTCTATACAATGCCTAGGCATTGTATAAAATGACTAGTGTCGTTTAGGCAAAATATCAGAAAAGAACAACAAAAGCCTTTATTGATAAAAACGTATTTTAATATGGAATGAATGCAAATTAAAGCATATGATGTTCATACCGTAAAAAACAACGACAGCAGATTGAAGTATTTGCTTCTTTTGGACATACGGTGAATTCTGATCTGGCATATAGCTGCTTCAAGATTCCATGTGCAGTTCCAAGGCGGTAAAAGCCATCTTCTGTCATGCTCATAACAACTGCCAACAGATTTCGTGAGTCTCCCCGCCCTTTTTCAACATCGGGAATCGCCACCTTAATTTCCCTAATTACGTCACAGTCTCCTTCATAATAGTTCTCACCAAAGGAGCGCCCCCTGGTCGTCATGGTACCTAAACTGTCCGTCGTCGCCTCCTGGTCTACTTCAAGAAACGTCACTCCTTTGCTGTTTACTACTCTATTGTTTTCTGACCACCTTGTCCTAAGTCGTCTGTCACCTTGTCAACCATTATTTGCATTACTCCTACTTCTGATATATCTTCTTATCTTACAACGTCGAAGGGGATTGTCTGTCTCTAAATCTACTCTAGTTCCTAACAAGGCCAGTTACATACTTTGCCGAACGGGTACTCGGCATTCTATAGAATGCCTAGGCAATGTATGACATAGCAATTCATTTCATACTTTGCCTGAAAAATTTAGGCATTCTATACATTGCCTAGGCATTCTATAGAATGCCGGATTTTACACTTTGCCTATAACATAGTTAATTTAATTGATGAACGGAGATGAAGTTGATTGAATTGATGAACAGAGATGTAGTTGATTGAATTGATGAACAGAGATGTAGTTGATTGAATTGATGAACAGAGATGTAGTTGATTGAATTGATGAACAGAGATGTAGTTGATTGAATTGATGAACAGAGATGTAGTTGATTGAATTGATGAACAGAGATGTAGGTGATTGATTTGATGAACTTAGATGTAGTTAATTGAATTGATGAACAGACATGTAGTTGATTGAATTGATTAACAGAGATGTAGTTGATTGAATTGATGAACAGAGATGTAGTTGATTGAATTGATGAACTGAGATGTAGTTGATTGAATTGATGAACAGAGATGTAGTTGATTGAATTGATGAACAGAGATATAGTTGATTGAATTGATGAATAGATATGTAGTTGATGAATTGATGAACAGAGATGTAGTTGACTGAATTGATGAACAGAGATGTAGTTGATTGAATTGATGAACAGAGATGTAGTTGATTGAATTGATGAACAGAGATGTAGTTGATTGAATTGATGAACAGAGATGTAGTTGATTGAATTGATGAACAGAGATGTAGTTGATTGAATTGATGAACTTAGATGTAGTTGATTGAAATGATGAACAGAGATGTAGTTGATTGAATTGATGAACAGAGATATATATGATTGAATTGATGAATAGAGATGTAGTTGATTGAATTGATGAACAGACATGTAGTTGATGATTTGATGAATAGAGATGTAGTTGATTGAATTGATGAACAGAGATGTAGTTGATTGAATTGATGAACAAAGATGTAGTTGATTGAATTGATGAACAGACATGTAGTTGATTGAATTGATGAACAGAGATGTAGTTGATTGAATTGATGAACAGAGATGTAGTTGATTGAATTGATGACTAGAGATGTAGTTGATTGAAATGATTAACAGAGATGTAGTTGATTGAATTGGTAAACTTAGATGTAGTTGATTGAATTGATGAACAGAGATGTAGTTGATTGAATTGATGAACTTAGATGTAGTTGATTGAAATGATGAACAGAGATGTAGTTGATTGAATTGATGAACAGAGATAAAGTTGATTGAATTGATGAACAGAGATGTAGTTGATTGAATTGATGAACAGAGATGTAGTTGATTGAATTGATGACTAGAGATGTAGTTGATTGAATTGATGAACAGAGATGTAGTTGATTGAATTGGTGAACTTAGATGTAGTTGATTGAAATGATGAACAGAGATGTAGTTGATTGAATTGATGAACAGAGATATAGTTGATTGAATTGATGAACAGAGATGTAGTTGATTGAATTGATGAACAGACATGTAGAAGATTGAATTGATGAACAGAGATGTAGTTGATTGAATTGATGAACAGAGATGTAGTTGATTGAATTGATGAACAGACATGTAGTTGATTGAATTGATGAACAGAGATGTAGTTGATTGAATTGATGAACAGAGATGTAGGTGATTGAATTGATGAACTTAGATGTAGTTAATTGAATTGATGAACAGACATGCAGTTGATTGAAATGATTAACAGAGATGTAGTTTATTGAATTGATGAACAGAGATGTAGATGATTGAATTGATGAACTTAGATGTAGTTGATTGAAATGTTGAACAGAGATGTAGTTGATTGAATTGATGAACAGAGATATCGTTGATTGAATTGATGAATAGAGATGTAGTAGATTGAATTGATGAACAGACATGTAGTTGATGAATTGATGAACAGAGATGTAGTTGATTGAATTTATGAACAGAGATGTAGTTGATTGAATTGATGAACAGAGATGTAGTTGATGAATTGATGAACAGACATGTAGTTGATTGAATTGATGAACAGAGATGTAGTTGATTGAATTGATGATTAGAGATGTAGTTGCTTGAATTGATGAACAGAGATGTAGTTGATTGAATTGATGAACAGACATGTAGTTGATTGAATCGATGAACAGAGATGTAGATGATTGAATTAATGAACAGACATGTAGTTGATTGAATTGATGAACAGAAATGTAGTTGATTGAATTGATGAACAGAAATGTAGTTGTTATAGGCAAAGTGTGAAATGCCGGCATTCTATAGAATGCCTAGGCATTGTATAGAATGCCTGGTGATTTTATGTAAAGTATAAAATTTTTAAATTGTGCATACTTTTCCTAGGCATTCTATACAATGCCTAGGCATTGTATAGAATGACTAGTGTCGTTTTGGCAAAGTTTAAATTTTTTAAATTGTGCATACTTTTCCTAGGCATTCGGCATTGTATAGAATGACTAGTGTCGTTTTGGCAAAGTATAAAATTTCTAAATTGTGCATACTTTTCCTAGGCATTCTATACAATGCCTAGGCATTGTATAAAATGACTAGTGTCGTTTAGGCAAAATATCAGAAAAGAACAACAAAAGCCTTTATTGATAAAAACGTATTTTAATATGGAATGAATGCAAATTAAAGCATATGATGTTCATACCGTAAAAAACAACGACAGCAGATTGAAGTATTTGCTTCTTTTGGACATACGGTGAATTCTGATCTGGCATATAGCTGCTTCAAGATTCCATGTGCAGTTCCAAGGCGGTAAAAGCCATCTTCTGTCATGCTCATAACAACTGCCAACAGATTTCGTGAGTCTCCCCGCCCTTTTTCAACATCGGGAATCGCCACCTTAATTTCCCTAATTACGTCACAGTCTCCTTCATAATAGTTCTCACCAAAGGAGCGCCCCCTGGTCGTCATGGTACCTAAACTGTCCGTCGTCGCCTCCTGGTCTACTTCAAGAAACGTCACTCCTTTGCTGTTTACTACTCTATTGTTTTCTGACCACCTTGTCCTAAGTCGTCTGTCACCTTGTCAACCATTATTTGCATTACTCCTACTTCTGATATATCTTCTTATCTTACAACGTCGAAGGGGATTGTCTGTCTCTAAATCTACTCTAGTTCCTAACAAGGCCAGTTACATACTTTGCCGAACGGGTACTCGGCATTCTATAGAATGCCTAGGCAATGTATGACATAGCAATTCATTTCATACTTTGCCTGAAAAATTTAGGCATTCTATACATTGCCTAGGCATTCTATAGAATGCCGGATTTTACACTTTGCCTATAACATAGTTAATTTAATTGATGAACGGAGATGAAGTTGATTGAATTGATGAACAGAGATGTAGTTGATTGAATTGATGAACAGAGATGTAGTTGATTGAATTGATGAACAGAGATGTAGTTGATTGAATTGATGAACAGACATGTAGTTGATTGAATTGATGAACAGAGATGTAGTTGATTGAATTGATGAACAGAGATGTAGGTGATTGATTTGATGAACTTAGATGTAGTTAATTGAATTGATGAACAGACATGTAGTTGATTGAAATGATTAACAGAGATGTAGTTGATTGAATTGATGAACAGAGATGTAGTTGATTGAATTGATGAACTTAGATGTAGTTGATTGAAATGATGAACAGAGATGTAGTTGATTGAATTGATGAACAGAGATATAGTTGATTGAATTGATGAATAGATATGTAGTTGATGAATTGATGAACAGAGATGTAGTTGACTGAATTGATGAACAGAGATGTAGTTGATTGAATTGATGAACAGAGATGTAGTTGATTGAATTGATGAACAGAGATGTAGTTGATTGAATTGATGAACAGAGATGTAGTTGATTGAATTGATGAACAGAGATGTAGTTGATTGAATTGATGAACTTAGATGTAGTTGATTGAAATGATGAACAGAGATGTAGTTGATTGAATTGATGAACAGAGATATAGTTGATTGAATTGATGAATAGAGATGTAGTTGATTGAATTGATGAACAGACATGTAGTTGATGATTTGATGAATAGAGATGTAGTTGATTGAATTGATGAACAGAGATGTAGTTGATTGAATTGATGAACAAAGATGTAGTTGATTGAATTGATGAACAGACATGTAGTTGATTGAATTGATGAACAGAGATGTAGTTGATTGAATTGATGAACAGAGATGTAGTTGATTGAATTGATGAACAGAGATGTAGTTGATTGAATTGATTAACGTAGATGTAGTTGATTGAATTGATGAACAGAGATATAGTTGATTGAATTGATGAATAGAGATGTAGTTGATTGAATTGATGAACAGACATGTAGTTGATGAATTGATGAACAGAGATGTAGTTGATTGAATTGATGAACAGACATGTAGTTGATTGAATTGATGAACAGAGATGTAGTTGATTGAATTGATGAACAGAGATGTAGGTGATTGAATTGATGAACTTAGATGTAGTTAATTGAATTGATGAACAGACATGTAGTTGATTGAAATGATTAACAGAGATGTAGTTGATTGAATTGATGAACAGAGATGTAGTTGATTGAATTGATGAACTTAGATGTAGTTGATTGAAATGATGAACAGAGATGTAGTTGATTGAATTGGTGAACTTAGATGTAGTTGATTGAAATGATGAACAGAGATGTAGTTGATTGAATTGTTGAACAGAGATATAGTTGATTGAATTGATGAATAGAGATGTAGTTGATTGAATTGATGAACAGACATGTAGTTGATGAATTGATGAACAGAGATGTAGTTGATTGAATTGATGAACAGAGATGTAGTTGATTGAATTGATGAACAGACATGTAGTTGATTGAATTGATGAACAGAGATGTAGTTAATTGAAATGTTGAACAGAGATGTAGGTGATTGAATTGATGAACTTAGATGTAGTTAATTGAATTGATGAACAGACATGCAGTTGATTGAAATGATTAACAGAGATGTAGTTTATAGAATTGATGAACAGAGATGTAGATGATTGAATTGATGAACTTAGATGTAGTTGATTGAAATGTTGAACAGAGATGTAGTTGATTGAATTGATGAACAGAGATATCGTTGATTGAATTGATGAATAGAGATGTAGTAGATTGAATTGATGAACAGACATGTAGTTGATGAATTGATGAACAGAGATGTAGTTGATTGAATTTATGAACAGAGATGTAGTTGATTGAATTGATGAACAGAGATGTAGTTGATGAATTGATGAACAGACATGTAGTTGATTGAATTGATGAACAGAGATGTAGTTGATTGAATTGATGATTAGAGATGTATTTGCTTGAATTGATGAACAGAGATGTAGTTGATTGAATTGATGAACAGACATGTAGTTGATTGAATCGATGAACAGAGATGTATATGATTGAATTAATGAACAGACATGTAGTTGATTGAAATGATGAACAGAAATGTAGTTGATTGAATTGATGAACAGAGATGTAGTTGTTATAGGCAAAGTGTGAAATGCCGGCATTCTATAGAATGCCTAGGCATTGTATAGAATGCCTGGTGATTTTATGTAAAGTATAAAATTTTTAAATTGTGCAAACTTTTCCTTAGGCATTCTATACAATGCCTAGGCATTGTATAGAAATGACTAGTGTCGTTTTGGCAAAGTATAAAATTTCTAAATTGTGCATACTTTTCCTAGGCATTCTATACAATGCCTAGGCATTGTATAAAATGACTAGTGTCGTTTAGGCAAAATATCAGAAAAGAACAACAAAAGCCTTTATTGATAAAAACGTATTTTAATATGGAATGAATGCAAATTAAAGCATATGATGTTCATACCGTAAAAAACAACGACAGCAGATTGAAGTATTTGCTTCTTTTGGACATACGGTGAATTCTGATCTGGCATATAGCTGCTTCAAGATTCCATGTGCAGTTCCAAGGCGTTAAAAGCCATCTTCTGTCATGCTCATAACAACTGCCAACAGATTTCGTGAGTCTCCCCGCCCTTTGTCAACATCGGGAATCGCCACCTTAATTTCCCTAATTACGTCACAGTCTCCTTCATAATAGTTCTCACCAAAGGAGCGCCCCCTGGTCGTCATGGTACCTAAACTGTCCGTCGTCGCCTCCTGGTCTACTTCAAGAAACGTCACTCCTTTGCTGTTTACTACTCTATTGTTTTCTGACCACCTTGTCCTAAGTCGTCTGTCACCTTGTCAACCATTATTTGCATTACTCCTACTTCTGATATATCTTCTTATCTTACAACGTCGAAGGGGATTGTCTGTCTCTAAATCTACTCTAGTTCCTAACAAGGCCAGTTACATACTTTGCCGAACGGGTACTCGGCATTCTATAGAATGCCTAGGCAATGTATGACATAGCGATTCATTTCATACTTTGCCTGAAAAATTTAGGCATTCTATACATTGCCTAGGCATTCTATAGAATGCCGGATTTTACACTTTGCCTATAACATAGTTAATTTAATTGATGAACAGAGATGTAGTTGATAGAATTGATGAACAGAGATGTAGTTGATTGAATTGATGAACAGAGATGTAGCTGATTGAATAGATAAACAGAGATGTAGTTGATTGAATTGATGAACAGAGATGTAGTTGATTGAATTGATGAACAGAGATGTAGTTGATTGAATTGATGAACTTAGATGTAGTTGATTGAAATGATGAACAGAGATGTAGTTGATTGAATTGATGAACAGAGATAAAGTTGATTGAATTGATGAACAGAGATTTAGTTGATTGAATTGATGAACAGATATGTAGTTGATTGAATTGATGAACAGAGATGTAGTTGATTGAATTGATGAACAGAGATGTAGTTGATTGAATTGATTAACAGAGATGTAGTTGATTGAATTGATGAACTTAGATGTAGTTGATTGAAATGATGAACAGAGATGTAGTTGATTGAATTGATGAACAGAGATAAAGTTGATTGAATTGATGAACAGAGATGTAGTTGATTGAATTGATGAACAGAGATGTAGTTGATTGAATTGATGACTAGAGATGTAGTTGATTGAAATGATTAACAGAGATGTAGTTGATTGAATTGGTAAACTTAGATGTAGTTGATTGAATTGATGAACAGAGATGTAGTTGATTGAATTGATGAACTTAGATGTAGTTGATTGAAATGATGAACAGAGATGTAGTTGATTGAATTGATGAACAGAGATAAAGTTGATTGAATTGATGAACAGAGATGTAGTTGATTGAATTGATGAACAGAGATGTAGTTGATTGAATTGATGACTAGAGATGTAGTTGATTGAATTGATGAACAGAGATGTAGTTGATTGAATTGGTGAACTTAGATGTAGTTGATTGAAATGATGAACAGAGATGTAGTTGATTGAATTGTTGAACAGAGATATAGTTGATTGAATTGATGAATAGAGATGTAGTTGATTGAATTGATGAACAGACATGTAGTTGATGAATTGATGAACAGAGATGTAGTTGATTGAATTGATGAACAGAGATGTAGTTGATTGAATTGATGAACAGACATGTAGTTGATTGAATTGATGAACAGAGATGTAGTTGATTGAAATGATGAACAGAGATGTAGGTGATTGAATTGATGAACAGAGATGTAGATGATTGAATTGATGAACTTAGATGTAGTTGATTAAAATGTTAAACAGAGATGTAGTTGATTGAATTGATGAACAGACATATCGTTGATTGATTTGATGAATAGAGATGTAGTAGATTGAATTGATGAACAGACATGTAGTTGATGAATTGATGAACAGAGATGTAGTTGATTGAATTGATGAACAGAGATGTAGTTGATTGAATTGATGAACAGAGATGTAGTTGATGAATTGATGAACAGACATGTAGTTGATTGAATTGATGAACAGAGATGTAGTTGATTGAATTGATGATTAGAGATGTAGTTGCTTGAATTGATGAACAGAGATGTAGTTGATTGAATTGATGAACAGACATGTAGTTGATTGAAATGATTAACAGAGATGTAGTTGATTGAATTGATGAACAGAGATGTAGTTGATTGAATTGATGAACTTAGATGTAGTTGATTGAAATGATGAACAGAGATGTAGTTGATTGAATTGATGAACAGAGATATAGTTGATTGAATTGATGAATAGATATGTAGTTGATGAATTGATGAACAGAGATGTAGTTGACTGAATTGATGAACAGAGATGTAGTTGATTGAATTGATGAACAGAGATGTAGTTGATTGAATTGATGAACAGAGATGTAGTTGATTGAATTGATGAACAGAGATGTAGTTGATTGAATTGATGAACTTAGATGTAGTTGATTGAAATGATGAACAGAGATGTAGTTGATTGAATTGATGAACAGAGATATAGTTGATTGAATTGATGAATAGAGATGTAGTTGATTGAATTGATGAACAGACATGTAGTTGATGATTTGATGAATAGAGATGTAGTTGATTGAATTGATGAACAGAGATGTAGTTGATTGAATTGATGAACAAAGATGTAGTTGATTGAATTGATGAACAGACATGTAGTTGATTGAATTGATGAACAGAGATGTAGTTGATTGAATTGATGAACAGAGATGTAGTTGATTGAATTGATGAACAGAGATGTAGTTGATTGAATTGATTAACGTAGATGTAGTTGATTGAATTGATGAACAGAGATATAGTTGATTGAATTGATGAATAGAGATGTAGTTGATTGAATTGATGAACAGACATGTAGTTGATGAATTGATGAACAGAGATGTAGTTGATTGAATTGATGAACAGACATGTAGTTGATTGAATTGATGAACAGAGATGTAGTTGATTGAATTGATGAACAGAGATGTAGTTGATTGAAATGATTAACAGAGATGTAGTTGATTGAATTGATGAACAGAGATGTAGTTGATTGAATTGATGAACTTAGATGTAGTTGATTGAAATGATGAACAGAGATGTAGTTGATTGAATTGGTGAACTTAGATGTAGTTGATTGAAATGATGAACAGAGATGTAGTTGATTGAATTGTTGAACAGAGATATAGTTGATTGAATTGATGAATAGAGATGTAGTTGATTGAATTGATGAACAGACATGTAGTTGATGAATTGATGAACAGAGATGTAGTTGATTGAATTGATGAACAGAGATGTAGTTGATTGAATTGATGAACAGACATGTAGTTGATTGAATTGATGAACAGAGATGTAGTTAATTGAAATGTTGAACAGAGATGTAGGTGATTGAATTGATGAACTTAGATGTAGTTAATTGAATTGATGAACAGACATGTAGTTGATTGAAATGATTAACAGAGATGTAGTTGATTGAATTGATGAACAGAGATGTAGTTGATTGAATTGATGAACTTAGATGTAGTTGATTGAAATGATGAACAGAGATGTAGTTGATTGAATTGGTGAACTTAGATGTAGTTGATTGAAATGATGAACAGAGATGTAGTTGATTGAATTGTTGAACAGAGATATAGTTGATTGAATTGATGAATAGAGATGTAGTTGATTGAATTGATGAACAGACATGTAGTTGATGAATTGATGAACAGAGATGTAGTTGATTGAATTGATGAACAGAGATGTAGTTGATTGAATTGATGAACAGACATGTAGTTGATTGAATTGATGAACAGAGATGTAGTTAATTGAAATGTTGAACAGAGATGTAGGTGATTGAATTGATGAACTTAGATGTAGTTAATTGAATTGATGAACAGACATGCAGTTGATTGAAATGATTAACAGAGATGTAGTTTATAGAATTGATGAACAGAGATGTAGATGATTGAATTGATGAACTTAGATGTAGTTGATTGAAATGTTGAACAGAGATGTAGTTGATTGAATTGATGAACAGAGATATCGTTGATTGAATTGATGAATAGAGATGTAGTAGATTGAATTGATGAACAGACATGTAGTTGATGAATTGATGAACAGAGATGTAGTTGATTGAATTTATGAACAGAGATGTAGTTGATTGAATTGATGAACAGAGATGTAGTTGATGAATTGATGAACAGACATGTAGTTGATTGAATTGATGAACAGAGATGTAGTTGATTGAATTGATGATTAGAGATGTATTTGCTTGAATTGATGAACAGAGATGTAGTTGATTGAATTGATGAACAGACATGTAGTTGATTGAATCGATGAACAGAGATGTATATGATTGAATATATGAACAGACATGTAGTTGATTGAATTGATGAACAGAAATGTAGTTGATTGAATTGATGAACAGAGATGTAGTTGTTATAGGCAAAGTGTGAAATGCCGGCATTCTATAGAATGCCTAGGCATTGTATAGAATGCCTGGTGATTTTATGTAAAGTATAAAATTTTTAAATTGTGCATACTTTTCCTAGGCATTCTATACAATGCCTAGGCATTGTATAGAATGACTAGTGTCGTTTTGGCAAAGTATAAAATTTCTAAATTGTGCATACTTTTCCTAGGCATTCTATACAATGCCTAGGCATTGTATAAAATGACTAGTGTCGTTTAGGCAAAATATCAGAAAAGAACAACAAAAGCCTTTATTGATAAAAACGTATCTTAATATGGAATGAATGCAAATTAAAGCATATGATGTTCATACCGTAAAAAACAACGACAGCAGATTGAAGTATTTGCTTCTTTTGGACATACGGTGAATTCTGATCTGGCATATAGCTGCTTCAAGATTCCATGTGCAGTTCCAAGGCGGTAAAAGCCATCTTCTGTCATGCTCATAACAACTGCCAACAGATTTCGTGAGTCTCCCCGCCCTTTGTCAACATCGGGAATCGCCACCTTAATTTCCCTAATTACGTCACAGTCTCCTTCATAATAGTTCTCACCAAAGGAGCGCCCCCTGGTCGTCATGGTACCTAAACTGTCCGTCGTCGCCTCCTGGTCTACTTCAAGAAACGTCACTCCTTTGCTGTTTACTACTCTATTGTTTTCTGACCACCTTGTCCTAAGTCGTCTGTCACCTTGTCAACCATTATTTGCATTACTCCTACTTCTGATATATCTTCTTATCTTACAACGTCGAAGGGGATTGTCTGTCTCTAAATCTACTCTAGTTCCTAACAAGGCCAGTTACATACTTTGCCGAACGGGTACTCGGCATTCTATAGAATGCCTAGGCAATGTATGACATAGCAATTCATTTCATACTTTGCCTGAAAAATTTAGGCATTCTATACATTGCCTAGGCATTCTATAGAATGCCGGATTTTACACTTTGCCTATAACATAGTTAATTTAATTGATGAACAGAGATGAAGTTGATTGAATTGATGAACAGAGATGTAGTTGATTGAATTGATGAACAGAGATGTAGTTGATTGAATTGATGAACGGAGATGTAGTTGATTGAATTGATGAACAGACATGTAGTTGATTGAATTGATGAACAGAGATGTAGTTGATTGAATTGATGAACAGAGATGTAGGTGATTGAATTGATGAACTTAGATGTAGTTAATTGAATTGATGAACAGACATGCAGTTGATTGAAATGATTAACAGAGATGTAGTTTATTGAATTGATGAACAGAGATGTAGATGATTGAATTGATGAACTTAGATGTAGTTGATTGAAATGTTGAACAGAGATGTAGTTGATTGAATTGATGAACAGAGATATCGTTGATTGAATTGATGAATAGAGATGTAGTAGATTGAATTGATGAACAGACATGTAGTTGATGAATTGATGAACAGAGATGTAGTTGATTGAATTGATGAACAGAGATGTAGTTGATTGAATTGATGAACAGAGATGTAGTTGATGAATTGATGAACAGACATGTAGTTGATTGAATTGATGAACAGAGATGTAGTTGATTGAATTGATGATTAGAGATGTAGTTGCTTGAATTGATGAACAGAGATGTAGTTGATTGAATTGATGAACAGACATGTAGTTGATTGAATCGATGAACAGAGATGTAGATGATTGAATTAATGAACAGACATGTAGTTGATTGAATTGATGAACAGAAATGTAGTTGATTGAATTGATGAACAGAGATGTAGTTGTTATAGGCAAAGTGTGAAATGCCGGCATTCTATAGAATGCCTAGGCATTGTATAGAATGCCTGGTGATTTTATGTAAAGTATAAAATTTTTAAATTGTGCATACTTTTTTCCTAGGCATTCTATACAATGCCTAGGCATTGTATAGAATGACTAGTGTCGTTTTGGCAAAGTATAAAATTTTTAAATTGTGCATACTTTTCCTAGGCATTCGGCATTGTATAGAATGACTAGTGTCGTTTTGGCAAAGTATAAAATTTCTAAATTGTGCATACTTTTCCTAGGCATTCTATACAATGCCTAGGCATTGTATAAAATGACTAGTGTCGTTTAGGCAAAATATCAGAAAAGAACAACAAAAGCCTTTATTGATAAAAACGTATTTTAATATGGAATGAATGCAAATTAAAGCATATGATGTTCATACCGTAAAAAACAACGACAGCAGATTGAAGTATTTGCTTCTTTTGGACATACGGTGAATTCTGATCTGGCATATAGCTGCTTCAAGATTCCATGTGCAGTTCCAAGGCGGTAAAAGCCATCTTCTGTCATGCTCATAACAACTGCCAACAGATTTCGTGAGTCTCCCCGCCCTTTGTCAACATCGGGAATCGCCACCTTAATTTCCCTAATTACGTCACAGTCTCCTTCATAATAGTTCTCACCAAAGGAGCGCCCCTGGTCGTCATGGTACCTAAACTGTCCGTCGTCGCCTCCTGGTCTACTTCAAGAAACGTCACTCCTTTGCTGTTTACTACTCTATTGTTTTCTGACCACCTTGTCCTAAGTCGTCTGTCACCTTGTCAACCATTATTTGCATTACTCCTACTTCTGATATATCTTCTTATCTTACAACGTCGAAGGGGATTGTCTGTCTCTAAATCTACTCTAGTTCCTAACAAGGCCAGTTACATACTTTGCCGAACGGGTACTCAGCATTCTATAGAATGCCTAGGCAATGTATGACATAGCAATTCATTTCATACTTTGCCTGAAAAATTTAGGCATTCTATACATTGCCTAGGCATTCTATAGAATGCCGGATTTTACACTTTGCCTATAACATAGTTAATTTAATTGATGAACAGAGATGAAGTTGATTGAATTGATGAACAGAGATGTAGTTGATTGAATTGATGAACAGAGATGTAGTTGATTGAATTGATGAACGGAGATGTAGTTGATTGAATTGATGAACAGACATGTAGTTGATTGAATTGATGAACAGAGATGTAGTTGATTGAATTGATGAACAGAGATGTAGGTGATTGAATTGATGAACTTAGATGTAGTTAATTGAATTGATGAACAGACATGCAGTTGATTGAAATGATTAACAGAGATGTAGTTTATTGAATTGATGAACAGAGATGTAGATGATTGAATTGATGAACTTAGATGTAGTTGATTGAAATGTTGAACAGAGATGTAGTTGATTGAATTGATGAACAGAGATATCGTTGATTGAATTGATGAATAGAGATGTAGTAGATTGAATTGATGAACAGACATGTAGTTGATGAATTGATGAACAGAGATGTAGTTGATTGAATTGATGAACAGAGATGTAGTTGATTGAATTGATGAACAGAGATGTAGTTGATGAATTGATGAACAGACATGTAGTTGATTGAATTGATGAACAGAGATGTAGTTGATTGAATTGATGATTAGAGATGTAGTTGCTTGAATTGATGAACAGAGATGTAGTTGATTGAATTGATGAACAGACATGTAGTTGATTGAATCGATGAACAGAGATGTAGATGATTGAATTAATGAACAGACATGTAGTTGATTGAATTGATGAACAGAAATGTAGTTGATTGAATTGATGAACAGAGATGTAGTTGTTATAGGCAAAGTGTGAAATGCCGGCATTCTATAGAATGCCTAGGCATTGTATAGAATGCCTGGTGATTTTATGTAAAGTATAAAATTTTTAAATTGTGCATACTTTTCCTAGGCATTCTATACAATGCCTAGGCATTGTATAGAATGACTAGTGTCGTTTTGGCAAAGTATAAAATTTTTAAATTGTGCATACTTTTCCTAGGCATTCGGCATTGTATAGAATGACTAGTGTCGTTTTGGCAAAGTATAAAATTTCTAAATTGTGCATACTTTTCCTAGGCATTCTATACAATGCCTAGGCATTGTATAAAATGACTAGTGTCGTTTAGGCAAAATATCAGAAAAGAACAACAAAAGCCTTTATTGATAAAAACGTATTTTAATATGGAATGAATGCAAATTAAAGCATATGATGTTCATACCGTAAAAAACAACGACAGCAGATTGAAGTATTTGCTTCTTTTGGACATACGGTGAATTCTGATCTGGCATATAGCTGCTTCAAGATTCCATGTGCAGTTCCAAGGCGTTAAAAGCCATCTTCTGTCATGCTCATAACAACTGCCAACAGATTTCGTGAGTCTCCCCGCCCTTTGTCAACATCGGGAATCGCCACCTTAATTTCCCTAATTACGTCACAGTCTCCTTCATAAATAGTTCTCACCAAAGGAGCGCCCCCTGGTCGTCATGGTACCTAAACTGTCCGTCGTCGCCTCCTGGTCTACTTCAAGAAACGTCACTCCTTTGCTGTTTACTACTCTATTGTTTTCTGACCACCTTGTCCTAAGTCGTCTGTCACCTTGTCAACCATTATTTGCATTACTCCTACTTCTGATATATCTTCTTATCTTACAACGTCGAAGGGGATTGTCTGTCTCTAAATCTACTCTAGTTCCTAACAAGGCCAGTTACATACTTTGCCGAACGGGTACTCGGCATTCTATAGAATGCCTAGGCAATGTATGACATAGCGATTCATTTCATACTTTGCCTGAAAAATTTAGGCATTCTATACATTGCCTAGGCATTCTATAGAATGCCGGATTTTACACTTTGCCTATAACATAGTTAATTTAATTGATGAACAGAGATGTAGTTGATAGAATTGATGAACAGAGATGTAGTTGATTGAATTGATGAACAGACATGTAGCTGATTGAATCGATGAACAGAGATGTAGTTGATTGAATTGATGAACAGAGATGTAGTTGATTGAATTGATGAACAGAGATGTAGTTGATTGAATTGATGAACTTAGATGTAGTTGATTGAAATGATGAACAGAGATGTAGTTGATTGAATTGATGAACAGAGATAAAGTTGATTGAATTGATGAACAGAGATTTAGTTGATTGAATTGATGAACAGATATGTAGTTGATTGAATTGATGAACAGAGATGTAGTTGATTGAATTGATGAACAGAGATGTAGTTGATTGAATTGATTAACAGAGATGTAGTTGATTGAATTGATGAACTTAGATGTAGTTGATTGAAATGATGAACAGAGATGTAGTTGATTGAATTGATGAACAGAGATAAAGTTGATTGAATTGATGAACAGAGATGTAGTTGATTGAATTGATGAACAGAGATGTAGTTGATTGAATTGATGACTAGAGATGTAGTTGATTGAAATGATTCACAGAGATGTAGTTGATTGAATTGGTAAACTTAGATGTAGTTGATTGAATTGATGAACAGAGATGTAGTTGATTGAATTGATGAACTTAGATGTAGTTGATTGAAATGATGAACAGAGATGTAGTTGATTGAATTGATGAACAGAGATAAAGTTGATTGAATTGATGAACAGAGATGTAGTTGATTGAATTGATGAACAGAGATGTAGTTGATTGAATTGATGACTAGAGATGTAGTTGATTGAATTGATGAACAGAGATGTAGTTGATTGAATTGGTGAACTTAGATGTAGTTGATTGAAATGATGAACAGAGATGTAGTTGATTGAATTGTTGAACAGAGATATAGTTGATTGAATTGATGAATAGAGATGTAGTTGATTGAATTGATGAACAGACATGTAGTTGATGAATTGATGAACAGAGATGTAGTTGATTGAATTGATGAACAGAGATGTAGTTGATTGAATTGATGAACAGACATGTAGTTGATTGAATTGATGAACAGAGATGTAGTTGATTGAAATGATGAACAGAGATGTAGGTGATTGAATTGATGAACTTAGATGTAGTTAATTGAATTGATGAACAGACATGCAGTTGATTGAAATGATTAACAGAGATGTAGTTTATTGAATTGATGAACAGAGATGTAGATGATTGAATTGATGAACTTAGATGTAGTTGATTGAAATGTTGAACAGAGATGTAGTTGATTGAATTGATGAACAGAGATATCGTTGATTGAATTGATGAATAGAGATGTAGTAGATTGAATTGATGAACAGACATGTAGTTGATGAATTGATGAACAGAGATGTAGTTGATTGAATTTATGAACAGAGATGTAGTTGATTGAATTGATGAACAGAGATGTAGTTGATGAATTGATGAACAGACATGTAGTTGATTGAATTGATGAACAGAGATGTAGTTGATTGAATTGATGATTAGAGATGTAGTTGCTTGAATTGATGAACAGAGATGTAGTTGATTGAATTGATGAACAGACATGTAGTTGATTGAATCGATGAACAGAGATGTAGATGATTGAATTAATGAACAGACATGTAGTTGATTGAATTGATGAACAGAAATGTAGTTGATTGAATTGATGAACAGAAATGTAGTTGTTATAGGCAAAGTGTGAAAGGCCGGCATTCTATAGAATGCCTAGGCATTGTATAGAATGCCTGGTGATTTTATGTAAAGTATAAAATTTTTAAATTGTGCATACTTTTCCTAGGCATTCTATACAATGCCTAGGCATTGTATAGAATGACTAGTGTCGTTTTGGCAAAGTTTAAATTTTTTAAATTGTGCATACTTTTCCTAGGCATTCGGCATTGTATCGAATGACTAGTGTCGTTTTGGCAAAGTATAAAATTTCTAAATTGTGCATACTTTTCCTAGGCATTCTATACAATGCCTAGGCATTGTATAAAATGACTAGTGTCGTTTAGGCAAAATATCAGAAAAGAACAACAAAAGCCTTTATTGATAAAAACGTATTTTAATATGGAATGAATGCAAATTAAAGCATATGATGTTCATACCGTAAAAAACAACGACAGCAGATTGAAGTATTTGCTTCTTTTGGACATACGGTGAATTCTGATCTGGCATATAGCTGCTTCAAGATTCCATGTGCAGTTCCAAGGCGGTAAAAGCCATCTTCTGTCATGCTCATAACAACTGCCAACAGATTTCGTGAGTCTCCCCGCCCTTTGTCAACATCGGGAATCGCCACCTTAATTTCCCTAATTACGTCACAGTCTCCTTCATAATAGTTCTCACCAAAGGAGCGCCCCCTGGTCGTCATGGTACCTAAACTGTCCGTCGTCGCCTCCTGGTCTACTTCAAGAAACGTCACTCCTTTGCTGTTTACTACTCTATTGTTTTCTGACCACCTTGTCCTAAGTCGTCTGTCACCTTGTCAACCATTATTTGCATTACTCCTACTTCTGATATATCTTCTTATCTTACAACGTCGAAGGGGATTGTCTGTCTCTAAATCTACTCTAGTTCCTAACAAGGCCAGTTACATACTTTGCCGAACGGGTACTCGGCATTCTATAGAATGCCTAGGCAATGTATGACATAGCAATTTATTTCATACTTTGCCTGAAAAATTTAGGCATTCTATACATTGCCTAGGCATTCTATAGAATGCCGGATTTTACACTTTGCCTATAACATAGTTAATTGAATTGATGAACAGAGATGAAGTTGATTGAATTGATGAACAGACATGTAGTTGATTGAAATGATTAACAGAGATGTAGTTGATTGAATTGATGAACAGAGATGTAGTTGACGGAATTGATGAACAGAGATGTAGTTGATTGAATTGATGAACAGAGATGTAGTTGATTGAATTGATGAACAGAGATGTAGTTGATTGAATTGATGAACTTAGATGTAGTTAATTGAATTGAAGAACAGAGATGTAGTTGATTGAATTGATTAACAGAGATGTAGTTGATTGAATTGATGAACAGAGATATAGTTGATTGAATTGATGAACAGATATGTAGTTGATTGAATTGATGAACAGAGATGTAGTTGATTGAATTGATGAACAGAGATGTAGTTGATTGAATTGATGAACAGAGATGTAGTTGATTGAATTGATGAACAGAGATGTAGTTGATTGAATTGATGAACAGAGATGTAGTTGATTGAATTGATGAACTTAGATGTAGTTGATTGAAATGATGAACAGAGATGTAGTTGATTGAATTGATGAACAGAGATAAAGTTGATTGAATTGATGAACAGAGATGTAGTTGATTGAATTGATGAACAGAGATGTAGTTGATTGAATTGATGAATAGAGATGTAGTTGATTGAATTGATGAACAGAGATGTAGTTGATTGAATTGATGAACAGAGATGTAGTTGATTGAATTGATGAACAGAGATGTAGTTGATTGAATTGATGAACAGAGATGTAGTTGATTGAATTGATGAACAGAGATGTAGTTGATTGAATTGATGAACAGAGATGTAGTTGATTGAATTGATGAACAGAGATGTAGTTGATTGAATTGATGAACAGAGATATAGTTGATTGAATTGATGAACAGAGATGTAGTTGATTGAATTGATGAACAGACATGTAGTTGATGAATTGATGAACAGAGATGTAGTTGATTGAATTGATGAACAGACATGTAGTTGATTGAATTGATGAACAGAGATGTAGTTGATTGAATTGATGAACAGAGATGTAGGTGATTGAATTGATGAACTTAGATGTAGTTAATTGAATTGATGAACAGACATGTAGTTGATTGAAATGATTAACAGAGATGTAGTTGATTGAATTGATGAACAGAGATGTAGTTGATTGAATTGATGAACTTAGATGTAGTTGATTGAAATGATGAACAGAGATGTAGTTGATTGAATTGGTGAACTTAGATGTAGTTGATTGAAATGATGAACAGAGATGTAGTTGATTGAATTGTTAAACAGAGATATAGTTGATTGAATTGATGAATAGAGATGTAGTTGATTGAATTGATGAACAGACATGTAGTTGATGAATTGATGAACAGAGATGTAGTTGATTGAATTGATGAACAGAGATGTAGTTGATTGAATTGATGAACAGACATGTAGTTGATTGAATTGATGAACAGAGATGTAGTTGATTGAAATGTTGAACAGAGATGTAGGTGATTGAATTGATGAACTTAGATGTAGTTAATTGAATTGATGAACAGACATGCAGTTGATTGAAATGATTAACAGAGATGTAGTTTATAGAATTGATGAACAGAGATGTAGATGATTGAATTGATGAACTTAGATGTAGTTGATTGAAATGTTGAACAGAGATGTAGTTGATTGAATTGATGAACAGAGATATCGTTGATTGAATTGATGAATAGAGATGTAGTAGATTGAATTGATGAACAGACATGTAGTTGATGAATTGATGAACAGAGATGTAGTTGATTGAATTTATGAACAGAGATGTAGTTGATTGAATTGATGAACAGAGATGTAGTTGATGAATTGATGAACAGACATGTAGTTGATTGAATTGATGAACAGAGATGTAGTTGATTGAATTGATGATTAGAGATGTATTTGATTGAATTGATGAACAGAGATGTAGTTGATTGAATTGATGAACAGACATGTAGTTGATTGAATCGATGAACAGAGATGTATATGATTGAATTAATGAACAGACATGTAGTTGATTGAATTGATGAACAGAAATGTAGTTGATTGAATTGATGAACAGAGATGTAGTTGTTATAGGCAAAGTGTGAAATGCCGGCATTCTATAGAATGCCTAGGCATTGTATAGAATGCCTGGTGATTTTATGTAAAGTATAAAATTTTTAAATTGTGCATACTTTTCCTAGGCATTCTATACAATGCCTAGGCATTGTATAGAATGACTAGTGTCGTTTTGGCAAAGTTTAAAATTTCTAAATTGTGCATACTTTTCCTAGGCATTCTATACAATGCCTAGGCATTGTATAAAATGACTAGTGTCGTTTAGGCAAAATATCAGAAAAGAACAACAAAAGCCTTTATTGATAAAAACGTATTTTAATATGGAATGAATGCAAATTAAAGCATATGATGTTCATACCGTAAAAAACAACGACAGCAGATTGAAGTATTTGCTTCTTTTGGACATACGGTGAATTCTGATCTGGCATATAGCTGCTTCAAGATTCCATGTGCAGTTCCAAGGCGGTAAAAGCCATCTTCTGTCATGCTCATAACAACTGCCAACAGATTTCGTGAGTCTCCCGCCCTTTGTCAACATCGGGAATCGCCACCTTAATTTCCCCTAATTACGTCACAGTCTCCTTCATAATAGTTCTCACCAAAGGAGCGCCCCCTGGTCGTCATGGTACCTAAACTGTCCGTCGTCGCCTCCTGGTCTACTTCAAGAAACGTCACTCCTTTGCTGTTTACTACTCTATTGTTTTCTGACCACCTTGTCCTAAGTCGTCTGTCACCTTGTCAACCATTATTTGCATTACTCCTACTTCTGATATATCTTCTTATCTTACAACGTCGAAGGGGATTGTCTGTCTCTAAATCTACTCTAGTTCCTAACAAGGCCAGTTACATACTTTGCCGAACGGTACTCGGCATTCTATAGAATGCCTAGGCAATGTATGACATAGCAATTCATTTCATACTTTGCCTGAAAAATTTAGGCATTCTATAGCATTGCCTAGGCATTCTATAGAATGCCGGATTTTACACTTTGCCTATAACATAGTTAATTTAATTGATGAACAGAGATGAAGTTGATTGAATTGATGAACAGAGATGTAGTTGATTGAATTGATGAACAGAGATGTAGTTGATTGAATTGATGAACGGAGATGTAGTTGATTGAATTGATGAACAGACATGTAGTTGATTGAATTGATGAACAGAGATGTAGTTGATTGAATTGATGAACAGAGATGTAGGTGATTGAATTGATGAACTTAGATGTAGTTAATTGAATTGATGAACAGACATGCAGTTGATTGAAATGATTAACAGAGATGTAGTTTATTGAATTGATGAACAGAGATGTAGATGATTGAATTGATGAACTTAGATGTAGTTGATTGAAATGTTGAACAGAGATGTAGTTGATTGAATTGATGAACAGAGATATCGTTGATTGAATTGATGAATAGAGATGTAGTAGATTGAATTGATGAACAGACATGTAGTTGATGAATTGATGAACAGACATGTAGTTGATTGAATTGATGAACAGAGATGTAGTTGATTGAATTGATGAACAGAGATGTAGTTGATGAATTGATGAACAGACATGTAGTTGACTGAATTGATGAACAGAGATGTTGTTGATTGAATTGATGATTAGAGATGTAGTTGCTTGAATTGATGAACAGAGATGTAGTTGATTGAATTGATGAACAGACATGTAGTTGATTGAATCGATGAACAGAGATGTAGATGATTGAATTAATGAACAGACATGTAGTTGATTGAATTGATGAACAGAAATGTAGTTGATTGAATTGATGAACAGAGATGTAGTTGTTATAGGCAAAGTGTGAAATGCCGGCATTCTATAGAATGCCTAGGCATTGTATAGAATGCCTGGTGATTTTATGTAAAGTATAAAATTTTTAAATTGTGCATACTTTTCCTAGGCATTCTATACAATGCCTAGGCATTGTATAGAATGACTAGTGTCGTTTTGGCAAAGTATAAAATTTTTAAATTGTGCATACTTTTCCTAGGCATTCGGCATTGTATAGAATGACTAGTGTCGTTTTGGCAAAGTATAAAATTTCTAAATTGTGCATACTTTTCCTAGGCATTCTATACAATGCCTAGGCATTGTATAAAATGACTAGTGTCGTTTAGGCAAAATATTAGAAAAGAACAACAAAAGCCTTTATTGATAAAAACGTATTTTAATATGGAATGAATGCAAATTAAAGCACATGATGTTCATACCGTAAAAAACAACGACAGCAGATTGAAGTATTTGCTTCTTTTGGACATACGGTGAATTCTGATCTGGCATATAGCTGCTTCAAGATTCCATGTGCAGTTCCAAGGCGTTAAAAGCCATCTTCTGTCATGCTCATAACAACTGCCAACAGATTTCGTGAGTCTCCCCGCCCTTTGTCAACATCGGGAATCGCCACCTTAATTTCCCTAATTACGTCACAGTCTCCTTCATAATAGTTCTCACCAAAGGAGCGCCCCCTGGTCGTCATGGTACCTAAACTGTCCGTCGTCGCCTCCTGGTCTACTTCAAGAAACGTCACTCCTTTGCTGTTTACTACTCTATTGTTTTCTGACCACCTTGTCCTAAGTCGTCTGTCACCTTGTCAACCATTATTTGCATTACTCCTACTTCTGATATATCTTCTTATCTTACAACGTCGAAGGGGATTGTCTGTCTCTAAATCTACTCTAGTTCCTAACAAGGCCAGTTACATACTTTGCCGAACGGGTACTCGGCATTCTATAGAATGCCTAGGCAATGTATGACATAGCAATTCATTTCATACTTTGCCTGAAAAATTTAGGCATTCTATACATTGCCTAGGCATTCTATAGAATGCCGGATTTTACACTTTGCCTATAACATAGTTAATTGAATTGATGAACAGAGATGAAGTTGATTGAATTGATGAACAGACATGTAGTTGATTGAATTGATGAACAGAGATGTAGTTGATTTAATTGATGAACAGAGATGTAGTTGATTGAATCGATGAACAGAGATGTAGATGATTGAATTAATGAACAGAAATGTAGTTGATTGAATTGATGAACAGAGATGTAGTTGATTGAATTGATGAACAGAGATGGAGATAATTGAATTGGTGAACAGAGATGTAGATGATTGAATTGATGAACAGAGATGTAGTTGATTGAATCGATGAACAGAGATGTAGATGATTGAATTAATGAACAGACATGTAGTTGATTGAATTGATGAACAGAGATGTAGGTGATTGAATTGATGAACTTAGATGTACTTAATTGAATTGATGAACAGAGATGTAGTTGATTGAAATGATTAACAGAGATGTAGTTGATTGAATTGATGAACAGAGATGTAGTTGACTGAATTGATGAACAGAGATGTAGTTGATTGAATTGATGAACAGAGATGTAGTTGATTGAATTGATGAACAGAGATGTAGTTGATTGAATTGATGAACAGAGATGTAGTTGATTGAACTGATGAACTTAGATGTAGTTGATTGAAATGATGAACACAGATGTAGTTGATTGAATTGATGAACAGAGATGTAGATGATTGAATTAATGAACAGAAATGTAGTTGATTGAATTGATGAACAGAGATGTAGTTGATTGAATTGATGAACAGAGATGTAGTTGATTGAATCGATGAACAGAGATGTAGATGATTGAATTAATGAACAGACATGTAGTTGATTGAATTGATGAACAGAGATGTAGGTGATTGAATTGATGAACTTAGATGTACTTAATTGAATTGATGAACAGAGATGTAGTTGATTGAAATGATTAACAGAGATGTAGTTGATTGAATTGATGAACAGAGATGTAGTTGACTGAATTGATGAACTTAGATGCAGTTGATTGAAATGATGAACAGAGATGTAGTTGATTGAAATGATGAACAGTGATGTAGTTGATTGAATTGATGAACAGAGATAAAGTTGATTGAATTGATGAACAGAGATGTAGTTGATTGAATTGATGAACATACATGTAGTTGATTGAATTGATGAACAGAGATGTAGTTGACTGAATTGATGAACAGAGATGTAGTTGATTGAATTGATGAACAGAGATGTAGTTGATTGAATTGATGAACTTAGATGTAGTTGATTGAAATGATGAACAGTGATGTAGTTGATTGAATTGATGAACAGAGATAAAGTTGATTGAATTTATGAACAGAGATGTAGTTGATTGAATTGATGAACAGAGATGTAGTTGATTGAATTGATGAACAGAGATGTAGGTGATTGAATTGATGAACTTAGATGTAGTTAATTGAATTGATGAACAGACATGCAGTTGATTGAAATGATTAACAGAGATGTAGTTTATTGAATTGATGAACAGAGATGTAGTTGATTGAATTGATGAACTTAGATGTAGTTGATTGAAATGATGAACAGTGATGTAGTTGATTGAATTGATGAACAGAGATAAAGTTGATTGAATTGATGAACAGAGATGTAGTTGATTGAATTGATGAACATACATGTAGTTGATTGAATTGATGAACAGAGATGTAGTTGATTGAATTGATGAACAGAGATGTAGTTGATTGAATTGATGAACAGAGATGTAGTTGATTGAATTGATGAACTTAGATGTAGTTGATTGAAATGATGAACAGAGATGTAGTTGATTGAATTGATGAACAGAGATAAAGTTGATTGAATTGATGAACAGAGATGTAGTTAATTGAATTGATGAACAGACATGTAGAAGATTGAATTGATGAACAGAGATGTAGTTGATTGAATTGATGAACAGAGATGTAGTTGATTGAATTGATGACTAGAGATGTAGTTGATTGAATTGATGAACAGAGATGTAGTTGATTGAATTGATGAACTTAGATGTAGTTGATTGAAATGATGAACAGAGATGTAGTTGATTGAATTGATGAACAGAGATATAGTTGATTGAATTGATGAATAGAGATGTAGTTGATTGAATTGATGAACAGACATGTAGTTGATGAATTGATGAACAGAGATGTAGTTGATTGAATTGATGAACAGAGATGTAGTTGATTGAATTGATGAACAGAGATTTAGTTGATTGAATTGATGAACAGACATGTAGTTGATTGAATTGATGAACAGAGATGTAGTTGATTGAATTGATGAACAGAGATATAGGTGATTGAATTGATGAACTTAGATGTAGTTAATTGAATTGATGAACAGACATGCAGTTGATTGAAATGATTAACAGAGATGTAGTTTATTGAATTGATGAACAGAGATGTAGTTGATTGAATTGATGAACAGAGATGTAGTTGATTGAATTGATGAACAGAGATGTAGTTGATTGAATTGATGAACAGAGATGTAGTTGATTGAATTGATGAACAGAGATGTAGTTGATTGAATTGATGAACAGAGATGTAGTTGATTGAATTGATGAACAGAGATGTAGTTGATTGAATTGATGAACTTAGATGTAGTTGATTGAAATGATGAACAGAGATGTAGTTGATTGAATTGATGAACAGAGATGTAGTTGATTGAATTGATGAACAGAGATGTAGTTGATTGAATTGATGAACAGAGATGTAGTTGATTGAATTGATGAACAGAGATGTAGTTGATTGAATTGATGAACAGAGATGTAGTTGATTGAATTGATGAACAGAGATGTAGTTGATTGAATGAACAGAGATGATTGATGAACAGATTGATGATATGTAGTTGATGGATGAACAGACGTACAGTTGATTGAATTGATGAACAGAGATGTAAATTGATTGATGAACAGACATGTAGTTGATTGAATTGATGAACAGAGATGTAGTTGATTGAATTGATGAACAGAGATGTAGTTGATTGAATTGATGAACAGAGATGTAGTTGATTGAATTGATGAACAGAGATGTAGTTGATTGAATTGATGAACAGAGATGTAGTTGATTGAATTGATGAACAGAGATGTAGTTGATTGAATTGATGAACAGAGATGTAGTTGATTGAATTGATGAACAGAGATGTAGTTGATTGAATTGATGAACAGAGATGTAGTTGATTGAATTGATGAACAGAGATGTAGTTGATTGAATTGATGAACAGACATGTAGTTGATTGAATTGATGAACAGAGATGTAGTTGATTGAATTGATGAACAGAGATGTAGTTGATTGAATTGATGAACAGAGATGTAGTTGATTGAATTGATGAACAGAGATGTAGTTGATTGAATTGATGAACAGAGATGTAGATGATTGATTTAATGAACAGACATGTAGTTGATTGAATTGATGAACAGAGATGTAGGTGATTGAATTGATGAACTTAGATGTAGTTAATTGAATTGATGAACAGACATGTAGTTGATTGAAATGATTAACAGAGATGTAGTTGATTGAATTGATGAACAGAGATGTAGTTGATTGAATTGATGAACTTAGATGTAGTTGATTGAAATGATGAACAGAGATGTAGTTGATTGAATTGATGAACAGAGATGTAGTTGATTGAATTGATGAACAGAGATGTAGTTGATTGAATTGATGAACAGAGATGTAGTTGATTGAATTGATGAACAGAGATGTAGTTGATTGAATTGATGAACAGAGATGTAGTTGATTGAATTGATGAACAGAGATGTAGTTGATTGAATTGATGAACAGACATGTAGTTGATTGAATTGATGAACAGAGATGTAGTTGATTGAATTGATGAACAGAGATGTAGTTGATTGAATTGATGAACAGAGATGTAGTTGATTGAATTGATGAACAGAGATGTAGTTGATTGAATTGATGAACAGACATGTAGTTGATTGAATTGATGAACAGAGATGTAGTTGATTGAATTGATGAACAGAGATGTAGTTGATTGAATTGATGAACAGAGATGTAGTTGATTGAATTGATGAACAGACATGTAGTTGATTGAATTGATGAACAGGGATGTAGTTGATTGAATTGATGAACAGAGATGTACTTGATTGAATTAATGAACAGAGATGTAGTTGATTGAATTGATGAACTTAGATGTAGTTGATTGAAATGATGAACAGATATGTAGTTGATTGAATTGATGAACAGACATGTAGTTGATTGAATTGATGAACAGAGATGTAGTTGATTGAATTGATGAACAGAGATGTAGTTGATTGAATTGATGAACAGAGATGTAGTTGATTGAATTGATGAACAGAGATGTAGTTGATTGAATTGATGAACAGAGATGTAGATGATTGATTTAATGAACAGACATGTAGTTGATTGAATTGATGAACAGAGATGTAGGTGATTGAATTGATGAACTTAGATGTAGTTAATTGAATTGATGAACAGACATGTAGTTGATTGAAATGATTAACAGAGATGTAGTTGATTGAATTGATGAACAGAGATGTAGTTGATTGAATTGATGAACTTAGATGTAGTTGATTGAAATAATGAACAGAGATGTAGTTGATTGAATTGATGAACAGAGATGTAGTTGATTGAATTGATGAACAGAGATGTAGTTGATTGAATTGATGAACAGAGATGTAGATGAATGATTTAATGAACAGACATGTAGTTGATTGAATTGATGAACAGAGATGTAGGTGATTGAATTGATGAACTTAGATGTAGTTAATTGAATTGATGAACAGACATGTAGTTGATTGAAATGATTAACAGAGATGTAGTTGTTTGAATTGATGAACAGAGATGTAGTTGATTGAATTGATGAACTTAGATGTAGTTGATTGAAATAATGAACAGAGATGTAGTTGATTGAATTGATGAACAGAGATGTAATTGATTGAATTGATGAACAGACATGTAGTTTATTGAATTGATGAACAGAGATGTAGTTGATTGAATGGATGAACAGACATGCAGTTAATTGAATTAATGAACAGAGATGTAGTTGATTGAATTGGTGAACAGAGATGTAGTTGATTAAATTGATGAACAGAGATGTAGTTGATTGAATTGATGAACAGAGATGTAGTTGATTAAATTGATGAACAGACATGTAGTTGATTGAATTGATGAACAGAGATGTATTTGATTGAATTGATGAACAGACATGTAGTTGATTGAATTGATGAACAAAGATGTAGTTGATTGAATTGATGAACATAGATGTAGTTGATTGAATTAATGAACAGAGATGTAGTTGATTGAATAGATGAAATTAGATGTAGTTGATTGAAATGATGAACAGAGATGTCGTTGATTGAATTGATGAACAGACATGTAGTTGATTGAATTGATGAACAGAGATGTAGTTGATTAAATTGATGAACAGAGTAGTTGTCGATTGAATTAATGTTTGAATGAGTAGATGGATAGATGAACAGAGATGTTGTTGATTGAATTGATGGTTGAATGAGTAGGTGGATAGATGAACAGAGATGTTGTTGATTGAATTGATGGTTGAATGAGTAGATGGATAGATGAACAGAGTTACTTTATTGAAGTGATGGTTGTTTGAGTAGATGGACGGATGAACTGAGAGGTAGTTGATTAAAGTGATGGTTGTGTGAGTAGATGGACGGATGAACTGAGAGGTAGTTGATTGAAGTGTTAAGGATAGGGCATAGAGAGGAAGATGGTTATACAGTCAGACTGTAACAGCAACTGTACAATGACATATTGAACTGCATTTTAGGGATGGGGGTCGAGAGTTGTATAAATTAATAAGAATTGTTATTATGAATATAATTTATAAATTGACCAATGAAACATAACATGATGAATATGAAAACCATAAAAAGTATTTAACAGTGTCAGATTTGAGACATTATTTAGGGCCACTTTGGGCCTATGCAAAACAAACTTTGCTTACTTAGACAAATGTGATTGTTATAATAATTTAAATTATAATCTGACAGATTAGAGAGAGATACGTAAATTCAAATCACAACAAATACCCGCTTATAAGAAGAACATTTTTATGTTTACAACTAGTCATAGAAAACAAAACGAACCAAAACATAGCATAAAACTGGCTTCATTTTTTTTTTATTATTATTTGTGATATAGAAATAGAATCAGCTGATCACTCCTTTATTCTGTTGTTTATCTAATAGCTGTAACCAACTATAACTCACCTCCCATGGGGCTCTGACGTCAGACGTCATCTACAAGTGAGGAACATATTTTGGTAATCCCCGAAAATCTTTCATCGCGACCTATATTCTTTCTAAGTATGCCGTGTGATGAAGACGAAAATAAAATATAAAAAAATGACGCACATGAGTTGATGTCTCCTATACCTTCTGGTGACAATGTTTAGGTTGAGGTTCATATGTCTGTGTTACCTGAACAAGTGAGGACGTAGAAAGGACAAAATACATCATCGACAGAGATAATTTACCGACTGATTCTAGTTTACAATGAGCCGTCTTTGAGTATTTTGGGCCTTTGTTAATGGTACCTTGGGGCCCTATATAAATAAAGTTTGGGAGCCGTAGATTTAAAGTTGTCAAATCCGCCGCTTGCAAATATTGGGTCCCTCTAATTTTCGTCTTTTAGTCCCTTGTAAGGTGATCAACCTACCCATCTATTTTGACGAGCCTGAGTGTTAAAAATGTAAGCCTGATAGAATGTAAAACGTGCTTAAAGACTTTTTTCTCTGTGTGTAAAACTAACAAACGCCAATAGAATAACTTATAACAACAACAGAATAAACTTTACATTTTTTTATTTGATCACGTAAAAAATAAGAGTTAGGATCTGGGGGTTGGGGAGGGGTCTTGGCTGCCCCCCTCGTTTGCCTTTTATAGATATCTTTCTTAGAAAAAATATTATCAGTTTCTTAGTTTTTCCTTGCTGGCAATTAGCTGCATTTGATCAGCGGTTGATTTACTGTTTAAAAGCTGCTAATATGCTATTATTTTGTTGTTTCATTGCTGATGGTTTGTTGGAAGGTGTTGTCTGCTGTTAATTTCCTGAATAGCTGCTTATGACTGGAATTTTAATGTTTAGAGACGCATATTTTAAAAGAAAATATATATCATATATATGTGTATGTGTGTGTGTGTGTGTGTGTGTGTGTGTGTGTGTGTTTATATAGTTAGCACAATTCTTAGTAAATCTAGTTTTATCCAATGAGAACAAATGACTTATCTCGCTTTCAATATTAAATTCTAACAAATTTGTCTTGCCAGATCAATTGTGTTAAATATCCCAACTTGAATGCTAGGTACACAAATCTAATCAATAATTTACTGCAAAAACCAAAACTGTTTTCTTTCTTTCCTCTCTTTGAATGGTAGAGTCTCACTCTAGGCCACAGCCCTCCGTCAGTGCTCACGAACTGATCAACGAGGCATAAGGCTGGGACTGCGAGACATTCTTTAGTACCACTAAAAAACTGTCTTAGAGAGTTAACAAGGACTCATTAGTCAGCTGTTAAACTTCTTACTGACTGACCAATAGAACTGGTGGAATCATTGTCACATGGGACATGAATAAAAATATGTATAAACTGATAGAGGGAGGACTTCTAGAAATTATCATAGTGTGAATAGTGTGAATCATAAAGCTATTTTATAGTGACTGTTGGTCCTTAATATTTGTAAATAACAATTCATTCTATTTTTGGATTTTATATTTAAAGTAGAGTAACAATAACTGAATCTAAAAATATAAAAAAATTCATTAAAAAAATGTTTTGAAATGTTTTTTGGAATTCATAATTTACACAATTAGATAATCATATATGATATACAATTAGATGATACTAAAATATACAATTAGATGACCATATGATATAATGAACCGTTCGTTATACTGAGTGCTCGATATTCTTCTTTTACCAAATTACAGAAACATTCGTGGCCTTCGTGTAGCTTTTGGAGGTCCACCTTGTTCAAAATCTCGAGTCTATTTCAGGAAGTTATATTTTATATTTTGACTTTGTGGCTAAAAACGAAATACTTCTCGTTTAATTTTATGAAATTTCGCTCAAATATTTCTTAATCCATTTCCAAGAAAATTCTGAGAAATTCTTTAAAATTTTTTTTTCTAGTTAAAGAGGCCACAAACACAGCCTGTTTTTGATGGCCACATACCAGAGGCGTAGGGGAGGGGGTCCTAATTCAAAAGTCTCCCCGGGCCCCAGCTTTAAGGGGTCCACAATTTTTTTACATTAAATATTAAGTACATTATCTCATGTCATGGTATCGAATGTCAAAATACAGGGGCCCCAAAAGAGGCCAAGCCCCCGGGCCCCTAAATCTCTAGGTTCGTCACTGTTTGGGGTCCTTATCAGAGGCAATTTATTTCTTATATGCGGCCCGGCACTGTCGTTTATTCTACATATATAAATATAATTAGCTGTGTATAAAAGAGAGAGAGAGAGAGAGAGAGAGATTTAGTCGTGATAAAAACATACTAAAAAATATTTGGAATTGACAAAAAAATTAATTCTGTAATATTCTCAAATGAAAAAATTCTGTCTTAAGATTAAAATAAATTCAAACTTTATTTTACCCTTTTCTTAAAAAAAAAAGTAGAACGAAAATCATTTTTTTTTAAAAAGAATAACCAATTATTGTTCCTTTTTACATTGTTTCGAATGGCTTCAGGCAAACTCCAAAATCTCTATAACAATGCACGTTTTCTTAATGGCTCTCTTAGCCTTTTTTATTATTCTTTTTGAAAGTAGGTAGCTAGAAGGTAAAAAGTTTGTCTGGGAGGAAATAAGAAAATGAAGTTAAATAATGTGGTAAATTGAGCGTCCATGTATGGATCATTTTGTATTATAGACATTGTATTGAATAGGAACATGTATTAGCTTCATCTTCCTTGAGTCTACGTTCAAATAGGTTGTGCGTGATTTTGTGAGGATGTGAGAAGCTTTTAGCTGGTTCTTGTCAGTTATAGCCGGTTCGTGTCAGTCATGTATGCCTTATGTCAGTTATATAGCTGGTTCATGTCAGTCATTAGCTGGCTCGTGTCAGTCATGCACCTGTCTTATGTCAGTTGTATAGCTGGTTCGTATTAGTCATAAGCTGGTTAGTGTCAGTCATTAGCTGGTTCGTGTCAGTCATGTATCTGTCTTATATCAGTTATATAGCTGGTTCGTATCAGTCATGTATCTGTCTTATGTCAGTTATATAGCTGGTTCGTATCAGTCATTTGTTGGTTCGTATCAGTCATTAGCTTGTTCGTGTCAGTCATGAATGTCTTATGTCAGTTATATAGTTGGTTCGTGTCAATCATGTATGTCTTATGTCAGTTTTATAGCTGGTTCGTGTCTGTCATATTGTTGTTAGTGTTGGTTATATATATATTTGTTATTAAAGTCATATTGCTGGGATTGTGCCAGTCATTTAACTGTCTTATGTCAGTCAATCATTAATCTGTCTTATGTCAGCCATATAGCTAGCATTTATCAATCAAAACGCACGTATGTTTAAATGTTTACATGTTTTAACACTTTATGGTTTTATACGTAGTATTTATATTATAATTATTTTTGTATGACGTACCATGAAAATTTTACGGCGTGCCAAATAGCGCACGCATGCCTTGTAATTGCTCTCCCTGGCATAATTAATACAGGCTAGACATGAGTTGAGATAAGCCAACAGAAAGTCAACTGACAATGTTCCTATGCCTACCGTGGACTCTAAATTCAAGAGAAGAGCAGGGAGACTGAAGCAAACGAAGAGAATACATTAAAAATTAGGGCTGTACCGGAGTCCGATTCCGGTTCCTGTTAAGCCGGATTCCGGCAGTTTTAACAAATCCAGTTCCGATTCCGGTTCCGGTTAAAATGTGCCGGATTTAAGCCGGATTTCTTTGTTGTTTGAAATTTGTAAGAAATGTTTTGAACTCAACATAATTTTGAAATATTTAGCGCTATGCAATTAAAGTAAAACAATAACTTCCTTTGATTTTAAAACTACAATAACGTCGATCGCTTTTAGTTCTTATGTAAGTACAAATATATTAAAAAGGCTCTTTCGATGTCAAGTTGTGGCTCTTTCGATGTCAAATTGCGGCCTGATCAAAATCCGTAATATGGAAACAACAAATTTAGTGGCTGTTTAAAAAATTGAGAAAATTGTAAATTATAACTTTAGGCTCTTCCGTCTCAAAAGGTTGCCGACCCCTCGTCTAGTAATACGACACCTTATCTTCCGCTACTTTTGATTCCGTGTTTTCTATGAACTATATTTAGCTATCAAAGTTTAACTTTTTTTAAAGAGCAGATAACGATCTATTTTTGGGTGTTTACAGTTTTAAAAAAGTTCAGTAATTTATTTTTCTGCACATTTTTAGAGCGTTTTCGAAAAAAAAAAATGCTCTATTGTCCCCGTTTTGTCTGTCTGTCTGTCTGTCCGTCATCACCCTAGATCTCAACAACCATAAGTCCTAGACCCATGATGTATATTGTATATATCATTTTGTAGGTCTTGGCCTGCCATGTGTGCAGCAAAAGTCCATTTCGCGATCTGACCTCTGAGGGCCGAAAAAGGGGACGTATTAAGTACCGTTTTTTACTATATAAGCTATATTAACAAAGGAACGCCCTATATCTAAGCAACCATAAGTCCTAGACCCATGATGTATATATCATTGTGTAGGTATTGGCCAGCTAAGTGTACATAAAAGTCCATTTCGCGATCTGACCTGTGAGGGCCGAAAAAGGGGCGTTTAAGTACCGTTTTTTACTATATAAGCTATATTAATAAAGGCGTAACCGTAGCCACTGCGTACACGAAAATGCTCTAAAATGTCCTTTGTCCAAAACGGAAAAGACTTAAATTGCTTGTTTAATTTAGTGGATTTTGTCACGATTAGGATCAAATTCTTCGCATATTTAGATAAATAACTTGAAGATACATTTTTAATTGAACATTAAAGTGATATTGATTTAGATTTGAAATGCATTTTAATTTGCGTTTTTATGGGAAATAGTCAGATAATGGTTTAAATGAAAGTATGAATGAAATAAAACGGTTCGGTGACGTCACTATGGAAAACTAAAGAAAAATAAGCTATCGGGTGGTGTCACAGTATATTTTTTTTTTTGGAATTCATTTATTAATAAATATGTTTATTATACTTTCTAAGATATGATATCCATTTCTTTGTTTGACTGTAATAGAAATCAAGTTAAATTAGGTACAGCTTTATTAAAATAATTTTTTAAAACGAAGAACCTGTTATTTTGACAGAGTTATCTTTCTTAACTCAAGATTGGGGAAGGGGTTTTAGTTACAGTCTTCAAGATCTAAATGGTTAATATTGTTTTTTGCTATCTAGAACTTAAAAACTAAATTTTTATTCTATTTTTCATTCTTATATATTTTTTATGTTAGGCGAGAAATTACTACTTCGTTCGGAAAAATTACTATTTAATTCGGTAAAATCCGGTTCATGTTCCGATTCCTGCAGGATTCAAAAATTAAATCCGATTCCGGTTCCGATCCTGCAGGATCTAAAAATTAGAATCCGGTACAGCCCTATTAAAAATAAGATGAATGTCGTATGATCAAGCTAATAAGACGTTCTACCACTGAGATGTTGTTGTTGACCTTTTGCTCCTACATGAGTTAAAATGACGATGATAAAGAAGAGAGGGGCGTTAACTATCAAGTAGAGTTAGTAGACAAACAGAAAGTAGGATGACTAGATAGCTTAGTGCAGATGAGTCGTTCTTATGAATAGACAAACAAAATGGCTGATTATGGCTCGGGGGGGGGCATCATTTAGGACTTTTATTTTACCGTTACCTGAATTGAACATTGAACATTTGGAGGGAGCGCGTCGTCAGAAGAGTGACTATTAGTAGCTCAAGATTTCAAGCAGCAACTATGGCATCCTTTTAGCATAACCCCTATCCCCCCCCTTAAATACATCCTTTGCATAGAGCCCTGAAGTGTTCTTTTTTAGTTCATCATTTGTGCCTTTGCCCTAAATCGTCCAACTGTGTGAGGGTCCCCTATTGGGTAACCAAATATATGTTTGCCTTGAGGCCCCCCCACAAACGTAAGAAGAGCTCATCTAGTGTATGATATAGATACGAGAATCGCAAGGTCGGCAGTTGAAAGGACGCATTAAAATCGGCCCTGATAGTTTTGCAGATTCGAAATAAGATCAAGAGATCAAACGTCGTCATTAATATTTTAAAGATTTATTGGAGGATTTTTAGAGCATTTTCGAAAAAAAAAATGCTCTATTGTCCCCGTTTTGTCTGTCTGTCTGTCTGCCCGTCATCACCCTAGATCTCAACAACCATAAGTCCTAGACCCATGATGTATGTATCATTTTGTAGGTCTTGGCCTGCCAAGAAAACACTTTGGTCCATTTCGCGATCTGACCTCTGAGGGCCGAAAAAGGGGGCGTATGAAGTACCGTTTTTTACTATATAAGCTATATTAACAAAGGAGCGCCCTATATCTAAGCAACCATAAGTCCTAGACCCATGATGTATATATCATTTTGTAGGTCTTGGCTTGCCAAGTGTACATCAAAAGTCCATTTTGCGATCTGACCTCTCAGTGCCGAATAAAAGAGTTTTTTAGGTACCGTTTTTGCTTATATTTTAAGTATAAATCATAAAAGCTAATCAAAGGGGCGTAATCATTATTTATTTTTGTAACAGTTATTCAACATGATTACTTCCCTCTCTATTTATCAAAAACCAGAAAAATATATGGCTGTCACCCGGAAAAAAAAATACAGATTTCGTCCGGCGTAACCGTATCCACTGCGTACACGAAAATGCTCTAAAATGTCCTTTGTCCGAAACGGAAAAGACTTAAATTGCTTGTTTAGTCTCACAGATGTAGCAAATCGTATTGAAAGACAACGGCGTATCGTCTAACTCAACAAAGCAATCTAGAATAATACAACGAAACAAAAGATAAAATAGAATTTAAAAAGTTTTATATAAAAAGATTTATATTCTTTATTTTTCTCATTTTTTTCGTTTTTATAATTTTTAGAGCATTTTCGAAAAAAAATGCTCTATTTTCCCCGTTTTGTCTGTCTGTCTGTCCGTCATCACCCTAGATCTAAACAACCATAAGTCATATACCCATGATGTATATATCATTTTGTAGGTCTTGGCCTACCATGTGTGCATCAAAAGTCCATTTCGCGATCTGACCTCTGAGGGCCGGGCTTCAGGGCTCCTAATGGGCTTATATATTATATAAAGATTATAAGCTAAACAAAGGGGCGTAATCATTATTTATTTTTGTAACAGTTATTAAACATGACTTACTTCCCTCTCTATATATGAAAATGCTCTAAAACGTCCTGTTTTTACAGACTTAATTTTTGCTTGTTTTATTGTGCGAATGTATATATGTGTCTGCAGGTATTTTATATTTATTTTTTGTGTGTAAAGCGTGTGCGTGGCAGGAATCATTCACTTAATAAGTAACACGCTTTTTAGAGCATTATCGAAAAAAAAATGCTCTATTGTCTCCGTTTTGTCTGTCTGTCTGTCATCTGTCTGTCCGTCATCACCCTAGATCTCAACAACCATAAATCCTAGACCCATGATGTATATATCATTTTGTAGGTCTTGGCCTGCCATGTGTGCACCAAAAGTCCATTTTGCGATCTGACCTCTGAGGGCCGAAAAAAGGGGGCGTATTAAGTACCGTTTTAACTATATAAGCTATATTAACAAAGGAGCGCCCTATATCTCAGGAACCATAAGTCCTAGACCCATGATGCATAAATTATTTTGTAGGTCTTGGCCAGCCAAGTGTACACCAAAAGTCATTTTGCTATCTGACCTCTCAGGACGGAATATAAGAGTTTCTTAGGTACCGTCTTTGCTTATATTTTAAATATAAATAATAAAAGCTAATCAAAGGGGCGTAATCATTAGTTATTTTTGTAACAGTTATTCAACATGATTACTTCCCTCTCTATTTAGCAAAATCTATGGCTGTAACCCGGAAAAAAATACGGATTTCGTCCGGCGTAACCGTAGCCACTGCGTACACGAAAATGCTCTAAAATGTCCTTTGTCCGAAACGGAAAAGACTTAAATTGCTTGTTTTCTCTTGGTTATGACTCCTCCCCTTTACCGCATAACCCTCTTTTTTCACCATTCCTTATCTTTGCGTGTCACACTTTGGCACATCCTCATAGGTTATGTAATAATTGAACGACTGCTTGTTATGTTTATGTTATGTGTTTGTTATGTTTATGCTATGTTCATAAATGTGAGTGTGTGTGATTAGTGGCGTCGCTGAAAACTTGGAAGCACTCTTGCAAAATGTTTGAACAGAGGTCTCGTTAAGAAATAACAGGGGTAAACTGAAACCATCAACATCCTTGCCAGGCTTTACGGGCTACGAGTCTTGTCCCGCACTACGGGGGTTGAGCCTTGTCCCGCACTACGGGCTCTGAGCCTTGTCCCGCACTACGGGCTCTGAGCTTTGTTCCGCACTACGGGCTCTGAGCCTTGTCCCGCACTACGGGGATTGAGTCTTGTCCCGCACTACGGGGGTTGAGCCTTGTCCCGCACTACGGGCTCTGAGCCTTGTCCCGCACTACGGGCTCTGAGCGTACTGTAACGAAGCAAGTGTATGCAAAGCATACTTTATATTACTGGTCGACATCTGTGTCATTTTACATTTTTTTCTAAAAACTATTACATCAGTTCAGTGGAACAGAGCCCCCTTCTGCTAATCTGCGGCCTTTGAAAATCTTCACTTACTGAGGCCCATATGATCAAACACGCGCATCCATTTGTAAGTCATTGATAGCAGACGGAGGCCCATTTGTTTTCCTGTTATGTATTCTAGTTACAGCTCCCCGCCCCTCTCCAACACACCCTTTGCTGTGTGAAAATAAAATAAAATCTAAATAATTTTGAGAATAATAAATATCTTGGAGCCATAAATAGGAATTGAGTGGAATAAATCGATGCTACACTAGATTATTATTTTTTGTTATTTTTTTTTTTTTTTTGGGTTTCTTATCATATTTGATGGTTTTAATTTTTAGGAGTGAAATTTTTAGACGAGTGCCCGCTGGAACCTAGGATTCCAATATTCCATTTAGTTGGTGGATGTTTCTGGTTATTGAAGATTGGCATTACACTGTGGAGATCCATCCAGGTAATACAATATATACATTCACTGTGAAGATCCATACAGGTAATACAATATATACATTCACTGTGGAGATCCATACAGGTAATATAATATATACATTCACTGTGGAGATCCATACAGGTAATACAATATATACATTCACTGTGGAGATACATACAGTAATACAATATATACATTCACTGGCGCCTCAAAACCAACCACGGTTGGTAGCTCATCTAGGAGAAGGAAAACTCTATTTTCAAACCTCCGCTGCCTAGCGGCATACCTCCTATGAGGATAGGCTAAAGGAGTAAACCCTGAAAAGAAATCCGCAGCTGGAGTCCCCAAGGCGGCCAGACTTTTTATTGTCAACGCCGGCAACTCCTGCGGCGCAGCTGAAGCCAAGCCGTATCGACTCTGTCTTTCCCTTGGATCCCTCAGTTGCGCGGAGAGGGGGGGACTGCTGCACGGGCAACAGCTATCCCTCCATATTACCCTGCCAAGGCTCTGTAGCTAAACTGGAGAGGATACTCCAGCGTCGTCGCACGATGTCGATACAACACGGAAGGGGACAGTTACCGGTTCTAAGCTCATCCGATTGGCGAAGGAAACGAGCGCCAAGGGTTTCTTTCGACGGTGGGAGAGGTCATCGCGCCTCATTGGACAGCTACCGCCCGCCTCAAGCTGGGCAGCCCCCAGCCAGTTGGGTGCTGTCTCGCCATGGCTCACCTGCCCCACTGGGTGCGTGGGGATTAGAGATGCACTTCTCAAAAAGTGGGCCAAAAAACACACGCACCAGGCAAATTCAAGATAAGAACTAGCAAGAAGCCTCCAGCTCTTCGATTCGCAAGCTGGAACATCAGGACCATGTGTACCGGACTCACATCTGACCTTCAGCAGATTGATGACGCAAGGAAGACCGCTGACATCGACAGGGAACTTTCACGACTAAACATTGACATCGCCGCTCTACAGGAGACCCGGCTGGTTGAAACCGGCACCATCAGAGAAGCTAACTACACATTCTATTGGCAAGGGAAGTCCTCAGGCCAACCGAGGCAACACGGTGTTGGGTTCGCGGTGAAAAACACGCTTGTCAGATTCATAGAGCCCACCTGTCTCGGAAGCTTTGGCAGGGGAAAGATAAATGAAAATGGCCAGAGACTGCTTGAGCTCTCGTGCCGCCATGGCCTGTGCGTGACCAACACCTTCTTCAGGTGCAAAGAGATCTATCGGGTGTCATGGAGGCACCCACGCTCCCGCCACTGGTACCAGCTCGACCTCGTCCTCACCAGAAGAAGGAATATCGACAGTATCCTCCTCACCCGCAGCTACCACAGTGCAGACTGCCACACGGACAATGCCCGCGTGGCAAGCAAGGTGCGCATAACGCCGAAGAAACTGCATCACTCCAAGAAAAAAGGTCGCCCACGCATCAATACCAACTGTGCCAGAAATCCCGAAATAAACCAACAGTTTATCAGCAGTCTGGAAGTTGCACTCAGTGAAAGAAAGTTAGCAGATGACACCATCGACTCTAGGTGGTCGCATCTGCGCGATGTCGTATATAACTTCGCCATCACCACCTATGGAAAGATAGAGCGGAAAAACGCCGATTGGCACGAGGCCCACTGGGAGGAAATGGAACCCGTTAACGAGGTAAAGAGGAAAGCCCTACTAGCCTACAAGGCCAGGCCCAGTCCCAACACACTAAAAGCCCTACGGACAGCTAAGGGCAAAGCCCAGCAGACCGCCCTCAAATGTGCCAACTCCTACTGGTTAAACCTCTGTAGCAGCATCCAGGCAGCTGCCGATACAGGAAACGCAAGAGGAATGTACGAGGGCATCAAAAAGGCAATAGGCCCAACTCCCTCCAAAACCGCCCCCCTTAAATCCAAAACAGGCGAGGTCATCAAGGACCAGGAAAAACAGATGCAGAGATGGACCGAACACTACCTGGAGCTATAAGCAACCCAGAACACCGTGACTGATGCCTCTCTTGGCGCTATCCCAGATCTGACTGTCATGGAGGAGCTAGACACCCCACCCAACGTGGATGAACTAAGCAAAGCCATCGACTGCCTTGCAAACGGAAAGGCACCCGGTAACGATGGAATCCCACCAGAAGTTCTGAAGAGCGGAAAACCAACACTGCTAAAACCATTGCACGACCTCCTAGGTCGCTGCTGGGAACAGGGCTATGTCCCCCAAGACATGAGGGATGCCAAAATTATCACGCTATACAAGAAAAAAGGGGACCGGGGCGACTGTAATAACTACCGGGGCATCTCCCTCCTCAGCATCGTCGGCAAAGCTTTCGCCCGCGTCGCTCTCAACCGCCTGCAGGCCCTCGCCTCCCGAGTCTATCCAGAGTCACAGGGTGGCTTCAGGGCTGGCTGATCAACAGTGGACAAGATCTTCTCACTACGTCAACTTTAAGAGAAGTGTCAGGAACAGCAGGTGCCACTCTACATCGCCTTCGTCGACCTCACAAAGGCATTTGATCTAGTAAGTCGAAGCGGACTCTTCAGCTTGCTGCAAAAGATTGGCTGCCCCCCACACCTGCTTGCAGTGGTCATGTCCTTCCACGACAACATGCATAGCACAGTTTGCGCCTCCTCCAATACGCCTTCAAGGATTGCAGCGAGGGTGTTTATATTTTTTATCCATACAAGGTCCGATGACAAGCTTTATAACATAGCCCGCCTCCGTGCAAAGACCAAAGTCATAGAGGTCCTAATTCGCAAGCTGCTCTTTGCTGATGACGCAGCCTTGACATCACACACTGAAGACGGACTGCATCAGCTTGTCACCCGCCTCTCCCATGCATGTAAGGAGTTTGGACTGACTATCAGCCTGAAAAAGACGAATGTCATGGCACAGGTACAGATACACCCCCAAGCATTGACATCGATGGGCACACCCTAGAGGTCGTCGAGAACTTCACTTACCTAGGGTCCACCATCTCCAGCTCGTTATCCATAGACCCGGAGATTGACTGCAGAATCGCTAGGGCAGCCATAGTCATGGCGAGACTAAATCAACGTGTGTGGAAAAACCCCAGCCTCACCGAGAATACCAGACTGCGCGTCTACCCGGCCTGCATACTTAGTACACTCCTCTATGGATGCGAGACGTGGACCACTTACGCGAGGTACGAAAGGAAGCTAAACAACTTCCACATGAGGTGCCTGCGACGTATACTGCAGATAAAGTGGCAAGGCAAGATCCCCAACACTGAGGTGCTGGAGAGAGCCAACATGAGCAGCTTGTTTGCAGTTCTCAGCGAGAGACGCCTCAGATGGCTCGGTCATGTCAAAAGAATGGATGCAGGCCGCATCCCGAAGGACCTACTCTATGGCGAGCTAGTTACCGGCCAGAGGAAAACAGGGCGACCTAAAATGCGCTACAAAGACACCTGCAAAAAGGATATGAAACGGTACTCCATTAACCCCAACTCCTGGGAGAGCCAAGCAGCCGACCGCCAGTCCTAGAGGCTCGCTGTCCGGCAGGGTTCATTGCGTGCAGAGGCTGAGCGACAGGATAATGCTGTCCTGAAAAGAACAAGGCGGAAGCGCAAAAAAGAACAGCTACAACAACAACCATCTATTTTCAAGTGCGACAAGTGCGGCAGGGATTGTCACTCCCGAGTCGGACTGCACAGCCATTCCCAGCGGTGCTTGTAGACTCAACTTAGCTACACCATCGTCTCTCGAGACGGACGGATGCCGACGATATACGTTTATGGTGTATATAGTTTATATAAGTGTATATACGTTTATATATAAGTGTATATACGTTATATAATTATATTACGTTATATAAGTATCCATGATTTATATCGAGACGGACGGATGTATATACGAGACGGACGGATGCCGACGATGTGTGTGTACATATCTGTATATAAGGGCAGCTCTACAAGGTAACTAAATAGCTCTTTTTAAAATACCTCTAAGTAAAACTGGCCTCTCACTGCCTCTCACAGCCTGACAAAGATGTCACAGCAGAACCAAATTAAAACTGTCCTGCTAATAGAGACCAAGTTAAACTTCTGCAAACAGACCAAATTGAAACTATCTAATCAAACCAAATTGAAACTGTAAAACAAAATAATTGAAACTGTCTACAAACAGATCCAAATACCTCTTTGCAAACAGAACGAGAAAGCTTGTACCAAACAGAACCAATAAACTGTCTGCAAGCAAGACCAAATTGAAACTGTGTGAAAAACCAACTTTTGCAAACAGAATAAAAATAAACCACTTTCATCCAACTTCACAGAACTAAATCAAACTGTCTGAAAACAGAACCAAATTAAAACTGTGTGCTAACAGAACCAAATTTTAACCGTGTGCCCCAAACAGTACCAAATTAAAACTGTTATGCTTACAGAACCCAATTAAAACTGTATGCTTACAGATCCAAATTAAAAGGTTTGAGCACACGTCATTACCATATGACCAGTGTCCTCAATAAGTAATTTAGTGATTGTGGTACTGGTTTGTTGATGAAAGTGCTCGTGCATCAATGACACCATTGAAAAAGTGATTTGCCTGTATGTCACCATACAAACAGGAAAAAAGTAACAGTTTTCATCAGTGTGTAATTCAACAGGTGTCTTGGTTGAAGAACTAGGAATACATGGTTTTGCAACCTTTGGAATCTATCCTTCATCTCCATATGAAGTCTATCCAGCACTTCTGTCGCAAAACGTTTGATTTGCAGTTCAATTTACAGTCATACATCAGAACTCAACTCCCCATCAAGTCTTTTCTTTCTTCTGGTTGTTTTGCCTACAGGAAATCCATAGCATTCAATGCCTTCTTTGCTCTTTCGATTGATTGGGTGATCAGTTTCGTCCGTTTCTCATCATTGCAGAAAGCATGAAAGGTTCTTAATCTCACAGCATCTTTGTCAAGATGCGAAGCAATTCTCTCTTGAGGACCATTGAACTACTCACCTTTTTTAGACTCCCGGCTCCAGTTTCTTTCAGTTTGGTATCTCTGGGGTGAATTGGAAAAAAGTTGAGCAATTCATGAACAGTTCAAAAAAAGTGACATTAGAATCTCAACAGAATGAAGAACTGCCAAGTTGAGAGAGTGTTTATCACAGTTCATAAATGTTACGTTTTAGATTCTCTAAGAGATGTTTCTGCAGGCCAGACCGACGGCCACTCATTGTGGCTGCGTTATCATAGGTTTGATCTGTGCACAGATTAAAGTCTAGTTAATGTCTTAAAGAGTTTTCAGAACAAGTTCTTCATTATGTTGTGCATCTGGCTTCACAGTTTCAAAATAACCAAAGATGACTCTTATTTCAAGAACTCTACATCATTGAACTTCTTTGCTGAGCAAATAGAGTGGAATCAAACATCGAAAGTAACAAACTTTGTTTCCTTTAGAACAATTGTTCTAACTTTATTACTTATGAATTGTCATTTTGAATTTCAAAGTTATTTTCGTTCTTTCTTCTGCAAAAATTTACAAATTCTGAAGTTCCGGACAGGAAAATCTAGTTCTTCTGTACATGTAAGTAACGAGTTGGTTTTTATCGGTTCTTCGTGGCTGTACCACCATATCATGTCAGTTAACTACTGATTATCTGATATGATTTACTATTCCAGTTCATGGTCTTATTTGTTTTCAATCTTTATTATCGGTTTCTTAATAAAAAAACCCTTTCAAATTTTAGCAGTTTTGCAGCCTCTCGTCCTTCTAGCACGGTTTGTAGCCCCACACTCTGGTAAACTCATTCTTATCTCATGGGTGATGAAACTTTAAAGAATAACTTCTTTACATTTACACAAAAAAATCTATCTACTAAAATTACTTCATGTACTTGTTTCGTCATATAAAGAACAGAGTTCAGTCAGACATTGATTAATACGGAACTATTACCGATTCTATTGTATCTCAATGGAATAATTATGTGGATCAAAAATGGAAAAGATCATTCAAAGTCGTCGGCATTCATTTTTACAATCGAATCTGTTTGTTGGTTTTGTGGCTTTTGCCAGTTTTTATTTTGCGTGATTTTGTCTTTGATCTTCACTGACACGGAATACATGCAGCAGTGTCATATCTTGGCTCATGGTTTTAAGTGCATCACCTGATGCGGAAAATTCTAAGGTAATACCTCTTTAGACTTAACTTAATTGTGGTACATATTTCAGTTTTTCAACAAGCTATAGTTTTGATTTTTCTTTGAAGATTTCTAACCGTCATTCCAACGATGAAAGCGATTGATATTACTGAGTGTATTTCAGAAATATATCAGGCCCTATATACTTTAAATTCATTTGAGTTCAATACGTCTCCTATTTCATAAAACCACATTTACATCATTATTTTTATAATGTTTGTAACTCCCATCCTCGAGCAACTGATTGATTGTTTATTTCAACATCGTGACTGATCCTATTCTTGAAAATACAATGCTCATTCTAGAAACATTGGGACAATGATTCTTTATGCCTAATCAAGCACATGTGAAGTTTGGCGCCATGTACAAGCTGGACAGTAGTTAATTAGTTTATCAAAACATTTGTCTCGGAAATACAAGGGCGTTTAGCCTTGCTCATTCCAACCTAACTAGGTCATCTTACTTTTAACAGGTATGTCTCTAAAAATACAGGAAATCCATAGTTTCTAAACGTGGCCGACATTGTACTCACAGAGTATGGCGCATTTCCAGCCATTCAAAGTGTGTTATAAAAACATTACCGACTTTGGTCGTTACGGAAGGCTTAGTCACGGCAGCATGGCGGTTACAGCTAGTATTTAATATTTAGTGTTAAAATTAAAAAATAAACTCGTTTGGGGGCCCCCTCAGGATGTTCCCGGACCCCCACCCTAGTTACGCCACTGGTGTAAGCGTCAATGTATACAGTTTTTTCTAATCCAACACCTTGAAAGTGTTTCTATAACAGTGTGACTGCACCAATTCTTCTTCAAGTATTTGCTGCAGTTGTGTCAGAGACAATAATTTTTATCGCAGGCTAGACTTCAGCACAGTTTTTATTCCATTAAATATTGTCTCCCCTTTTTTATTTGTCAGCTGAGGAACAGCGAGCCTGACCTCCCTTTTTTCATTTTTTATAACAACAACCTCATATGCTTTATTTTGTACTCAGGCTGCAGTCACAATACGCACTGCAGAGGCAGCTTATTGTCTTTAAGACTTTAATGGTTTCTCATTATCTTCACTACTACTGAAACACTGTTCTTCGCACAAATCTTCTTCATTCAGAGAACCTTCTGTATCCAGAATTGGTAAGACACTTGATTCAACACTTTCTTTAGTAAAGCTTTCTGTGACTGGCACTTTCCTTTAAGTAATTTCATTTTTTCTTGATTGAATCTTTAGTGAATCATCTTCTAATGTACAATAGTCTACTTTTCCTTTTGCTGAAATCTAAAGTGCATAGAACTCTTTGTCTTGTCGGCACAACCACTCTCCTTTTTCAACTGTTATTATTGTGTTAATTAAACATCGCTGTGAAATCATAGTTTCTAGATCTTCAATTATGTCTTTCAAATTCTCAATAACATTGTCAATTTTTCTTTCAACTGTTGATTTACCTTGTTGAATAGGAGTGCTTTTTTCCATAACTGTTTCACTTTATCCGCTATCAGAACTATCTTGTCTTTTCTGCTTTTTACATCAGAAACTAATATTTTATATCTGTTCACGATATGTAGTTCCATTGGAATTTTTCAGATTTGATCAAGACTGTCAACAGTACTATGCTTTCATGATTAAATGCCTTTTCGGAACTGCACTAGATTTAAAGACCAAATCGGCAAATTCTCTTGTTTTTTCGGAAGCTGAGCATTTTTCGACATAACTGCTCTGAGATAATCCGGAAACAACACTAATACTAATTATGCGTATAATAGTTGCCAACTAAGGCTGACGATCCATAGAACAACAGTTAAAATAATAAATTCATTATGACAAACAATTTACTGGGCGTGAAGAGGGTGACCTTTTATTAACAGTTGAGGGTTGTTATTGATATTTTTTGTATAGATATGATAAATGTCCACTTGTGGCAGAATGGGGAATTAAAAAGTTTTTTAGTCATATACCTATTGTCAGGGCTCTATATAAAGCGTCGTATAAGTAAATTAAGATATTTTCCCAACAATTTGGCTAAATCATTTAACAATATATATATACATATTAGTACCAATCTTTTAACCAATATATATATATATAAATATATATACACACACAGAATATATTCCCAACGTTGCCCGAAATCTAGGTGTGATGTGAAACCCCTTCCTAATCAATTTAACTACTGAATTTTTAAATACGGTTAATTAGGTGCTGATTTATGCCACCTTCCTAATGTGCAGAAATAACCTGCATTTCATACGTCACAAATTACGTCAACGCTAACCAACCAAACCAAACCAAATAACCAACCAACCAAAACCAACCTTGTGGTGGATCTGCGTCTAGACATTTCCTTGTTGTAAATCTGCGTCTAGACATTTCCTTGTGGTAAATCTGCGTCTAGACATTTCCTTGTGGTGGACCTGCGTCTAGAAATCTAGGTGTTATGTGACATCCCCTTACCTATCAATTTAACTCCTTCATTTTTACATACGATTAATTAGGTTATATTCATTTAGGTAAAGATATAGGTGCTAAGTTATGCCACCTACCTAATGTGCAAAAATTACCTACATTTTATACGTCACAAACTACGTTTTACCCGTCAACTCTAGCCAAACCAACCGAACCAACCAATCAAACAACCAAACCAACTAACCAAATCAACCAACCAACATAACCAAACCAAATACAATTTGGTAAACATTTGGATGCTAAATTATACTATCTACCTAAAATGCCACCTATCTAATTATCAGAAATGACCTAGATCATACACCACAAATTACGTTATACCAGTCAACGCTAACCACTCAAACCATCCAAACCATACAATCAACCATTAACCAACCGAACGAACCAATAAAACCAACCAAACCAACCAACCAAACCAGCTAACGAAACCAACCAAACCGACCGATTAAACTAACCAAACCAAACAAATCTACCAAATCAACCACACCAACCAATCAAACAAACCAAACAAAACAAAACATCATTAGGTAAAAATATGGGTGCTAATTTATGCCACCTACCTAATATGCCACCTACATAACGTACAGAAATGATCTACATACATCTCATGCGTCACAAATTTCGTTTTAAATTTAAACCCTAATAACTTAGGATTATTTGTTTAAACAGTAATTAATTCTCTCAATGTTGAAATCCAAACGAAGCATTAAAAAAAAAAACTTTTATAAATGCAATGAAAAATAAAAAACAAATACATTATTTCGCTTTTTCAGCACCGAGGCAAGTTAGTGTGGCACGATACAGCACACGCGCGCAAGTTCAATTCTGCTTTTAATTTTCTTTCTTTCTTAATTTCTTACTTAGACGCTGTCATTATATATAGTGATATATAAATAAATAAATAAATAAATATAGCTGCAAGTACCCGGCTTTGCCCGGGTTTAAAATAAGGTTTTCAGTTTACCTTCTGTTTTCTCCCTACCCCCTCTCTCCCTAAGTCTCCCTCCCTCTCTCTCCCTCTCCCCTGTCCTTCCACTTCCCTCCCTTTCTCTCACCCTTTCCTTCCCTCTCCCTCCCTCCCTGCCCCCTCTCACTCTTTATCTCTCTCATCCCTCCCATTTCTCCCATCCTCTCTCTCCCTCTCTCCTCCCTCCCCTTTCTCTCCCTCCCATTTCTCCCATCCTCTCTCTCCCTCCTTCATCCCTCCCTCTTCCATCCCCCTCTCTCCCTCTCTCCCCCTCTCCTTCCCTCCCTCTTCCTCCCTCCCTAATTTCCTCTCTCTCTCCTTCCCTGCCCCCTCTCTCTTCCTCTCCTTCTCTCTCTCCTCCTCTATCTCTCCTACTCTCTCTCTCCCTTCCTTTCTTTTTCCTTCCCTCCCTTTCTCCCCCCCCCTCTCTCATCTCCTCTCTCCCTCACTCCTTCTCTCCCCTCTCTCCCTCTCTCCCCCTCCCTCTCTCCTCCCTCCTCTCCAACCCTTCACTTCTTCTAAAATCCTTCTTCATTCCTTTACCTTCCTCAAACTGTACAAATCGGGAAGCATGAAACAACAACAACAATTCTTTGCAGCATAAAGGCACGATACAGCACCAGCGCGTAAATTCTATTCGGCTTTATTAGTAGGAAAATTTAAAAATGTAAAATGTATCATCGGGAAATGACGTCACAGAAGAGTTTTATTAATGGCGCCGTCGAGATTACTTTAATATAGTAAAATACTAAAATAAAAATAATTAATTACAATTAAACTACCTATCGAGATGAAACGAAACCTATCCTATAACCTTCCCCACGTAATTATGTGTACGTGTACCAAATTTCACGTTATTTGGCTGTCTAGATCTTGAGTTATAAGGAACAGACAGACAGACAGCAAATGCGTCTTATAAGTATAATAGTTGCAAGTACCCAGCTTTGCCCGGGTTTAAAATAAGGCTTTCTGTTTACCTTCTGTTTTCTCCCTACCCCCTCTCTCCCTTCCTCTCTCTCTCCCTCCCTCCCTCTCTCCCTTTCCCTTCCTCCCTCTCCCTCCCTCTCTCCCATCTCTCTCCCATCTCCCTCTCTCTCCCCTCTCCCCCTCCTTCTCTCCCAACGTCCATCCTCCCTCTCTCTTCCCTCCCCCTCTCTCTCCCTAACCCCTCTCTCCCTCTCTCCCTCCCTCCCCTCCACCTCTCTCTCTCTCCCTCCCCCTCTCTCCCCCCTTCCTCCCTCCCTCATTCCTCTCTCTCTCCCTGAACCCCTCTGTGATCTTTTGCTGATATTATTGGGTTATTTACTGTTCTTTTTAATCTTGTGTGATCTATTTTGCTGATACTATTGGGTTATTTACTGATTTTTTAAAAAATCTTGTGTGATCTATTTCTGCTGATACTATTGGGTTATTTACTGTTATTTTTAATCTTGTGCGATCAACATATGCTGATACTAATGGGTTACTTACTGATTTTTTAATCTTGTGTGATCAATTTCTGCTTATACCATTGGGTTATTTACTGATTTTATTAAAATCTTGTGTGAGCTACATCTGCTGATACTAATGGGTTACTACCGATTTTTTAAATCTTGTATTAATTTCTGCTGATACTGTTGGGTTATTTACTGATTTTTTTATTTAATCTTGTGTGATTTTCTTCTGCTTATACTATTGGGTTATTTACTCATTTTTTTAACATCTTGTGTGATCTTTTTCTGCTGATACTATAGGGTTATTTACTGATTATTTTTTAATTGTGTGATCTACTTCTGCTTATACTATTGGGTTATTTACTCATTTTTTTCAACATCTTGTGTGATCTTTTTCTGCTGATACTACCGGATTATTTACTGATTTCTTTTAATATTATGTGATCCATTCATGCTTATATTATAGGGTTATTTACTGATTTTTTTATATCTTGTGTGATCTATTTCTGCTGTTACTATTGGGATATTTACTTTTTTTATCTTGTGTGACCTATTTCTACTGTTACTATTAGGCTAATTACTGATTTTTTTAAATCTTGTGTGATCTATTTCTGCTGATACTATTGGGTTATTTACTGATTTTTTTTTAATCTTGTGTGACCTGTTTCTACTGTTACTATTGGGTTTTTTACTGATTTTTTAAATCTTGTACGATCTATTTCTGCTGATACTATTGGGTTTTTTACTGATTTGTTTTTAAATCTTTATTGTTCTGTTTCTGCTGATACTATTGGGTTATTATCTAAGTTTTTTGATCTTGTGTGATCTATTTCTTCTGATACTATTGGGTTATTTACTGATTTTTTTAAAATCTTGTGTGACCTATGTCTACTGTTACTATTGGGTTTTTTTACTGATTTTTTAAATCTTGTACGATCTATTTCTGCTGATACTATTGGTTTTTTTTATTGATTTTTTAATCTTGTGTGATCTACTTCTGCTTATACTATTTAATTACTGATTTTTTTAAAAAAACTTGTTTATATATTTCTGCTGATACGGGTTAGTTTTTTTAATCTTTTGTGATCTATTTTGCTGATACTATTGGGTTATTTACTGATTTTTTTAAATTTTGTGTGATCAATTTCTCTGATACTATTGGGTTATTTACTGATTTTTTTTTTAAATTTTGTGTGATCAATTTCTCTGATACTATTGGGTTATTTACTGATTTATTTTTAAGTCTTGTGTGATCTACTTCTGCTTATACTATTAGGTTATTTACTTATTTTTTTAAAATCTTGTTTGATCGATTCCCTCTGATACTACTGGGTTATTTACTAATTTTTTTAAATATTGTGTGATCTTTATGATTATACTATAGCGTTATTGACTGATTTTTAATCATGTGTGATCTATTTCTGCTGATACTATTGAGTTTTTTACTGTTAATATTTAAAATCTTGTGTGATCTTTTTCTACTGATTCTATAGGTTTATTTACTGATTTTATTTAAATCATGTGTGATCTATTTCTTCTTAAAATATTGGGTTATTTACTGATTTTTTTAATCTTGTGTGATATATTTCTGCCGATTCTATTGGGTTATTTACTGATTTTTTTAAATTCTTGTGTGACCTATTTCTGCTTGTTACAATTAGGTTATTTACTGATTTATTAAATCTTGTATGATTTATTTCTGCTTATACTATTGGGTTATTTACTAATTTTTTTAATCTTTTGTGATCTACTTCTGCTTATACTATTGGGTTATTTACTGATTTTTAAAATCTTGTGTGATCTTTTGCTGCTGATATTATTGCATGATTAAGTCAGAACTCAGATCTACCTACAGCATGGACACATATTTTTTATTAAGTAATGTTAGAGCTCAGATCAATTCACAACATGGTCACTCATCTATATTATGTCAGACCTCAGATCAACTTACAGCATGGACACATCACGTAATTTGGTGCCGGTCCTCCTAGAGTAGACCTCTCTGAGACTGAGATTTGGGCGCAACGGACAGCGACCTTCGTGCCGGTAAACAGTGTCCACATCCTTGGGCTCCGTCAGTACCACAGTGTCTCTACCCAACTGAAGTCGGAACACTGGACCATACTTTACATACATATTTCTTAGCAGCTGGTAGGTGTTTTCTGCTGTGTGCTCGGCTGAAACACAATTGTGGCAAAAAGAAAACGAGTATTTCAAACCTGTTACACTCATACGATACATTAACTATCATGTCACCCAGAACAATGGATACAAACAGACCACCCAGAACAATGGATACAAACAGACCACCCAGAACAATGGATACAAACAGACCACCCAGAACAATGGATACAAACAGACCACCCAGAACAATGGATACAAACAGACCACCCAGAACAATGGATACAAACAGACCACTCAAAACAACGAAAACAAAAGAACATTTAGAACAATAGATACTAATAGACCACTCATTACTAATAGTAACAGCGATAGTCTGTGCATTTTTACATTACAAAACACGTAGTAGTATTGAATATAGTAGCCGCATTAAAATGTGGTGAATGTAATCAACGAAGTTTCCTTAACATTCACGTTGTGACTACTTACTGAAGGGATAAAAGTTTAAGAAAGTTCCAATCACTGGCCATCGGTGGATCCCTGTGGGACCTGGGATCTCATCAAAGGACTTTGTATTACTTTCTGTTATGTACGGTGTGGTCAACTGACTCAGTGTGGACATACGTCTTTTAATTACATGTCTTAATGTTGGTAGAACCCTACAGGGGCCTAATTCAGCCATCAGTCTCTGAAATATATAAATATAGAGCCACTGATAGAAAGATAAGTAGATTGATGGACAGACGGATAGACAGAAAAAACAGACAGAAAGACAATAGAAGTAAAAACCTCATAAAGCTTCATAAACAATTTCTCCCTTTAACATACAGAGTGATCTTGAAAATAACTTAATTAGAAATGCATCCATACTTCTATAAGTGTTATAAATACATACAAAATCAAATTACACCAATAAAAATAACACTACTATCACACTGACTTTGGTGAAAAAGAAAATATAGTCGAATTTTAGCAATCAAATTTACTTATACAAAAAAAAATTGCATAACTGTTTCATTTTTTACGTTTCTAATAATTAATGTTTACATGTACTACATCATCTCGGAGTTGAACATTTTTTTAAAAGATTCTACCTTAAATGAGTATAAATACATACACACACCTTGATTGATAGACAGAAAGATAGACAAACAGATAGATAGATACATAGATAGATATGTGGATACATAGATGTTAAAAGATATTGGCTCATATTCACAAACACACTGGTCAGTTTGACAATGACAACTGATCCATGACAGTGGTGTCTCAACCGTGAGACATAGGATATTGGCATCGTTGACGTCATCACGACGGTGTGACGACACTGGCACCCCGTTGTCACAGGGTATTGTGGGGAGGTGAGGGTGGAGGGGAGGCAGGGACCGTCAATTTCAACTTGTATTCCTCAAGTTTGTGTTCTCCAGCATTTAGGACCAGCCATCTGGAGACACTGTAAAGTCTTCATGCAGCCCTTCCAAAATTAGGAGGTATTGTATATTTAAAAAATGCACTGGTGTTTGTTTTATCAATTCACAAGGTGAGGTTTTTCTCTCTCATTATTGCTAACGTTTTAATAAATCAATGAGTTCTCATCGATTACTGTATCGATTTATACACAATTTATTAGCTTTATTACGTGAAAGAAAAAAAAAGATGTTAAGATAGTGGACTTAATTTTCAAAGGATGATTAGATAATACCAATGTTGTATTTGTTATAATGTAACAGTTGTAAATGTTGAAGTTGACACAATATATATATATATATATATATATATATATATATATATATATATATATATATATGCCTGATTCATATAGAACTAGTTATTGAGAAGATAGTTCGAAAATTATTCTGTGTTTAATATATTTAAGAAATGTATATGTACCTGTGTACCATTGATCAAACATCAAAAAAAATATGAATAAATGAACATATCTACCACCTATAGGGGAGGAGAGGGGAGATTAAAATAACACAACCTACACATCATGGTTTGTTTCAATGTCAACATATTTCAAGCATTTAAAATCTTTACCAAAGATACTAAAACAAAAGACGTAGATTAACTTGAATATTTTTTTTCTAAGAGATTAATAATTTTTAATTGCATTGAGACATTTTATCTTAGAGAGTATTAGCTTTTAATTGCATTGAGACATTTTATCTTGGAGATTATTAACTTTTAATTGCATTGAGATATTTGTTTACTTATTATAACACGAGTACATTGTTGTCTTTCATTTTGAATAATTAAGGAATTTTTTCCAGTCACTCAGCCATGTTGCTAATACGAAAAGAACACAAATTATCTAATTATTTATACTTGATTTCTTTGTTCACTTTTTAAACATTCAAAAAGGTTTAATTCTTCAACACTCTATTAATATCAGTTTTCGAACAGGTTTCACTCTTCAACTCTCTATTAAAATCACTTTTTTCTACATAAGCCTGTTGTAAATGTGGACCAGTAGCTTATTATAATTTCTTTCAATAAAACAACATTTTTTAATAAACAATCAACAGTAGCTAGAATAGAAACATGACTTGTGTGAAGAGCAAGTGCGAAAAGAGAAAAAGTCAGAATGGGTTTTTCACGTTAAGAAGTTCATGGTGTGAAAGAGTCTTCACAGTATTTCTCTTTTGTGACTTTGATGACTTTATAATTACTTATTTATCATGTAACTTCTAATTATTTATACTATGTACATTGTGACAAGTGTGTTACATAACCAGCTTAAATTAAGTAAATTATACACCTGTGGGAGTCCCACATAGTCTTTTGATACCAAAGGTGATCTAGTATACAAATTCAACCCATCCATAATGAAATAAAACCTCAAAAAGAAACAACTTAAAGAGAATTACTCTCATGGCTAATTAAACATCTCATGTGTAATCAATGAGTAACAGTTTTACGGTCTTTGCCTTTAATAAAAACATTCCATCCGTCTCAGAAACTATAGCAATTCAGACTCAGTCATTTAAACCTCTGATTTTTAAAGCCACACTTATTTTTATTACTGCCATAGACTAAAGGAAACGGTTAATTGCAGTTTTACACAATGTGTGGCAGTCAAATGTTGATCATAGAACATAGAACAAAAATGTTCATCCAGAAATGGCATTAGCTTAAACTAGGTTCATGGAAATACAGTACAAAAAAACCGCTTGCTTTTCAAATTAAAAACAAAGACAACTAAATAAATTTTACTATTTTTAGTTGCAGTAGTTCTTAAACTTTGAATTTTCGTAACCCATTAAGAACACATTCAGTTATTCAGACACGTCCCTACTGCTAGAAAAAAAAACGAAAACAAAAAAAAAAACCTGGCATTCCTGTTTGCGAGATGTTAATCAACACATTAGAAATGGTGTATCCATTCACTACATATATAGGCTACATATATATATATATATATATATATATATATATATATATATATATATATATATTTATTTATTTATAATTACGCGCTTAAATCTCAACACACCAGTCGATCATGACACACCAGTAGATCAAGACACACCAGTAGATTAAGACACACCAGTAGATCACGACACACCAGTAGATCATGACACACCAGTAGCTCAAGACACACCAGTAGATCATGACACACCAGTTATTAGATCAAGACACACCAGTAGATCAAGACAGACCAGTAGATCAAGACACACCAGTAGATCAAGACACACCAGTAGATCACGACACACCAGTAGATCAAGACACACCAGTAGATCAAGACACACCTGTTAGTAGATCATGACACACCAGTTATTAGATCAAGACACACCAGTAGATCAAGACACACCAGTAGATCACGACACACCAGTAGATCATGACACACCAGTTAGTAGATCAAGACACACCAGTTATTAGATCAAGACACACCAGTAGATCAAGACACACCAGTAGATCAAGACACACCAGTAGATCATGACCCAAACTTTGAGAATCAGTGCAATAAAATCTGTGTGTTATTGATCGAATAGATTACATTTACCAGGCATGACGTCAGTGAGATCGGTAACAATGTCTTATATATTGTAAATAGGCAAACAATGTTTAGTGTATGTCTTATGTATTGTAAAAAGCCAAACAATGTTTAATTTAATGAAGTTTACTATACAAAAACAGCATTGAATTTGTTTTGAATAGAAACTTATTTAAATTTTCAACAAAATGCCGCACCGTTGATTTTTAAGTCCCTATAAGATAAGATGTTTATCTCCTAGATCCTTTAAGCCACTTATGGGAACAAACTTTGCAGTGCTTTCTCCCCCCGCCCTTCCGCCATAACCGGAATTCACTGGCCTTGGAGGCACCACGGTAGACAAGAATAACATTATACCCATGCTCAGTGCATGATTTACGTATACACTAAACAACAAGCTATATCATAGGGCATCCACTTTCTTGGGGGCACCAGAATAATTTCCCAAGTGAACAGTTGTCATATATACATAAATATACTGCAGCATTATTTGTTTCAATGTCCGGAAAGTCCCATACTCTTCACGGCCAACTCGCAGAACAGATAAATAATAAATGGCAGTACTGTAAATATGTTATTAAACGAGTTGTGGCATTCATTATTACTCTGGCAGAGAATGATTTACCTTTTAGAGATGAGAAGGTGTGGCGTTAAGTATTTAATATATATCTATGTATAGCAGGCTCGCCAAATGTGGCGTTAAAATGCAGGCTGATATTATATGTAGGGTAGGCTCGCCAGGTAATTTAAACTTAATTACCAAATATTCAACTCTATTTAACTGTTCTAATAAGCAAGCAACAGAACTCAGGAGTATATACTACAACACTTAGTTTAATGCACACTAGAACAAAACTTAATATTTTACACGCCGACTCTCTACTCTAAATATTCTATAAAACTTCTCTAACTCTACTGGGCCGACTGTTCTAAGTATGCGGGGCCGACTCCCCACTCTCTCTCTCTGTGGGCCGCCCTCTGTCGAGATACATTCCGCGTTCCCTTTATAAAGGCTGGCGCGGTGCGAGTGGGACCGTAGATAATCCGTGTGCAAAGGGGGGGGGAACAGCTAGCATGAGTCATTAGGGTACGGGGAATAGTAGATAATGGGACAGTAGTAGAAAGTCCGTGTGCAAAGGCAGCGAGAGCTGATAGAAACAACTTTTAACTAGTATGGAAGGGGTTAAGTTTGACCCGTTACATGGGGGGGGGGGGAAAGGTGCGGTGAATTCTTGACGTAACAGAAGGAAACATTTGGTTCTCATCACAATGGCGATTTCTTTGGATTACTTGAACTTTGAGCACAATTTTTATCTTTTTCTAGCAAGCCATATAAAATATTTGGGAATAAAGGATCATGTGTCACATCTTTTCTTTCTAAAACAATATGTGATGAATTTATTCAAATCATGGCACATAAAGTAAGAGACAGAGTCTTGGATGACTCAAGAACTGCAGGCTACTTCAGTTGATGTGGAGATTCCACTCCAGACGGTCCTAAATTGATCAACGCATTCTCACAATCACTGTGACGTATGATTCACCTGGTGATGGGCTCCCTATTGAACATTTTGTATCTTTCCTAGAGATGGGTAGACAGACAGGGAAAAGAATGGCTAAGATGTTGCACACATACCGTAAAATGATTGCCAGGATATGATAATGATTCCAAAATGCCTTGCAAATACAAGGGTATGCAAGAAATTATATTGAAGATTAAAAAGTATGCTAGGTATATTCCATGAGCAGTTGACTGTTGTTTAGATACAGTGAACCTTTTCCGAATTGTTCAAGAAATATATAATTTCTTTTCTTCATCTACACATAGAAGGGCAGTACTGTTACCATTCTTAAAAGATGATTCAAAAGTTCCGAAGTCTTTGTCAAAGACTAGATAGCAATCGCAATTAATGGCCACAAGTGCAATACTTGATAGCTATGATGGAATAATTTACTTCTGCATTGCATCGACTGCATTTTGATACTACAGATATAGGCGAAACAAGAAATCAAACCATAAACATTTTAAAGAAAATGGAGGACTTTAAATGTATGGTAATGTTAAATTTGTGGAGTTACTGGCTGGTATAAGTTCACAAGACTAGTCAATCACTGCAAGACACCCAGATTAGTGTTGATGTATGTAATAAATATATGCTTTACTTTCGGATGTTGTTAAACGTTCCAGGGATACGTTCGTTCATTTGGAAGAAAAGGCAAGAAAAAGTGTCTAATGTTGATTGTAAGAAAAGCTGATATAGAAGGCATATCAACGGTGATGAAGATGATGCATTAGTGAACCTTGAACCAAGAGAAATTAGAAGCTAGAGAAGAAGATAAGTGTGAAGGAGTTAGTACTTTATGGCAAACATATCCTGAAGATGTGTACAAGAATCTTGTAGAAGTCAAGTATTTTCATCAATATGTTAGACACAGTCAAGCCTATGGTTCAGTGGAACATGGTAGTCTGACATATCAGGATCTGTATAGGGTAATATTTTACGATCTTGTCCAATCCGCATTTCCGCATCTAGTAGAAATGTTTAATTGTTTCTTAGTATGATGGTTGCAAATTGCTCTGGAGAAAGATCGTATCCTAAGTTGAAAAGAATTTAGAACACCAGTGAGTAAATATAAATTGTTTCCTCAGTCTTAATTGCATAGAAAGTGACAAATCACGCAGTTTATCATTTGATGATGACATCAATGAATTTGACCTACCAAAGGCAAAAGAGAAGAAAATATCTTAGTTTAATATTATTCCATATTCCTTATAACATGTTTCAAGAGATCTGATAATAAGCCATCTGTAAATAATGTCTTTTAAAATAACTTTTGTTTCTTTCTACCAGAGTTTCAATTTGTGTGTTATGAGTAAAAATGATTTTAAGTTACAGATTTATTATTTAGTTTAACTCTCTATTTCTCCATAAATCATAAATGGCACTGTAATACAATATCTGGACTTGCGAAGGGCCCCAGATCTCAAATAGATTAGGGTCTTAACAAGTCTAAATCCGGCCCTGCCCACGCTCTCCAAACTAATGTCATGTATCTGTTACCAGCAAAGTGTGAAATCCGGCATTCTATATAGAATGCCTAGGCAATGTATAGAATGCCTGAATTTTTCAGGCAAAGTATGAAATAAATTGCTATTTTATACATTGCCTAGGTATTCTATAAAATGCCGAGTTCCCGTTCGGCAAAGTATGTAATTGGCCTTGTTAGGAACTAGAGTAGATTTAAAGACAGACAATCCCCTTCGACGTTGTAAGATAAGAAGATATATCAGAAGTAGGAGTAATCAGAGGAGCCGAGAGCCAACTAGGACCCCAGGGCAGGACATCATTGCGGGCCACTATTTAAACAATGAGTCGTGAAAAAATTGACATGGTCGGGGCGGCCGGGCCCCCTTACAGATGCGGGTCCCCTGGCAATGACCCCCTACCCCCCTCTCGGCGTGCCTGGGAGTAATGCAAATAATGGTTGACAAGGTGACAGACGACTTAGGACAAGGTGGTCAGAAAACAATAGAGTAGTAAACAGCAAAGGTGTGACGACTCTAGAAGTAGACCGGGAGGCGACAACGGACAGTTTAGGAGAGAAAACAATGACGACCAGGGGGGCGCTCCTTAGGTGAGAACTATTCTGAAGGAGACTGTGATGTAATTAGGGAAATTAAGGTGCTCTTACTTCGGATTCGGACAAAAAAATTTCCTCCTGCGACTTTGGGAGCCACTGTGCGAGTTCCAATTCCCGATGTTGACAAAAGGCGGGGAGACTCAAGAAATCTGTTGGTAGTTGTTATGAGCATGACAGAAGATGGCTTTTACCGCCCTGGAACTGCACATGGAATCTTGAAGCAACTATATGCCAGATCAAAATTCATCGTATGTCCAAAAGATTTAATAAAAGCGGAAGACGTTCCTGACCTTGAAATAGCTCTCCCATCTGCTTCTACTTCTCAGTCTACAGGAAGCGGCCAAGGATTCGTCATATGTATATGCAAGACAAAATGCCAAACTATGAGATGTCTTTGTGTGAAAAAGAAAATTAATGCCATTCTAGTCTTCCCTGCTGCAACAAGTAGCTCACTCCAGTTGTGTTCTGCTTGTTTTCACCAGAAACAACATCTTTTTATTATTTATCAATTCTTCACTAATTCGTGAAATATGAACACGGCAGATCAAAGTACCAAAATACGAAGTGTTTTGTGTGAAAGAAGAAAATTAAGTACAGTACAATTCTAAGTGTGAATCCAGTCTTACCTGCTGAAGCAAATACTTCAATCTCAGCTCTGCTGTCGTTGTTTTTTTTAACAGGCAGAGTTGTCTGAAGTCACTTAAAGTGCACGTCCAAAACTAACCCATCGTGGGAGGGAATCTTCAAAAAGTTGAGCGGCACTGATTGTCCAGTTCCACATAGGGCATTGTCTAACTGGTGAGTACTTTGGGAGTGTGATGCAATACGTCATCTCTCGTTGCAATTACTCTAGAGAGGTTAAGGAGACCGTGGATCGTGTGGTTGTTAGGTTCTCCAAGATGGCGGACCACAGGGAAGACCATTTGGGTCGCTCGTTCACAGTAAGGCTGCATCGCAGTTCCTTCATGATATCACGTCCTTTAGGAGTCTAAGCTACAGCTCGAAGATATAATGGGAGAGCCTAAATAGAGTGAAGTCCTCTAAAAAAAACTACCTCCTGATACGATCGAAAATTTTGTCTCTTTCTGGTGGGAAATTATGGGCTGACCAGGTTAAAATTATGGGCTGACCGGGTTAAAATTATGGGCTGACCGGGTTAAAATGCACCTTTGCACCCACCTATTTACACCCCTGAATATCCTACAGTGACAATGATTTATAATTGAAGAATAAAACAAAGAAAACTGAATTGTGAAGATAAACTATAAAAAAAAACTAAAGTCACTTTGGCGTTTAATTAAAAAGATGTTTAACAGTTGTTTTTCATATACAGCTGTATCATTAGCTGGCTTTCATATACAGCTGTATCATTAGCTGGCTTTCATATACAGCTGTATCATAAGCTGGCTTTCATATACAGCTGTATCATTAGCTGGCTTTCATATACAGCTGTATCATATGCTGACTTTCATATACAGCTGTATCATAAGCTGGCTTTCATATACAGCTGTATCATTAGATGGCTTTCATATACAGCTGTATCATTAGATGGCTTTCATATACAGCTGTATCATTAGATGGCTTTCATATACAGCTGTATCATAAGCTGGCTTTCATATACAGCTGTATCATTAGCTGGCTTTCATATACAGCTGTATCATAAGCTGGCTTTCATATACAGCTGTATTATAAGCTGGCTTTCAAATACAGCTGTATCATTAGCTGGCTTTCATATACAGCTGTATCATAAGCTGGCTTTCATATACAGCTGTATTATAAGCTGGCTTGCTGGCTTTCAAATACAGCTGTATCATAAGCTGGCTTTCATATATAGATGTATATGAATGATTAGTGTATGTATGTTTGTATTTGTTTGTGTGTGTGCGTGTGTTAATATCTTTGTAAGTAAATGGGGTTCTCTATTTATATGTAGGACCATTACAGTGGGATTTGGAGGCCCAGGGGGCTTGGCCTCTTTGGGGGCGCCGCATTTTGTTATTCGACACCATGACATGAAATAATGTACTTAATATTTAATGTAAAAAATATTTTGGGGCCCCCCTCAAGCTGGGGCCCGGGGGGACTTTCAAAATTGGACCCCCTCCCCCCACCCTAGGTACGCCTCTGACCATGTACATGTGTTTGCCAAAATGTGTACATGTAAAAGAGTCCCTTTTAAGTGTGTATAAATATTTATGTTGAAGCCGTAATATACATTTGTTCATATATGCTTTGCCAAATTGTGTATTCTAATGAATTATCATTTGCTTGTCTAATTGTGTGCATTTTTGTGTGGATATATATTTGTAAGAGCTTACGTTGTCTATATATGTGTGTGTATGTATTTTATTGTGCTGCATTTATACGTATTTACATGAGTTAGCTTTTTTGTGTAGATATATATTTGTTAGAGCATGTTTGTTTATATTTGTGTCTGTGTGTGTGAATTCTGCTTTTTATTTAAAATGTATTAATATGTACATTTAATTATGTCTGTAAATGCATCTGTCACCTATATATATATATTTATCTGCCTAAGATCATGTGTGTGTGTGTGCAAATGTCATCATGCTTTTAGCTATACGTTTGTGTGCTATATTTCATGCTATCTGAGTGTGTTTGTGTGAGTTTTATGTGTTATAAATTTAAAACATGTTTCATTGTTTTTTATACTACCTTTTTTTGTAGTTTCCTCGAATAAAATAAAAACACTTGAGAGTTATCGCCGAGTGTCATGAATACATTCAGTGAAAATGACCTGGTTATTATGGAGGTGTGGGGGGGGGTTAAAACATGGATCAAATGACGTCCTATCAGATGGAAATTCAAGAGACAAAAAAAAAAATTCCCAGTGAATTTAAATTTGAAGGCTTATGAATTCAGCCGTGGAATAACGCTTGCTGACATGCGATGTATGGGGGTGAAGATCATTGTCACAATAGCTTTGTTACATCTGATTAACCTGACGAAGTGCTGTTATTTTACCAGACAATATGTGTTATAGGAGTGTAAAGTGTTAATGGATAACATTGTACCTGCCATGATAGAATGGTCTCGTCTAATTATCAGAAAGAAGTGTTTATTAAGGGTTAGGTTATGAGAATATGTGACGGAAATATCAGGGTTATAGGTCAACTTTCTGTTTGTTAAGGAAATGTTTGTAAAAGAAAAAATAAATAATAATAATAATAATTATAATTGACTTCCACTCAATTATTTCAATTCGTGGTTTTTTGTGTCCGTTTGTCGGATTTGGTTCTTGTACACATTGACGCTATGGCTATTATCACTGGGTTCCACGGATGTGTGGAAACAAAATGGCGATCGTGACGTCACGACTTTCACGCCCTATTTTTAGTCTGACAGATTTCGAGTTTCGTCGATTCTAAGGTCCTTGTCGGATCTTGTTTTCGTCATTTTTTAGTGGGGGGGGGGGAAAGTTTCGGTATTCGTGTATTTTTGTTAGGAAAAAATTTTCTTTTTTTTTTGCAATTGTACACTTTTTATCGATTATCCACTTCACCTTGCTGCTGATTTTGATAAAATATGTCCCTAAAGTAGATTTATAAATCTTTAGTAGGAAAAAGATGCGTACATTGTAACCTTGAGCCATGCAGTATATTATATATAACTTTCTCCTGATAACCAAACTATTACTTGTAATAATGTAAATAGCCCTGCAATACGATCATTATGGCGTGCAATAAACTCACACCCATTACAGACGAGGTTAACATTTCATTAGCTTTTAATCACTTTCAACAAGAAAACTTCCTGCACTGCGAAAATGGTTTGCAAGAAAGAAGACAGAAATATTCCTATCAAAGACATAACCCTAAAGACACCCCTCCACCCTAAAGACACCCCTCCACCCTAAAGACACCCCTCCACCCTAAAGACACCCCTCCACCCTAAAGACACCCCTCCACCCTAAAGACACCCCTCCACCCTAAAGACACCCCTCCACCCTAAAGACACCCCCTCCACCCCTAAAGACACCCCTCCACCCTAAAGACACCCCTCCACCCTAAAGACACCCCTCCACCCTAAAGACACCCCTCCACCCTAAAGACACCCCTCCACCCTAAAGACACCCCTCCACCCTAAAGACACCCCTCCACCCTAAAGACACCCCTCCACCCTAAAGACACCCCTCCACCCTAAAGACATCCCCCCCGCCCTTTTCCTAAATTTTTTTTCTCATCCATTATAAAGTCCCATCTCTAATTACCCATATCTAGGAAAATATGATCAATAGACTGCTGGCTGGTCTTCATGTTGATGTGTATGTGTGAGTGTGTGAGTGTGTGTATGTGTGTTTGTTAGAGAGTGTGTATGTGTATAGTAAGGGAGAGCCGGGAAGGAGGGTGTCTAATCTTCTTTTACTGTGAAACTCATTTCCGAAATGTATCCTTTCTGTTTTCCGCTGTCGTAGATTCTAATTAGTTTTTAATAGTTAGGGACATTTTCCTCTCTAGTGATCAAAGCTGACAGAAAGATTTCTAAACCAATGAAATTCTTCATCAACCAGATTTTTTTTTATTACTACAATGGTATGAGTATCAACAAGCACAGTTAATAAAAAAAAAAGTCTGTTCTAATAAGAAAAGGTAAAAATCATGCACAATAACAACTACATTATCTAATCTCTTTTTAAATAAGATACTTTAAAAAATCGGCTATGAAATTAAAATTCTACCTTAAAACATATTCTGCATTAAAAAACAAACAGACATTATCTATATATTAACATGATTGGTATTGGAAATAGACAAAATCAAAATTACTTTCACATTATGTCATTTTATTATTGTGTTGTGTGACGAATGAAATAGTTGACGAGAGTTGAGAACAAACATGTACATTATTCAAAATAATTGACAACGCTTTAAAATCTCAAAGGAAATCTGTGTATCTATCTTACTATTTATTATGGGTACTGTGTACGTTACTTTTTAACCGTTAATACGTGAATTTTGTCTAATGATCTAAAAAGTCACTTTATATTTGAAAGATGATAGACTTCGTAAACAGTAGCTTAAACAGGGTATACGCCCCGGGGCGGCACTTTATCTGGTGCCGGAGGGGAAGCATTTTAAAAGTTCAGTGCCATGATATCTACGAACTAAATCCGTATGAAAATGTTTTAATTTTGCATCTTTTAGGTGACGAATATTTTTTTTTCCTTAGATAAATTAAATGATTTAATGCCAGCTAAAAAAAATTTGTCCCGTAGGCCAAAGCCTGCATTACTTGAAGTTGGGTATGTCAATCGCTCATCTACCACAAAAGGCGCATATGAGAAACTTAGCTACTCCAGAATATGCAATTGATCCTTTGAAAGTCAAAACTTCGTTTTATTTAGTTTTTTTCCCACTTAATCATATAAAATGTATCCTTGTTGTTCTTTTCTATAAACCCAGAGGGGGTTGGAGTGTATCTGTTGTATTTGTGTACATCAACTAATTTGTCAGGTATCTGTTGTATTTGTGTACATCAACTACTTTGTCAGGTATCTGTTGTATTTGTGTACATCAACTACTTTGTCAGGTATCTGTTGTATTTGTGTACATCAACTACTTTGTCAGGTATCTGTTGTATTTGTGTACATCAACTACTTTGTCAGGTATCTGTTGTATTTGTGTACATCAACTACTTTGTCAGGTATCTGTTGTATTTGTGTACATCAACTACTTTGTCAGGTATCTGTTGTATTTGTGTACATCAACTACTTTGTCAGGTATCTGTTGTATTTGTGTACATCAACTACTTTGTCAGGTATCTGTTGTATTTGTGTACATCAACTACTTTGTCAGGTATCTGTTGTATTTGTGTACATCAACTACTTTGTCAGGTATCTGTTGTATTTGTGTACATCAACTACTTTGTCAGGTATCTGTTGTATTTGTGTACATCAACTACTTTGTCAGGTATCTGTTGTATTTGTGTACATCAACTACTTTGTCAGGTATCTGTTGTATTTGTGTACATCAACTACTTTGTCAGGTATCTGTTGTATTTGTGTACATCAACTACTTTGTCAGGTATCTGTTGTATTTGTGTACATCAACTACTTTGTCAGGTATCTGTTGTATTTGTGTACATCAACTAATTTGTCAAATATCTGTTGTATTTGTGTACATCAACTACTTTGTCAGGTATCTGTTGTATTTGTGTACATCAACTACTTTGTCAGGTATCTGTTGTATTTGTGTACATCAACTACTTTGTCAGGTATCTGTTGTATTTGTGTACATCAACTACTTTGTCAGGTATCTGTTGTATTTGTGTACATCAACTACTTTGTCAGGTATCTGTTGTATTTGTGTACATCAACTAATTTGTCAGGTATCTGTTGTATTTGTGTACATCAACTACTTTGTCAGGTATCTGTTGTATTTGTGTACATCAACTACTTTGTCAGGTATCTGTTGTATTTGTGTACATCAACTACTTTGTCAGGTATCTGTTGTATTTGTGTACATCAACTAATTTGTCAGGTATCTGTTGTATTTGTGTACATCAACTACTTTGTCAGGTATCTGTTGTATTTGTGTACATCAACTAATTTGTCAAATATCTGTTGTATTTGTGTACATCAACTACTTTGTCAGGTATCTGTTGTATTTGTGTACATCAACTACTTTGTCAGGTATCTGTTGTATTTGTGTACATCAACTAATTTGTCAGGTATCTGTTGTATTTGTGTACATCAACTAATTTGTCAGGTATCTGTTGTATTTGTGTACATCAACTAATTTGTCAGGTCAGGTATCTGTTGTATTTGTGTGTACATCAACTAATTTGTCAGGTATCTGTTGTATTTGTGTACATCAACTAATTTGTCAGGTATCTGTTGTATTTGTGTACATCAACTACTTTGTCAGGTATCTGTTGTATTTGTGTACATCAACTACTTTGTCAGGTATCTGTTGTATTTGTGTACATCAACTACTTTGTCAGGTATCTGTTGTATTTGTGTACATCAACTACTTTGTCAGGTATCTGTTGTATTTGTGTACATCAACTACTTTGTCAGGTATCTGTTGTATTTGTGTACATCAACTACTTTGTCAGGTATCTGTTGTATTTGTGTACATCAACTACTTTGTCAGGTATCTGTTGTATTTGTGTACATCAACTAATTTGTCAGGTATCTGTTGTATTTGTGTACATCAACTACTTTGTTAGGTATCTGTTGTATTTGTGTACATCAACTACTTTGTCAGGTATCTGTTGTATTTGTGTACATCAACTAATTTGTCAAATATCTGTTGTATTTGTGTACATCAACTACTTTGTCAGGTATCTGTTGTATTTGTGTACATCAACTACTTTGTCAGGTATCTGTTGTATTTGTGTACATCAACTAATTTGTCAGGTATCTGTTGTATTTGTGTACATCAACTAATTTGTCAGGTATCTGTTGTATTTGTGTACATCAACTAATTTGTCAGGTATCTGTTGTATTTGTGTACATCAACTAATTTGTCAGGTATCTGTTGTATTTGTGTACATCAACTAATTTGTCAGGTATCTGTTGTATTTGTGTACATCAACTACTTTGTCAGGTATCTGTTGTATTTGTGTACATCAACTACTTTGTCAGGTATCTGTTGTATTTGTGTACATCAACTACTTTGTCAGGTATCTGTTGTATTTGTGTACATCAACTACTTTGTCAGGTATCTGTTGTATTTGTGTACATCAACTACTTTGTCAGGTATCTGTTGTATTTGTGTACATCAACTACTTTGTCAGGTATCTGTTGTATTTGTGTACATCATTTACTTTGTCAGGTATCTGTTGTATTTGTGTACATCAACTACTTTGTCAGGTATCTGTTGTATTTGTGTACATCAACTACTTTGTCAGGTATCTGTTGTATTTGTGTACATCAACTACTTTGTCAGGTATCTGTTGTATTTGTGTACATCAACTAATTTGTCAGGTATCTGTTGTATTTGTGTACATCAACTAATTTGTCAAATATCTGTTGTATTTGTGTACATCAACTACTTTGTCAGGTATCTGTTGTATTTGTGTACATCAACTACTTTGTCAGGTATCTGTTGTATTTGTGTACATCAACTAATTTGTCAGGTATCTGTTGTATTTGTGTACATCAACTAATTTGTCAGGTTTCTGTTGTATTTGTGTACATCAACTAATTTGTCAGGTATCTGTTGTATTTGTGTACATCAACTACTTTGTCAGGTATCTGTTGTATTTGTGTACATCAACTAATTTGTCAGGTATCTGTTGTATTTGTGTACATCAACTACTTTGTCAGGTATCTGTTGTATTTGTGTACATCAACTACTTTGTCAGGTATCTGTTGTATTTGTGTACATCAACTAATTTGTCAGGTATCTGTTGTATTTGTGTACATCAACTAATTTGTCAGGTATCTGTTGTATTTGTGTACATCAACTAATTTGTCAGGTATCTGTTGTATTTGTGTACATCAACTAATTTGTCAGGTATCTGTTGTATTTGTGTACATCAACTAATTTGTCAGGTATCTGTTGTATTTGTGTACATCAACTAATTTGTCAGGTATCTGTTGTATTTGTGTACATCAACTACTTTGTCAGGTATCTGTTGTATTTGTGTACATCAACTACTTTGTCAGGTATCTGTTGTATTTGTGTACATCAACTACTTTGTCAGGTATCTGTTGTATTTGTGTACATCAACTACTTTGTCAGGTATCTGTTGTATTTGTGTACATCAACTACTTTGTCAGGTATCTGTTGTATTTGTGTACATCAACTACTTTGTCAGGTATCTGTTGTATTTGTGTACATCAACTACTTTGTCAGGTATCTGTTGTATTTGTGTACATCAACTACTTTGTCAGGTATCTGTTGTATTTGTGTACATCAACTAATTTGTCAGGTATCTGTTGTATTTGTGTACACCAACTACTTTGTCAGGTATCTGTTGTATTTGTGTACATCAACTAATTTGTCAGGTATCTGTTGTATTTGTGTACATCAACTACTTTGTCAGGTATCTGTTGTATTTGTGTACATCAACTAATTTGTCAGGTATCTGTTGTATTTGTGTACATCAACTAATTTGTCAGGTATCTGTTGTATTTGTGTACATCAACTACTTTGTCAGGTATCTGTTGTATTTGTGTACATCAACTAATTTGTCAGGTATCTGTTGTATTTGTGTACATCAACTAATTTGTCAGGTATCTGTTGTATTTGTGTACATCAACTAATTTGTCAGGTATCTGTTGTATTTGTGTACATCAACTAATTTGTCAGGTATCTGTTGTATTTGTGTACATCAACTACTTTGTCAGGTATCTAATCGTTCTAATTTTGAACCACATATTTAAAATCAGATGATATTGACTGATTACGTTAATCCCCAAAATTTGATTATTCAAAAATATTGTAACCGCTAGCTAGCGGTTCATCTCCTTGTATATATATATATACATATATATATATATATATATATATATATATATATATATATATGTGTGTGTGTGTGTATATATAAATGTGTCTGCCATGGGTTGCCATATTTTTTCACGGACCAACCGGGACTTCGGGGGGGGGGTGAAAACAGTAATGTAAAAAACACTTTAAATATAGGATAGATAATCTTTGTTATTTTATTCATAATGGTACACAAACATGATATTTTTACAAAATAAAACAGTTTTCTACTTGTTGTACCACTCGTATTTTTCACTTCTGTAAATTTGTATTACTGTGTTACTTACCAAAATGTTACTGATCACACAAAAGCAGATTAACCATTCTCTGATCTTATAATTTTGCTCAATTATTTCCAAGAAACTGCCCTAAATCTAAACCGGGACAATTTCAACAACAGGGCGGGACACCGGGACAACCCAGTATATCCGGGACTGTCCCGGCGAAACCGGGACGTATGGCAAGCCTATATATATATATATATATAGTCCAAATATCAGTTCTGGAAATAGTTCAAATTGTAAATCGTTACATTTCTAAACAAAATTTTGTCACTTTTATTATGGGTGGTCGTACGGTGTAGAACGCTCGAGTGTCGACCGGAGAGTCCTGGGTTCGAACCTTAGCGAGAGCCTTAGGTTTTTTTTCAGGTCCTGGTGTAAGTCCTCAAGTCCACCCAGTTTAAATTGGGTACCTGAATTTCAGTTGGGGGAGTAAAGGCGACTGGGCGTCGTGCTAACCACACAATCCCTTAGTATGCCGAGGTTAATGAAACAAATGAATTCTACACTTCATCTGCCCCTATGAGCCCCAAGGGGCTTAAGTGAACTCTACTTTTTTTTTACTTTTTTTTATAAAAGTTAAAAGATGAATAGGGTTCATTGAAAGATCTCCGAAAAATAGATTTCCATGATATTTTTTTTACTTCCGGCTATGTCAGTCATGTACCGTATATAAGTGCGTTGAGGACTCTCAGTTGAGGATCTCAGCAGTGGGGGGGGGGGGGAGCTACTCACAATATTATATGGTTATAGGTGTATAATATAATATAGTTTTTGAATGGTGGAGGCGCTAAAAAGGTGTAGTGCCCCATCGCGAGTTTAGCTAGCTACGCCACCGGATCTCAGTGGAGGAGCTTGGTTCTGTCGACCAAGATGCCTCTCTTTTAGGCCGCTACTGGATTATACATTTCAATGACACCCTGCATTTCAATAGTAAAATTATTACGTTGTTCGTATATTTAAAAAAAAAATTAAACTTGAAAAAAAAATCAACTTAGCTTCGACAAAAAAAATATAAAGCAATACCAGATATTTTTTAACTCCACAGAGAAAGGTTGTCAATGTCATACTGATGAAATTACTAGGGAGCGACCGATAATCGGATCGGTATCGGACCGATATTGGCACTATCGGTTAATATCGGATCGGATGATTTTTCTAGGGAGCGACGGATAGTCAAATCGATATTGACACTATGGGTTAACTATCGGACCGGCCGTTTTTTTGGCTGCCTATACATTGATTTTTTTTTCACAAAACTAGTAACTCTAAACTGGTTTTGGTTTACAGAGTTAAAGTTTACTTACAGACTTCCAATTAACTGTTCACCTGAATGAAGTGATTTACTGATATAATTAAATAAATTCAGTAAAAATAACAAAAATTAACTAAGAAAATTATTTTAATTTCATCACAACTTTCACAAGTTAGTGAAGTTACAATTAAAAATTAATTCATTTTTACTTTTTTAATTTGACATTAATTATTTACAACTATATCTTACTTTTCTGTTTGTGTACAAGTAAAAAGTAAAAACAACAAATTGTTTGCTATAAGTTTAATTTTAAACAATGAACATGCAGATTTCTGAGATTATGCAGGTATGGTTTGTGTTTCTGACTTCGGACTTCCGGTCTGTCTTTTCAAATCTTTTGTTCTTCTAATCTTTTCATCTGCAAGACACCCTTTCATTAATAGCAACATATCGGTATTGGTATCGGCAAAAATGCTGGGGAAAAATATCGGTATCTGACTATCGATAAAAAGGCATATCGGTCGCTCCCTAGAAATTAATGTAAAGTTAAAGTACTATAAAAATAAAAAAAACTTAAAATAATACGCCAAATGCTCAAATTTTAAAGCACATTCATATTCTAAGGCATTTGACTTTAAGGCGTTCGGATTTTAAAAAAGCGGGGGGGGGGAGTATTATTTAAACTCTAAAGGTATAAACGCCACGGCTGATAATTATAATGACAGAAGAAATAAACATGGACGCATTCAACAATTTCGTTAGGACTGTATATCAACTGTTTTGACTGTATATCAACTGTTAGAACTGTATATCAACTGTAAGAACTGTATATCAACTGTTAGAACTGTATATCAACTGTTAGGACTGTATATCAACTGTTAGGACTGTATATCAACTGTTAGGACTGTATATCAATTGTTAGAACTGTATATCAACTGTTAGAACTGTATATCAACAGTTAGGACTGTATATCAACTGTTAGGACTGTATATCAATTGTTAGAACTGTATATCAACTGTTAGGACTGTATATCAACAGTTAGGACTGTATATCAACTGTTAGAACTGTATATCAACAGTTAGGACTGTATATCAACTGTTAGGACTGTATATCAACAGTTAGGACTGTATATCAACTGTAAGAACTGTATATCAACTGTTAGGACTGTATATCAACTGTAAGAACTGTATATCAACTGTTAGGACTGTATATCAACTGTTAGAACTGTATATCAACTGTTAGGACTGTATATCAACTGTTAGAACTGTATATCAACTGTTAGAACTGTATATCAACTGTTAGGACTGTATATCAACTGTTAGAACTGTATATCAACTGTTAGGACTGTATATCAACTGTAAGAACTGTATATCAACTGTTAGAACTGTATATCAACTGTTAGGACTGTATATCAACTGTTAGAACTGTATATCAACTGTTAGGACTGTATATCAACTGTAAGAACTGTATATCAACTGTTAGGACTGTATATCAACTGTAAGGACTGTATATCAACTGTAAGAACTGTATATCAACTGTTAGGACTGTATATCAACTGTTAGGACTGTATATCAACTGTAAGAACTGTATATCAACTGTTAGAACTGTATATCAACTGTTAGAACTGTATATCAACTGTTAGAACTGTATATCAACTGTTAGGACTGTATATCAATTGTTAGAACTGTATATCAACTGTTAGGACTGTATATCAACTGTTAGAACTGTATATCAACTGTTAGAACTGTATATCAACTGTTAGAACTGTATATCAACTGTTAGAACTGTATATCAACTGTTAGAACTGTATATCAACTGTTAGAACTGTATATCAACTGTTAGAACTGTATATCAACTGTTAGAACTGTATATCAACTGTTAGAACTGTATATCAACTGTAAGAACTGTATATCAACTGTTAGAACTGTATATCAACTGTTAGGACTGTATATCAACTGTTAGGACTGTATATCAACTGTTAGGACTGTATATCAACTGTTAGGACTGTATATCAACTGTTAGGACTGTATATCAACTGTTAGGACTGTATATCAACTGTTAGAACTGTATATCAACTGTTAGGACTGTATATCAACTGTTAGAACTGTATATCAACTGTTAGGACTGTATATCAACTGTTAGGACTGTATATCAACTGTTAGGACTGTATATCAACTGTTAGGACTGTATATCAACTGTTAGGACTGTATATCAACTGTTAGGACTGTATATCAACTGTTATGACTGTATATCAACTGCTAGAACTGTATATCAACTGTTAGGACTGTATATCAACTGCAAGGACTGTATATCAACTGTTAGGACTGTATATCAACTGTTATGACTGTATATCAACTGCTAGAACTGTATATCAACTGTTAGGACTGTATATCAACTGCTAGAACTGTATATCAACTGTTAGGACTGTATATCAACTGTTAGAACTGTATATCAACTGTTAGGACTGTATATCAACTGTTATGACTGTATATCAACTGCTAGAACTGTATATCAACTGTTAGGACTGTATATCAACTGCTAGGACTGTATATCAACTGTTAGAACTGTATATCAACTGTTAGGACTGTATATCAACTGTTAGGACTGTATATCAACTGTTAGGACTGTATATCAACTGTTATGACTGTATATCAACTGCTAGAACTGTATATCAACTGTTATGACTGTATATCAACTGCTAGAACTGTATATCAACTGTTAGAACTGTATATCAACTGTTATGACTGTATATCAACTGCTAGAACTGTATATCAACTGTTATGACTGTATATCAACTGCTAGAACTGTATATCAACTGTTATGACTGTATATCAACTGCTAGAACTGTATATCAACTGTTAGAACTGTATATCAACTGTTATGACTGTATATCAACTGCTAGAACTGTATATCAACTGTTATGACTGTATATCAACTGCTAGAACTGTATATCAACTGTTAGAACTGTATATCAACTGTTAGAACTGTATATCAACTGTTAGGACTGTTTATCAACTGTTAGGACTGTATATCAACTGTAATAAAAAGCTTATGATTAATAATAAACAAAAGCGGATTCTTTATTTCGTTTCTAAAAAGTCTCTTATTTTACCAGTACAAAGTGTGAAAGTGTAATCTCGTTGCATAAATTAATGACCTAGCACTGCTTGCGATCTAATGATTGATTTGATTTTTGTTGATCACATTGCTATTAATTTCATTAGAACTTATGTTCATTAGTTTATTAGCTTTTGGTTATTGATGGTGCAGGACAGCTCGCTACTATTGACTTGAAGTTCACTAAGTTAAATTACTTTTAATTGGGTTCATGCAGTTAGTAGGGGGTGGCGGGGCCGGCTGTCCGCCCGGGTGGCACTTTCTTTACCACCAGGCAGACATACAGATAAATAAGTGGTCTGTAGGAGAATACATTTTGAATTTAGTGGTTAATGAGGTCAAATGTTTTGTGGTCCGCTTCCTATCATGTCGATGTTTTTCATAGGACCTAAGGCTACTATCACTATCTACATTAGGTACTTAAGAATAGTGTATTACCTGTTTTTGTTTTGTTTGTATTGGTGTCTCAAAGAAAACAATATTTTAGTAGCTGTTAACAATTGTAGGCTAGTATCTAGATACAAACATTAATTGCTACTTAGTGGTGTTTCTCAGTTTATAAGTACTAACACTTGATTCTCTTTAATTATTATTATATATGTACTAACACTTGAGTCTCTTTAATTATTATTATATAGGTACTAACACTTGATTCTCTTTAATTATTATTATATAGGTACTAACATTTGATTCTCTTTAATTATTATAATATAGGTACTAACACTTGATTCTCTTTAATTATTACTATAGGACACTATTTTCCCCACTTGACTCCAAAGGATTAAGCAAGACATGCCTGATCCAATCAGCTGACTGGGTATTTTAAAAAGGCTGAAGAATTTCAAATATAAATTACAACTCACACCCACCTGTTGAACACGCCCATGAACTATGTCCATGTTAATAAGGACCGGCACCCTCGTCCGCAAATCTTCTCGTAAGGCGACTATACGCCGGACCCGGTCAGCCGGAAGTACTACCTCTGGAAGTCATCCACGCCCACTAGATAATGACGGCCTGAGTTCCACTAATTCATCGCTCCCAGGGTCACCCATAGCTAAATTACACATCTTGTACAATGATGGCAGCGGCTTGAACAACTCACCGGGAAAAACTAGCGTCGCCACTACCACCAGCACCATTGTGGTGAGTTGACCTATTTAATGGACATACTTAGTACTGTGATACCTCATAATCCGAATGGCACAATATTCAGTTTGGAATCCTTTCTTAAGTTTTAAATTTTTTTTTTATTTAGAATTCTAATTAGCTTTGGAATTCTTAACGTCATTTAATTTTTATTGTATAAACATAAGGCAATAAGGTGTATTTGTATGTGTATCGAAAATTAGAGTTTGAAACGGGTCATTTTCGGATTTCTAGGTCAACATTACAAACGGTATATATATATTTATCAAGCCAATAAATAGGTCCAATGTTTCATATACATTTGAAAGTTATATACTCATTATACTTAAATACCACGAAAGGTTCGTCTTCAAATTTGAGATAAAGCTCGTGATTTGAAGTTTAACGAATGTAGTTGTTTAGAATTCGTTAGTTAGACCCTTATTATTGTAATCTTTTTGTTGTTTTCTGTCTGAATAAAATGAATATAGGAATAGGTATCGATTTGTTTCGTTATTTAGCAACACCATGTTTATACATCAAGGTATTTTAAAAACTGGACGCTAGACTGATAAAAAAAATGTACCGGACATTTATAGAAGTACAGGAAATTTATAGAAGTACACAAAATTTATAGACGTACCCAACATTTATAGAAGTACTCAACATTTATAGAAGTACCCGACATTTATAGAAGTACCCGACATTTATAGAAGTACCCAACATTTATAGAAGTACCCAACATTTACAGAAGTACCCGACATTTATAGAAGTACCCAACATTTATAGAAGTACCCAACATTTATAGAAGTACCCGACATTTACAGAAGTACCCGACATTTATAGAAGTACCCAACATTTATAGAAGTAACGAACATTTATAGAAGTACCCAACATTTATAGAAGTACCCGACATTTATAGAAGTACCCAACATTTATAGAAGTACCCGACATTTATAGAAGTACCCAACATTTATAGAAGTACCCGACATTTATAGAAGTACCCAACATTTATAGAAGTACCCAACATTTATAGAAGTAGCCGACATTCATTGGGGAATGTAAAATGGCCACACAATCCCATAGAATAGCCGTGAGTACAGAAACAGATGAACTCTACTTTACCTGAGCCCGATGGTCTGTAAATGTTTTATATGGGAAACTTTACTTACTTTACTTAAGCTTCACCCCAATTAATAATCAGGCCTGTTAATATGGTGTGATTATCACCTCTCATCCCTCTCACGCTGATGATAACATGGCTTGTTTATTATGACGGAATCAAGTATATTGGTTCGCCTTGTACGGTGCTTCACTTAACAGATCTTGTCAGTAATGATTTAGTCCCCTCTACCCTCCCCTGTTCTAAACAAACTCCGAAATGAAAAACCTCGTCCATCACGGCTCACTGCCCTGCTCCTGCCTTCTGCTCTTGCTCACGGTGCGACGAAATATGACATAACAGGGGAAGGGTACTCAGACAGTACAAAAACTGTCATTGACATCACGTGGCCGCCCGACTGAAGGGATGGATGATGGCCCTCCATGATAATGGATGATTGGGATTACCCTGGATGCTTGAGTCTCAGACTCGGAGAAAAAAAATCGACACAGGAAAAAAAAATGCGGTGTTGACACATGCTGTCATAGTAACCAGTTGTTTTGTGTGTGAAATAAATTAAGTGTCATACATTATTGTAGACTTTTAACTTCTTTGATCAGTGCTGTTTACGTAAACATACAGATGCATAGTCTGTCAGATCACTAAACTGATGAACATAGAGATAAACAGAAGACAGACAGACAGACAGATAGATACATACATAGATAGATAGATGGACAGACAGACAGACAGACAAACAGACAAACAGAAAGATAGATAGATAGATAGATAGATAGATAGATAGATAGATAGATAGATAGATAGATAGATAGATAGATAGATAGATAGATAGATAGATAGATAGATAGATAGATAGATAGATAGATAGATAGATAGATAGATAGATAGTTAGATAGATAGATTATCTCATGATATATGGCACACTAAATTAGTTTACAATATAGGGCCCCAAGAATTACTGTATCAACTCGTTTGAATAAGATAGAATGTTTTCGAAAGATAATGATTTACTTGTATAGACCATTAATGACTCGAAATAATTCTGTCGTCGGAGTCGTCCATTCGATTATTTTCTTGATATAGTCCTACTGCAAGTTGTTTGTGAGAGTGATTCGTGAACAAAGTAATGAGTGAATTAATGACAATCTGCTATCAAAACGTTGCCTTTTTATTTCTTTCTCATTATTGGATTTCTCGCTTTATTGAACAAGTCGGTAATTGCCTTTCTACCTTTTGTTTTATTATTTAATGTCGTTGTTTTACTTCGTCCGCAAGAAAATAATGTAAAAGTTATGTCAGCGAAAGTTTTTTTTTTAAACAGATAAAGAAGTGTGCTAATTTGACTTGTTAATTTTTATTATGCTAATTCAAATTTAAGAAATTAAGAAATGTGCAAATGGAGTCCACAAATTATTAGGCATTGTCGGGAATAACGAGAAGGGATGCAACTGGTGCACTACTCCAGAGATCGCTCAAGGCGGCCATTTTAAAAACACGACGCGTCACGTTCTCTAATTATAACTTCATTGGAAGATCTAAAATTCAATACATTAACTGGTGCACTGAGGCCGGGGATTTCTATCGTCGACCCTGAATATTATATTTTCAACACAAAATGACGCAGTAGCGACAGATGGGAAAGTTGTACACTCCAGTTGTACACAACTCCCTAAGCGTGTGAAGACTCATTAAAGTTGAGTGCAAAAAAACTCACTCTCAATGTGCCTATATTTATTTATGTTGCGCAGTAAAAATTATTTACCTCCAATGTTGCGCACAGCCACTTCCGTCATTTCGCGTGTGGCTTGAAGGAAACGGGATGTAGCAAGTTTGGCGGATTAACCATATGGTTGTAAAATCTAAATTCATTCTTGACTGTCTCTAGTAGCTCAGTGGTAAGTTGTTTCGACACTTGTATAGTCGAATGGGAGATCAAATCTTTTTCAAGGAACATGGCCAGGGGAGAGAGGGTGAGGCAATAGTCTTATGCCCTCTCATTAATGAGCTATATGGTTTTAAGACATGGAAAAGAAATCATAAAAATATTTTGATCCAGGCAAAAATAATAGTATCTGAACAAAGTAGTACCATTTATATGTACAAAACAATATATACTTATATTTTTAGAGCAACTGTTCCGATAAACAGATAAAATATATAGATGTTAACAAGAAACATTTTCTCATCTCCTCATATGCTGTGTGCGATGTGATGGTGTCAGTCATTTGAGGACCACAAGCAGGTGTACAAAACAACGTTGGACAGGGCCTACTCCACAGACCAAGGCAGCTACACAACCAACCAGGACACTGTGTTGCAGATTGAAGAAGCCAAGAAGGAATCTGACAACGTGTGTGACTTTTTGTGTTCGTCTTCACAAATTATTTGCAGCAGCAGTGAGTATATCTGATTATTTTTAATAACGTACTGGGTGGCACTTTGGTATCAACATGCATGCTGTGGGTCACGCGTTCGACTCCCGGCGAGTCCCAATAACCTACATATGTATCCCGTGGTGCCTCCATGGCCATTGCACTAGCGGCTTTGTTGGAGATGACAGAAGGGCACAGCGACTTGTAAAAAAAAAAGCATCAACTAAGTTTGATTTAAATAAGGTACTCAAAATTATATGACGCCTCTTGGTAATTAAAAGTGAATTTCTGGAAATAAAATGTATACAGTAGACATATAGACATGATGAATACTGTATCACGTCTCTTTTTTAGGTATAATTAAAGATGTGGGTGAATGATGGTGATGAATGCTGTTGATGAATGCTGTTGATGAATGATGCTGATGAATGATATAGGTGAATGATGTTGGTGAATGATGTTGGTGAATGATGTTGGTGAATGATGTTGGTGAATGATGTTGGTGAATGATGTTGGTGAATGATGTTGGTGAAAGTTATTGATAAATGCTGTTGATGAATAATGTTGGTGAATGAAGTTGGTGAATGATGTTGGTGAATGATGTTGGTGAATGATGTTAGTGAATGATGTTGGTGAATGATGTCGGTGAATGATGTTGCTGTCAATGGGGAGATTTTAACACTTTGGAAAAAAAATGAAAATCAGCTAGCACCTCATGTTTTAACCCGCAAAATATGTAGATATTATTTTATTTTTCCGGGTTTTGCAATGGTTTTGAAACATTCATGTATTCACTATATTAATGAGTTAATCATCTGTCTAATGATGTATACCTTGTTTAGATATTTTGTAAAGTGTTGCTATGGTGATCTATAACTTGTTTAGATATTTTGTAGGTGCTGATATAACATCTGAAAAAGGTTCGGGAGTATGGATATAAGGATATCTAATCGGTGCTACCATGTTAGTATAGGAAGTATGGATATAATATCTAATCGGTGCTACCATGTTAGTATAGGAAGTCTGGATATAATATCTAATCGGTGCTACCATGTTTGTATAGGAAGTCTGGATATAATATCTAATCGGCGCTACCATGTTAGTATAGGAAGTATGGATATACTATCTAATCGGTGCTACCATGTTAGTATAGGAAGTATGGATATAATATCTAATCGGTGCTACCATGTTATATAGGAAGTATGGATATAATATCTAATCGGTGCTACCATGTTAGTATAGGAAGTATGGATATAATATCTAATCGGTGCTACCATGTTAGTATAGGAAGTCTGGATATAATATCTAATCGGTGCTACCATGTTAGTATAGGAAGTCTGGATATAATATCTAGTCTGTGCTACCATGTTAGTATAGGAAGTCTGGATGTAATATCTAATCGGTGCTACCATGTTAGTATAGGAAGTCTGGATATAATATCTAGTCTGTGCTACCATGTTAGTATAGGAAGTCTGGATGTAATGTATTGCTTTGTTTGATAAATACTTAAACAATACCGTAATTAACGTTTTTATCAAACACAGGCACATTCATTTCATCACTTTATTTCTGTTTGATTTTACATACAGGTTGCCTGTACAAGGAACCAAATCTGACATACCAGATTCACTTAAATTTAAATAAGAAATAAACTCTCCATCGGTACATAAATATTCACTAAATCGATTTATCTGAATCATTCTCTCAGATGAGACATGACAATAAAAATGTCAAGCTTTCACCCGGGGGAGGGGGGTAAATGTTAGAAAATATTAATCTGTGCAGCTTTTTTTTATTTACGAAACTGTCAATATAGAAGAGGGTTTCGAGGAAAGGTCGGCTACTTTTTGAAGCTCGCGGACCACTACATGTCTAAGTTGTATTGCCGAGGAACACTGAATGTTTCCGAGAAGCACTAAATTGATAATTTTTTGGCAGCGCATATGTTGGAAGAGTATATATGCAGAGTATATTTTGGCAGAGAGTATATGTGTTACTAGCTATACCCTGCAAAACCGTTGCATAGAGTTATATTCGCTTAGGTTTGATTTGTAGGCTAGAATATTTTTGGTTTCGGACAGACCCGGTTTTTTATGATTGTATTACAATTTACAGATGCAATATGTTGTAGAAATACAGATAAACAAAAAAATATTTAAATGAATTATTTCCCATTTTGCCTTTGGGTTACCTGTTTGAAAACAGCAAAAACTATTCAAAACTGTAGATTTAAAAAAAAAAACATTTATCGAATCCTGACGCCGGGAAGACGCCATTTTGAATTATCGATCTCTACTTTCAATATAACGCAGACGTGAGACCGCTTTATTTTAAATGATTAAATCATTTCAGTTCATGATCGTCTAGTAAGTCAATTTTTTTTATAATAATTCCAATTTAAAGGATCAGCGGGTACCTTTATGAATTAGATACTTTTTTTTGTAATTATGGATGTCGTCTGCTAATCTTAAACAACGCCCATCAACTAGGGCTGTTGAGGACCCCTTTGAGGGTATCCTTGGCGTGTTGCTAAGAGTATGAGGGCTGACTCAATGATGACTCATATTTGTATTAGTGTTTCTACCACACACAGTCTCACCAACAATTAACGTAAAACAAGGGACGATGATCAATTTAACAAGTCGGGTGTACAACACCAAGATATATTTATTATACAAAGGCACCAGTCCTTAACAGGGATCTGGTAACTTCTCATAAGCAAAGATAATCCAAACTGCAGCAAAATAATCCAATATAAAATGAATAAGGGGAACAAATGACGTTATCACTAGTTAACTCTCTCTCTCTCTATGTCTTCCTCACTTCTCTCAATCAGAGACACAGCAATCGACTCGCTATCACTCAGTCGAATTGCGACTAGCCAAGACCCCGCTCACGGGTCGAATGTCTATAAATCTACCTTACATTATTCAAACACTTTCTTCCACGTGACCCTTAGCCAATCAAATATAATATCGGTTTCTTTCAAACTTTCAAATTAGGGGCTGGAGCCTAGATGAGGAGGGGGGGGGGAGAAGTACGCCATACCGACAAAGACAGTAGTAACTGGACATTCGTCCGGGTCTCCGTCCCTTTGAAGACGCCGACCGGAGAATAACCGTCAGATGGTCAGAGAGAATTCCCCTGGAATGTAACGTGTTTCTGTTAACTACCGTCCTACTCAACAGCGGAGATTTCGCTGTCCACCTGGCTGATGACGCAATTACGGGGGTGGGGTAAAAGGGGGGGGGGAACTTGAGAACGGGAACGTATATTATTATACATGGTATAATATACGTCTTAATGTTATTAATATTATGTAGTTAAGGGTTGGAGTAAAGGGGATGGTTTCAACATATTAGTCACAACCCGTGACATCACCCCCCAACCCACTCGAAGCCATAGGGGTGACGACACCGTAGTAGGTGAGGCCATTACATAACATAAAGCAAATGAAAAAAACAACGAGTCATTTCTATACGTTAGGACTAGAACAAAGGGCGAATTAACCCGGGGTTATACATAAGCATATGTGCCTGTAACTATCTTTATATAACAATGCCCAAAACAAATGGAGGGTCACATTGGAATAACCCAAAAAGAAAACTTATCTTAGTAACCCTGACCACACCATAATGGATAGGGTCAGTGGGTAAAAACATATCTATTTAAATAACCCAAAAAAAAAAACAGAACAATGACAACGGCGTATAGCATGATGGTGCCAGCCGGACATAAGGTCTGGCCAAACCAAGTTGGTCCAGAGATAAATAAAAAGAAAATAGTGAACACTCTTTCTTCCGAAAGGTGGCACTTAAAACAAAATTAATTGTATCAGTAAGCCTACATGGCGGTTACTGGATACGTAATAGGGTAAGCAAGATAGTCTCCCTTTGAAGGGGTGACTTTACATTGATAGATACAACAGCGTTACAACATTAAACCTAAAATAGAAAGGAAACCATGCATAAATGAATATAATAAGTGACATAACTACACTCACACGAGATTCGCTCACTCTAGGCAAGCCATCCAATAACCTCTCTAAGAGTGGCCCTCTGTGAGTGAGCTCAGACCGACATGTAGCCGTCGACGAGGTTCGCTGGGCACCGACTCATCAGACATGCCCCCACGCCTAACATGTACCGTTTACACGGGGGTATATATAGCCTAGCTTTATTAGGGCCCGACTCCTCCCCATTGGGAAATTCTCCTTGGTTTACGCGTAGTTCATGGTTTACACTCTCGGCTTTACCGCGCCTACTTCTACTCGCGGGTCGTGTTGTAAACAGTCTTTCAGGAGAAAGGAATCGTCTCCGAGGTGGCCCCTCTTCTGAGGTGACATGTTTGGTGGCCCTAGTTGGGTGTCTAGAAATAGGTCTACTCTGATCGGGAAAAGCCTGAGGAGTTATCCGTCCCGTCATATCACCGTCTCAACTAAAATCGTCCGTCCGTGATTTAACCACCGTCGGGGTCGTCGTCTGTCTACCTCCCCTGCTCCGTCTGTCACGCCATGAGCCCTTATGCCCTTCTACCTTCCTCCTAGCTTCACCCTTCGACTTAGAGCCCCATGGGTTCCCTGCCCTCCTGACTGGGCCCCTGGATTCTCCCTTAACATGATCAAACCACGACCCCCTGGTGCATTTGGTTTGACCCCTAGACTTCTCCTTAGAGTCAATACGCCTGGGCCCCTTGACCTCAACGGCGTGATGGTGGTCCCTGTGGTCTACTGGATTAGACCAATTATTAAATCCACTATTGGATTTGGGAGGACCATAGCCTCTAAAGGGCCCCGATAGTAGTCGGAGTCTACATAAATGGTGGCTATTGGGGCCTCACTGACGGTGCCGTCAATACATCTGTATTGGGCCCAGCGACCCGTCATCGCTCCCTCTCCTACCAGGAATTCCATCACGGCGGCCCCTGAACAACCTGAGTCCCTTAGGACCTTAACATTGAGGCCATTTACGCGGCCCTCTATCACTGGGAGGTTTTTCTCCCCTGCTCCTACTTCCACTACTGCCCCCATGGGTATAGGCCCTACCCCTCTAGCAAGGGGCGCAGTCCTCTGCAGCTTACATGAAACAGAGCGGTGCCCTGTGGCCCCGCACGTGTAGCACACCGACTTAGCATTGGTCGGGTGACTAAACACCCGGTTCCCGTTTACTGGGGCTCTCATCCTATGTTTAGGAGCCTCCATCCTATCATCTACCTCACTTATTGGGGCCCTTTCGGCCTCAACCGCCTCTCCTTCCCTGCTTATGGAAGACTCGCAGCCCTTGCCGTGGCGAGCTTCCCTGTAATTTTCGGCCAGGGCGAGCATCTCGTCCCATGTCCCTGGCTTACGCTCCTTTAGGAACACCTGTAGCCCACTAGGGGCCCCGTCCATCAACCGCTCATTGAGCAGGAGGTCCATCACACCCTCAAAGCTATGCTCTGTCCCACACTGAGCTCAACCCACCTCGTCAGGAGGTCGGCTAGACGTGCACCAAATAGGGGGTAGGTCTCCCCTCTTTCTAAATGGGCCCCCCTTAACTTACGTCGAAAGCTTTCCTCCGTATAGTCGTATGACTTTAGGAGGGCAGCCTTCGATGAGTCAAAGTCATTTGACTCGTCAGCCGTCAAGCGGGTAGCTGTCGTCAGGGCCCGTCCCGTGAGTAGTGATGTCAAGCAGGGGGCCCACTCATGTCGTTCCCAACCCGCGGACAGAGCGTATCGTTCGAACCTACGGATGTAGGCGTCTATATTATCCCTCTCGTCAAGTTTAGGGAGTTTGGGTTTGGAGGATGTCGTTGACTGACTGCTTGGGGTTGGGCTTGCCGGCCCCACTTCCCTCTCTAACCGTGCTAGGGCCACCCTCTCCTCAGAAGCTAATTTCAGTCGTTCAGTTTCTCTATCACTTTCACGCTTAGCCGCCTCCTGGTCGGCAGCTATTCTAGCTAACTCAACCTCTCTGTCGTGTTTAGCGCGTTCAACTTCTGCTTCCCTTTCAAGTCTAGCTAACTTAACCTCTCTGTCGTGTTTAGCGCGTTCAACTTCTGCTTCCCTTTCAAGTCTAGCTAACTCCACCTCTTTATCTCTTTCATTCTTAGCGCGTTCCGCTTCTGCTTCATGCCTAGCACGTTCCGATTCTGCTTCCCGTTCTAGCCTAGCCTCTTCCACCGCTCTATCTCTTTCGCATTTAGCGTGTTTTATGGCAGTGTTAACGTCGCACCCCAAGCCTATAAAGTACTGTACGTACTCCTCCATAGATTTCATGGTTGGTGACGTTAATACGAGCCTAAAATGAGTAACGGTTAACACAGATAAAGCTCGCCGTGCAGCTTAACACACCGGTCAGAGCACTCACAAATTATCACAATCAAAGAAGTGTATTAAAATGGCTTACCTTGACGCTTCCTCCCTCCTTTCAACAGAATGCGAAATATCTTCCACCGTACACAATCTTACACACACGCATAAAGTCTTAAGTCTAAATGTTATTTATTCGCCGATAACAGTGCGGCTTTTTCTTTAACTGTCTTGTTGACTTCGTCTGTACTTTCCCTCGGACGATGTGAGTAAGCGTGGCACTTACTGCTCCCGTTTCAAAACGGCTGAGTCCACTGAATGACTGGCCTACGAAGAATTGTGGACTTCTGGTTTTCTATCCGACGATGTACGTGAGTAAACGTAGCGTTTATTACTCACGTTTTAAACCGGCCGAGTCTGATGAAGAACTGGCCTGTTGGAGAGTTGTGGCAGAGATTAAGCCCCCCGAGTCTATTGTTGAATCAGCTTCGGCCCCGCCTGGTTAGTGCAGAATACTACTTCAGGTGAAGGTTCGATCCCGAAACGAGCCTCTCAAATGTTGAGGACCCCTTTGAGGGTATCCTTGGCTTGTTGCTAAGAGTATGAGGGCTGACTCAATGATGACTCGTATTGTATTTGTGTTTCTACCACACACAGTCTCACCAACAATTAACGTAAAACAAGGGACGATGATCAATTTAACAAGTCGGGTGTACAACACCAAGATATATTTATTATACAAAGGCACCAGTCCGTAACAGGGATCTGGTGACTTCTCATAAGCAAAGATAATCCAAACTGCAGCAAAATAATCCAATATAAAATGAATAAGGGGAACAAATGACGTTATCACTAGTTAACTCTCTCTCTCTCTCTCTCTCTCTCTCTCTCTATGTCTTCCTCACTTCTCTCAATCAGAGACACAGCAATCGACTCGCTATCACTCAGTCGAATTGCGACTAGCCAAGACCCCGCTCACGGGTCGAATGTCTATAAATCTACCTTACATTATTCAAACACTTTCTTCCACGTGACCCTTAGCCAATCAAATATAATATCGGTTTCTTTCAAACTTTCAAATTAGGGGCTGGAGCCTAGATGAGGAGGGGGGGAGAAGTACGCCATACCGACAAAGACAGTAGTAACTGGACATTCGTCCGGGTCTCCGTCCCTTTGAAGACGCCGACCGGAGAATAGCCGTCAGATGGTCAGAGAGAATTCCCCGTGGAATGTAACGTGTTTCTGTTAACTACCGTCCTACTCAACAGCGGAGATTTCGCTGTCCACCTGGCTGATGACGCAATTACGGGGGTGGGGTAAAAGGGGGGGGGGAACTTGAGAACGGGAACGTATATTATTATACATGGTATAATATACGTCTTAATGTTATTAATATTATGTAGTTAAGGGTTGGAGTAAAGGGGATGGTTTCGACATATTAGTCACAACCCGTGACAAGGGCCTATTTACTCAGGAATACATACCGATTGCCAAGCCATTTTAAAACAAGCTATGTTACCCGACGGTCTTCGTAAGGGCAGAAGACCTTAGCATGTGTTTAAGTTGCATTTTGCGGCATTTCTGTTTAAACCTGTTATTTTTTTTTTTGTAAAGCGTCATTGGTTACAACTTTTCAGTATTCCTTTGACATCATTGCCATAGCTGAGTTTGCAATTACTATGAAGTGATAGTATGAAATCACAGGTAAATAATGGGATCTACAGGATAGAATCCTAAAACTTCGCCAGGCCTATTGCTGCCAAGTCTCAGAGTTTATTTTCTCATGTGAGACCAAACAGACCAATGGTGAGAAAATTAGACCAATTTAACAGGTTCTTTAAAATGAGAAGTTACCTTAACTAGATATTACAAGGCAGTGAAAAAGTTGTACATTAGATTTGAAATACAGACAAGGGAGGAAAGGGAAAAAAATATAATTTCAAGATAAAACTAAACCAAAAAAAAAAAATAATGCACATTCCATATTGCTATTTGTGTAGACTGGCATTGTCCTCAAAACATATTTTATTTGCTGAATGCAGTGAAGAATGACAAATGGCTTGAGTGTAAAAGAGAAAAGAGAAAATAGTTATTGATTTTACGTCAATCAAATCCGATTTTATCACCTTCCCTTGCCCCCTTTCCCTAAAGGACATAAATAATCTTTGTTCGTTTTGCTGACCCTAATAATGGCCTAGAAATGGCCTCAGTAAACGAAGTTGTGAGCTCTCGAACTGACACAAAACCTTAATTAGATCGTGTCAGTCCATCTTGATACATTGTTATAGACAGTAACAAATAAGATCATTGTTAGTTGTTGCTTTTGTTTTTTACTGAATACAATGTGTTCTATAATGGACATTAGTGTTTCCGCTATTAGGTTCTATCCAAACATATGTCAATGAACCATTTCCTTTGGGCTTCGTGCCCTTTAAGGCTCTGTCGGGTAGAGTATTCTTATATAAATTGACTTAGCATGAAGTACAAGCTATTGATCAGTGGGGGCCTCAGCTTATGGAGATTGGGTTCACCTGTAGGCGGCCCTGTTTTTAAAAAAAAACATTTAAGTCAGGCTGAGCTCATGATAAAACATCTTAAGTTCATATTGATGGGACTGAAGGTCAGTAGATATTATAACTTAACATGATTTGCTCCGGAACCCATAAGAAATGAAAAGATTATCTAATGCTTATATAATCTTTAAAGGAAACCGAGTTAAGAATTAGTTTTTGTTTATTCACTTCTTTTGATGGCATTAAATTAAAAAGTGTTGGTTTTGAACTTTTGCAATGACCCACTAACTGTAACCAGATCTTTTGTTTAGAACAGGCAAACAATGCTGGTGAGTAGGGCTTCAAATGCTCTTGATTTGAGACTTTTATTTGACCAGAAATATTGTAAGGACAATCTGATCACGTTCAAGGTCGTCGATCTAAAATGGCTTAAAATTTTGAGATGTATCAAAGATAGCTCCAATTTTCAATGATTATTAGGTGCCTATTCCTAGGACCCCCAAAACGTACCTTTCCCAGGGCCCCCTGTGTACTTCTAAATATCGTAATTGAAACTAGGCTTTCTTGCTGCTTGAATCAAATGTAAGATTTCCAACAATCGAATAGGCAAAAAGGCCACTGGGAAAAGATTAAACAAACTATAAAAAACACCGAGGAAAGGGTCATAGGGTACAAGCAGAAGAAGAAAAGAGCTGAATGGTATGACGATGAATGCAAAAAGGAAGTGGAAGAACGAAACAAATTGAGGATGATACTGCTACAAAAAGCAACCAGAAAGTCAAACTTTTTGAAGTCACGCCCCCCTTGGAACGCCAATCAATATGTCGCGGCCCCCTATTTTTTTTTGGCTTAGATTGCTTAAATTTATAATTTTTCGAAATTCCACGGCCCCCACCCTCCGTACAGTCCACGGCCCCCGAGGGGGCCACGGCCCACCACTTTGAGAAGCACTGAACTAGAAGGAAGATTACTGAAATATGCAGAAATAAAAAACGTGAATGGGTAAAAGGAAAACTAGAAAAACTAGAGGAATTCTCAAAAGAAAAAGAAACAAGAAAAATGTACATGGCCATCATAGAGGAAAGTAACGGCTTTCAAGCAAGATCTCACATGTTCTTAGCAAATCAGGCGACCTCCTTATAGAAAATGAAATGGTTCTAGAAAGGTGGGCGGAATATTTCGAATAAATGCTGAACATTAATACTGACAGCCAAAGAGAGATACCAAACATTGCAGAGGACAATGGTGCAGAAATAGAAAAACCAACCATAGAAGAAATAAACAATATTATTAAAAAGACCGAAAAAAATAAAGCACCAGGAGAAGATAGCATAAATGCTGAGTTACTCAAATATGGTGGATGCACACTACACCTAGAAATACACAGGATGGTCAATAAAATATGGAAAGAAGAGATAATGCCAACAGAATGGGAAACAGCCTTAATAGTTCCACTCCACATGAAAGGTTCGAAACTTAACTGCAACAACTACAGATGAATCTCACTTCTCAACACCGTTTACTAAATATAAACAAAAATAATAGCCTGAAGAATAGGGAATTTCAGTGAAACAGTATTAAGGTGACTATCAATGTGGTTTCAGGCCTAACAGAGCAACCACGGACCACATCTTTTCCCTCCGAAACACTCGAAAAATGTTATGAACATAATATACACCTACACCAGCTTTACATAGATTTCTAGATGGCATATGACAGCATCAATAGAAATTACCTTTACAAAACATTACAGGAGTTGTGTATCCCCAACAAGCTCATTAGACTAGTACGTATGACATTAAACTTTTCAAGAAGCAAAGTGAAAATCCAAGGGGAAAGCTCATGAGAATTTAAAGTAAACCAAGGACTTAGACAAGGAGACTCCCTTTCGTGCATACTATTTAACTTAACCCTAGAAAAAGTCATAAGAAACGTTCAGTTAGATAAGCGAAGAACTATAACACATTACCTCAGAAGTGAAAAAACAAAGTCTATGAAAACAGGAACAATATTTACAGAACCCATCCAGTGCCTTGCATATGCTGATGACATAACATTTATAGGAAAGCAAAGCAAGGATATAGCAAAAGCATTCATAGAATTAGAAACATCAGCTCAGAAAGCAGGTTTAACAGTAAACGAATCAAAGACACAATACATGCTATTTCAAAGAAATGAAAAAGAAGGAAAAGAAAAATAATTCAAAATTAGTGATAGAGCATTTGAAAGTGTAGAAAACTTTAAATACCTGGGATCAACCATAAGTGGAAAAAAATGATATAATGATAGAGATGAAAAACAGACTAGAAGTAGGGAACAGAATATAGCATACACCTCATAAAATACTGAAAAACAGACAGATCTCCTGAAAACTTAAAAAAAACCATATGCAAGACAATGATCCGACCAGCAGTAATATATGGTAGCGAAACATGGACCATCAGCAAACAAGCAGAAAATATGCTAAACACTTGGGAGAGGAAAATATTTAGCAAAACACATGGGCCGGTAAAGGACAATAACGAATGGAGGAGTATAACCAATTCAGAGCTGTACGAATTATACGAAGAACCAAATATAACAGCTGAAATCAAAATGAATAGATTGAGGTGGGTAGGGCACATAGAAAGAATGGAAAACAACAGAGCTCCAAAAGCAATATATATGGCAATACCCAATGAGAAAAGGCCTAAAGGCAGAGCAAGAAGCAGTTGGGGGAAGTGGAGAAAGACCTTAATGCCATAGGAGTGAGAGAGCTGAGGAAGAAGACCACGGATCGGGAAAAGTGGAGAAGAGTTGTATGGCAGGCCAGGGCCCTAAATGGGCTGTAGAGCCAAAGGAAGAAGAAGAATAGGCAAAAAACAAATGTGAATTCTTACAACTCAAGTTTATTTATGTAACATAATTTGAAATGATTCGAAAACAGATCTTCCAAATACATATATAAATCAGGGTAAAAGTAAACACAACCAGAGTTAGTCTTTTATGTCTCTGGATGAAAGAGATATTCTTCTTCATCTTTTATGGAACCCTTAACTACTAGTAAATATGCAGAGGCAAATTTTGGGTCAGTTTAGTCCCTGGTGCACAAGAACAAGTTTGGAATATAAAAACCAAGCAATTAAGCCTGTTCCAATCTTGGACACAGGACGTGTTAGCGCATTTTCGTGTTATGTATTATGGGTTTTATAAATAGTAAGGGAAGTAAGTCATGTTGAATAACTGTTACAAAAATAAATAATGAGTTACGCCCCTTTGTACGCCCCTTTGTTAATATAGCTTATATAGTAAAAAAAATGGTACCTTATAAGCCCTTTTATTCGGCCCTCAGAGGTCAGATCGCGAAATGGAATTTTGATGCACACATGGCAGGCCAAGACCTACAAAATGATATATACATCATGGGTCTAGGACTTATGGTTGCTGAGATCTAGGGTGATTACGGACAGACAGACAGACAAAACGGGGACAATAGAGCATTTTTTTTTTCGAAAATGCTCTAAAAAACAGAATAATATTACAAGACGTAAAATTCGTTTATGAAAGTATGTTACGAGTCCTCCTGTGTAAATACACGACGTCTCCAGTAGCAATGGAGGCATTGCTAAGACTATAGTTACTGGATAGATAGTTGCGTTCGAGCATTTTGGCTATCCTACATCGACATGCCTTATGAGTGCCGGTGTTTGGAGTTGCGTAGCCCGATAGGGACGAGATGATTTTTAACCTGATTGGGAGTGATTGATACACTCTACTTAAGCTTCCCTTCTACTACAGAAACAAACTGTGACGGAATATGAGTCGCCCCTGTCTCAAGCCACCAGAATCATCACTGACTCAAGCCACCAGAATCATCACTGACTCAAGCCACCAGAATCATCACTGACTCAAGCCACCAGAACCATCACTGACTCAAGCCACCAGAATCATCACTGACTCAAGCCACCTAAATCATCACTGACTCACTCAAGCCACCAGAATCATCGCTGACTCTAGCCACCAGTGTCATCACTGTCTCAAGCCACCAGAATCATCACTGACTCAAGCCACCAGAATCATTACTGACTCAATCCACCAGAATCATCACTGTCTCAAGCCACTAGAATCATCACTGACTCAAGCCACCAGAATCATCACTGACTCTAGCTACCAGAATCATCACTGACTCTAGCCACCAGTGTCATCACTGTCTCAAGCCAGCAGAATCATCACTGACTCAAGCCACCAGAATCATCACTGACTCAAGCCACCAGAATCATCACTGTCTCAAGCCAGCAGAATCATCAATGTCTCAAGCCTGATAGTCACAATTAAGCCACGGTAGCAGAGAAGTCAATTAAACCAAAAAAAAGAGCTTAACTATTTGTACTAAAGCAAAGACAATTACCCAAAGCCTTTGATAGCTAATGGAATCAATCACTCAATCATTTTCTCAAGATGGTTCATTGCGATAGTAGTATATTCATAAAGGGAGATCGAAAATGCCAGTCTTCGGAATGACTCCAAATAAAAAGAATCTTAAGACAAATTTATCATGGAATCTTTAGAAAGCTCCAATAAATACTTCGACTTTTTCAGAGTAATGGACTGGTATTGTCACTCAAGATCCGCAAGTTTAATATAGGCCTATGTATGTTTACAGTCTGTTCAACTTGAAAGTAGACTACACACACTACAGACTGGTTTTCTTTCTCCTTTTATTTATCTATCTCTATGTTAACTTAGATTCAATGATAGGAGAATGCCGCATTGAAACGATATTTAACTGATACATCTAAAAGTGTTTACATATTTTAATAGACAGCTTTTGTCACAATGATACAACTAAAAGTTTACATATTTAAATAGACAGCTTCTGTCACAATGATACAACTAAAAGTTTACATATTTTAATAGACAGCATCTGTCACACTAATACAACTAAGTGTTAACATATTTAAATAGACAGCTTCTGTCACAATGATACAACTAAAAGTTTACATATTTTAATAGACAGCTTCTGTCACAATAATGTCATATAACAGCTACTTTTTACACTAAATGCCTCAATGACAGCTGCTTTCACTGTTGTATAATGAAAGCTACGGACACAATGTTATCAATTCACAGCCGATGACACAAAGATGTCAAATGGCAATTACTATTACACTTACATCGAACAATATACACATTCAATAACATCGTAATGACAGGTTCCGTTTTTATTGAAGTTAAATGACAGGTTCCGTTTTTATTGAAGTTAAATGACAGGTTCCGTTTTTATTGAAGTTAAATGACAGGTTCTGTTTTTATTGAAGTTAAATGACAGGTTCCGTTTTTATTGAAGTTAAATGACAGGTTCCGTTTTCATTGAAGTTAAATGACAGGTTCCATTTTTATTGAAGTTAAATGACAGGTTCCGTTTTCATTGAAGTTAAATGACAGGTTCCGTTTTTATTGAAGTTAAATGACAGATTCCGTTTTCATTGAAGTTAAATGACAGGTTCCGTTTTTATTGAAGTTAAATGACAGGTTCCGTTTTCATTGAAGTTAAATGACAGGTTCCGTTTTTATTGAAGTTAAATGACAGGTTCCGTTTTCATTGAAGTTAAATGACAGGTTCCGTTTTCATTGAAGTTAAATGACAGGTTCCGTTTTCATTGAAGTTAAATGACAGGTTTGCTGTTGTCAAACGTGAGTTCATCTAAGGCGCTCATCTCGCGGTCTTGTACCGGGTATAAAAAAATATTGTGTTAGGGAGGGGCTCGTGAGGGCCGAAGGTGAATGACAGAATAAACGAAAACAAAATAACAGCTGATTGGCGTAGAATCGATCCGTTTTCTTTTCGCATTCTCCCCGTCCTTCCATCTCTCTGTCTCTATTTCCTTGTTACTCAAAATTTCTTCCATTCTTCCGTACGTGTCGTCATCATCGTCGGGAAATAGAATTTGGCCTGCAGAGAAGGGAGTTAATTGTCCAGTTTGTAGCATAAAGGTTTGCACAGTATGATATCAGATCTGACCTTACAAGTTGACTAGTAGAGGTAAATAAGTACGAGTGTTGACGATCTATCAATGGCATACACAAGATAGTTAATAGAACTTAACCTTGGCTAGTGCAATATCTTGCCGGATTGTACTTGTTAGTTATAAGAGACAGTACACTTTTTAGAGCATTTTCGAGCATTGTCTGTCTGTTTGTCTGTCATCACCCTAGATCTCAATAACCATAAGTCCTAGACCCATGATGTATATATCATTTTGTAGGTCTTGGCCTGCCAAGAAATGACTTTTTTCCATTTCGCGATCTGACCTCTCAGGGCCGTAAAAGGGGCCTTAGTACCGTTTTTTTACTATATAAGCTATATTAATAAAGGAACGCTATATCTCAGCAACTATAAGTCCTAGACCCATGATGTATATATCATTTTGTAGGTCTTGGCCTACCAAGAAATGACTTTTTTTCCATTTCGCAATCTGACCTCTCAGGGTCGTAAAAGGGGCCTTATAAAGTGCTGTTTTTTACTATATAAGCTATATTAATAATGGACCGCCCTATATCTCAGCAACCATAAGTCCTAGACCCATGATGTATATATCATTGTGTAGGTCTTGGCCTGCCAAGTGTACATCGAAAGTCCATTTCGCGATTTGACCTCTCAGGGCCAAAATATAAGAGATTGTTATGTACCGTTTTGCTTATATTTTAAATATAAATAATAAAAGCTAATCAAAGGGGCGTAATCATTATTTATTTTTGTAACAGTTATTCAACATGACTTACTTGTCCTTTTAATATCTTTTTTCAGATATATGCATTACACAATTGAATTTATAAACATTTCCAAAATTTACAAATATTTACTGAAAGATAACAAACGTACTGAAAATGCGCTAACACGTCCTGTGTCCAGAATGGAACAGGCTTAATTGCTTGTTTTAACATCAAATCATAATAAATGCTGAAGCCAATTTGTACACATCTTATACTGTCATCGAATTTAACTTACAATTCACATTGTCGAATTAAATTATCTTGTCATCGAATTTAACTTACAATTCACATTGTCGAATTAAATTATCTTGTCATCGAATTTAACTTACAATTCACATTGTCGAATTAAATTATCTTGTCATCGAATTTAATTTACAATTCACATTGTCGAATTATCTTTTTTTCATGTATTTTACTGGAGTTATAGAAACGTGTGCACCATTTAGGTGGGCTTACCAAATTTTCTGGATGCCATGGACAAACACGTAGTGGAGTAAACTGCCCTTACCTCACTAATGTTTTACCTGTGTAGAATTCATATGTTTCAGTAACCGCGACATATTTTGGAATTGTGAGTCGAGCACAACGCCCAGCCGTCTTTACTCCCCAAAACCTAAAGTCAGGTACCCATTTTTACATCAACACCACACGATACCCGTCCCCTGACATAAGGAAAGAATAAGCGAAAAGAGTTGCACATGATTTTTAATATCCCTCAGTACATCAATCGATTGGATATATGAGATATTTGTAATTTGTTGGCACATTCTCATTCTCAAAATGATGACGTGTCAACCTTTGATCAATGTGTAGAATGACACAAAATAAATCAACAGCAATCAATTCAAAAAACAACAACTAATAATATATTACAGTCATCTTTTTGATTCAAACTTTTGTGCATGTGTAGTTCGCGAATTTTTTACATTTCTAGTTAATGGATCAAGAATGCATAAATAGTCTGCATAATTGCAATTCTATTTTTATGTATCAATGGCTCTCATAGTGTGAGTCACGACTCAATAGAGGGTCATGAGTTCAAGTCCCACCTACTCTAGTGACTATGTTACAGACACGTGTAGAGAGTAGTACAATATCTGTACCATTGTCATAAGATCAAGTAATATCATCACATTGAGATATCATAGGATAGAGCTACCTCTGACCAGGGGCGTTGTTATTGATATAAACAAACTAAGCGACCACCTCGGGCACCCACCGCCAAGGGCCCAAATTTTATACTAATTACTATCGAATTTGATGCAACAGGGGCTTCAATTAGTACTTTTACACGGGGGGGGGGGGCTCCAAATATCTCAAAATCTTCGCATTATCCCGCCAACCATCTAAAACTGCGTTGATACAACTTTACAGTGGGTCTTAAACTTTCTGTTAGTTTCATCAATCGCCACAACTTTACAGTGGGTCTTAAACTTTCTGTTAGTTTCATCAATCGCCACAACTTTACAGTGGGTCTTAAACTTTCTGTTAGTTACATCAATTGCCACAACTTTACAGTGGGTCTTAAACATTCTGTTAGTTTCATCAATCGCCACGTCTTAAATTCATCTACGATATCTGCATCTAGAACATCTAACAATCAACCTCATCGAAGTTTGATATTTTCTCGTTGTAAAACTCATTAAACCATATCTCAGAATTAAAATACCAAAAATAATCGAACAACTTAGAATAGAAACAATAAAGGGGAACAACCTTTATCTGAGAATATTTTGAACACCCGCTGATATTAATTTGTGCCTTTGTGTACTCCTCCCGACCCTCCTCCTCCCCCCCCCACCAATAGTTAAAGCATTTGGACGTTCAGGTGTATGTTTAGTAATGCTTATATTTTGTGAAAGCTACGTATCACTGTATTCTAACCTTGTTCAATATTCTATTACTGCAGCCTTCATAACCTCAGCCGTGGCTGTCTCCATGATTGTACCTGTCGTTATGATTGCCTTAGGTAAGTATTACTTTAATTTCAGTCTTGTACTTAATTTAAACAAAAAAATATTTTACAAACTGCTATTCAGAACCGTTCTTATAGGTAGTCAAACTAAGGAACTGTCTATTAATATATGGTGCTGAGCCCCGTCAGAAACTTTGACCAAGGGTTTCCTCAAATATATCTAAGTCTCTACTAGTGCTCCAGAGAATGAAACTGTTACTTATGACATTTAAGTATAGAATCACAAACATTGTTGTCTGCGTCATGTGGTTGAGTTTGTTACATTTTCTCAAATAATTTTGATATTATTGTTGTTATTGTTGTTGTTATTGTTGTTGTTATTGCTGTTGTTATTGTTGTTGTTATTGCTGTTGTTATTGTTGTTGTTATTGTTGTTGTTATTGTTGTTGTTATTGTTATTATTGTTGTTGTTATTGTTTGTTATTGTTATTTTTTATTGTTGTTATTGTTGTTGTTGTTATTGCTGTTGTTATTGTTGTACTTTGGTTTTGTTTGGAGTATATGCGTGTGTGTGTTTGTGTTTTCAACTTTTCATCTATTCGATAAATCATATGTGTCATGGCATAGTTATATAACGTCATTTACAATATGTGTATCTCAAACATTTATTAATTTTACAGTCTATTAATAACATACAATGTAATTTTGAATTGCTGCCCAGTGCCGCCCGAATGTTACGTTTTTTGTCACATTTTTTTTTTGCTTTCATGTAATCTGTAATGATTGAAGAATGAAAATAATCTTTTCTCGGTGTACTGCTACCTTACAAGCTGATAATGTGGACCAATCATATTATGTGACTTAATCTGATTAGACCAATGAAAATATTTCTCGTTGGAATCCATCAGACATGAATCCTTAGCTGAACAAATATTATTACCTCCAAAGAAGAAGACAGACTGGTGTATTCAGATATTTCAAATCAGAGTCTTTTGGATCACTTGAGCTTTGTTGTCTTCTACGTTACGTTGAATGAAATGTTTCATGGACACAGTTTTGCTTGTTTACATTTTGTATTTAATTAATATCCGTAATTGATATTCAGAGATTTAGTTCAATAATTTCCCTTTTCCCAACATAAGGAAAGACTAAAGATATTGACGTAAAAAATAAATCATAAATTTTGTTCAGATAATTTGAATTAGTTTGAATCATATAGCAAATGAATTTAAAAATGCATATCATTATTTTTTTTTAAAGTATTTAAAGTTAATTGTAAACTGTATCAATTAATTTTACTAAAGGTACAAAACTTTACTTACCTTGATTTGATTTTATCTTCTGTTCTATCGGGACTACCTCTAAATGTTGACCTTAACGATCAAACTAGCAGACTTAAATATTCTCTCACTCCAGGCTCTACTGCGTGAGTCGCAGCGTTCAGTGAAATAGTTGCACACACATAAACATACACACAGTTCAATTACTCATTCATTCGTTCCCTGCCCCCCATTCACACACACTCACAATCCCAAACATACGGAAACTTTGACAACTGACCAAAACATTTGATATTTTTCCCCCCTCCCTTTCTGGTTGACCAGTGACCAGAATGGACTGCCGTAGAGAGCTGCAGGCCCCATGCTATTCATGGGGAATGTAGAAATAGAATAAAAACAGCATTTAGAGCAACTCAATGCATTTCACAGTGGGGAGAGATTCTCTGGGGGCCACGATAAGCTCCCCCTTAATCCACTTAACCAGCAGTGTGACAACGGGCCTGTTGCCGGTGACGAGGAAAACTTCAAAAGAGATGAGAAGATTAAATTAATGGCAGGCCTCTGACCTCTCGTGATGGCGTCATTGGTGACTAATTCTATGAGATATTCAGCTAAACCTGCGCCCTAAATCTCAGGAATAAAACTTTAGATCATTTTATTTCAAAACTTTGGTTAATTAGAAGGTCGCATCTTTTTTTTTTCAATACACATTTAATTTTATTTTTAAATAAAACAACAACAAAGAAATTACGAGGCATTTAAAAAGGTAGTTGATTGAATTGATGAACAGAGATGTAGTTGATTGAATTGATGAACAGAGATGTAGTTGATTGAATTGATGAACAGAGATGTAGTTGATTGAATTGATGAACAGAGATGTAGTTAATTGAATTGGAGAACAGAGATGTAGTTGATTGAATTGATGAACAGAGATGTAGTTGATTGAATTGATGAACAGAGATGTATTTGATTGAATTGATGAACAGAGATGTAGTTAATTGAATTGGTGAACAGAGATGTAGTGGATTGAATTGATGAACAGAGATGTAGATGATTGAATTAATGAACAGACATTTAGTTGATTGAATTGATGAACAGAGATGTAGTTGATTGAAGTGTTAAGAATAGGGCACAGAGAGGAAGATGGTTATACAGTCAGACTGTAACAGCAACTGTACAATGACATATATCGAACTGCATTTTAGGGGTGGGGGTCGAGAGTTGTATAAATTAATAAGAATTGTTATTATGAAGATAATTTATAATTTAATCAATGGAACATAACATGATGAATATGAAAACCATAAAAAGTATCTATCAGTGACAGATTTGAGACATTATTTAGGGCCACATTGAACCTAAGCAAAACAAACTTTGCTTACTTAGACAAATAGGATTGTTGTAATAATTTAAATTATAATCTGACAGATTAGACAGAGATACGTAAATTCAAATCACGACAAATACCCTCTTATAAGAAGAACATGTTTATGTTTACAACTAGTCATAGAAAACAAAACGAACCAAAACATAGCATAAAACTGGCTTCATTTTTTTTTAATTATTATTTGTGATATAGAAATAGAATCAGCTGATCACTCCTTTATTCTCTTGTTTATCTAATAGTTGTAACCAATCATAACTCACCTCCCATGGTGCTCTGACGTCAGACGTCATCTACAAGTGAGGAACATATTTTGGTAATCCCCGAAAATCTTTCATCGCGACCTATATTTTTTCAAAGTATGCCGAGTGATGAAGAAGAAAATAAAATATCTAAAAATGACGCACATGAGTTGATGTCTCCTATACCTTCTGGTGACAATGTTTAGGTTGAGTTTTATATTTCTGTGTTACCTTAACAAGTGAGGACGTAGAAAGGACAAAATACATCATCGACAGAGATAATTTACCGACTGATTCGAGTTTACAATGAGCCGACTTTGAGTATTTTTGGGCCTTTGTTAATGGTACCTTGGGGCCCTAGATAAATAAAGTTTGGGAGCCGTAGATTTAAAGTTGTCAAATCCGCCGCTTGCAAATATTGGGTCCCTCTAATTTTCGTCTTTTAGTCCCTTGTAAGGTGATCAACCTACCCATCTATTGTGACGAGCCTGACTGTTAAAAATGTAAGCCTGATAGAATGTAAAACGTGCTTACAGACTTTTTTCTCTGTGTGTAAAACTAACAAACGCCAATAGAATAACTTATAACAACAACAGAATAAACTTTACAATTTTTTATTTGATCACGTAAAAAATAAGGGGACCTGGGGTTGGGTAGGGGTCTTGGCTGCCCCTCCCCCCTCGTTTGCCTTTTATAGAAATCTTTCTTAGAAAAAAATATTACCAGTTTCTTAGTTTTTTTTGCTGTCAATTTGCTGCATTTGATCAGCGGTTGATTTACTGTTTTAAAGCTGCTAATCTGCTATTATTTTGTTGTTTCATTGCTGATGGTTTGTTGGAAGCTGTTGTCTGCTGTTAATTTCCTGAATAGCTGCTTGTGACTTGAATTTTAATGTTTAGAGAGGCATATTTTAAAAGAAAATATATATCATATATATGTGTATGTGTGTGTGTGTGTTTATATAGTTAGCACAATTCTTAGTAACTCTAGTTTTATCCATTGCCAACAAATTACTTATATCGCTTTCAATATTAAATTCTAACAGATTTGTCTTGCCAGATCAATTGTGTTAAATATCCCAACTTGAATGCTAGGTACACAAATCTAATCAATAATTTACTGCAAAAACCAAAACTGTTTTCTTTGTTTCCTCTCTTCGAATGGTAGAATCTCACTCTAGGCCACAGCCCTCCGTCAGTGCTCATGAACTGATCAACGAGGCATAAGGCTGGAACTACGAGACATTCTTTAGTGCCACTAAAAAACTGTCTTATAGAGTTAACAAGGACTCATTAGTCAGCTGTTAAACTACTTACTGACTGACCAATGGAACTGGTGGAATCATTGTCACATGGGACATGAATAAAAATATGTATAAACTGATAGAGGGAGGACTTCTAGAAATTATCATAGTGTGAATAGTGTGAATCATAAAGCTATTTTATAGTGACTGTTGGTCCTTAATATTTGTAAATAACAATTCATTCTATTTTTGGATTTTATATTTAAAGTAGAGTAACAATAGCTGAATCTAAAAATATAAAAAAATTCATTAAATAATGTTTTGAAATGTTTTTTGGAAATCATAATTTACACAATTAGATAATCATTTATTATATACAATTAGATGATACTAAAATATACAATTAGATGATCATATGATATAATGAACCGTTCCTAATACTGAGTACTCGATATTCTTCTTTTACCAAATTACAGATACATTCGTGGCCTTCGTGTAGCTTTTGGAGGTCCACCTTGTTCAAAATCTCGAGTCTATTTCGTGGCGTCAGTGCTGAAAGCCACAATTTATATTTACCTTTGACAAAACGCCGCTCCTGCGTTGAATGGGCAGTCGCCAATGTTTCAAACTGGCTTCCGCAGTAGTTCCGAGAATTTCTGCAATACAACCAGTCGTTGAGGTCGCAACGCTGAGATCCCATCACCATCAGTCCACCGTGGCACAAACCGTACTGAGTGAGGTCTGAACTGAGCCATGAACCCGTAACTGATCGAGCAACCAGCAACCGAGACTGAAATACAACACCAGCCGCATCCAGTCGTCCGCTGCTGGCCCAGGAGCCGGCCCGGCCCCAAACCAGCCATCCAGGTCCCACCGGAACGATCTCCCGTCTGGTGGCTCGGAACACATCGCCTGGCAAGGCAGGCAGGCATGGCGCGTGGGCAGGCATGGTGTGTGTGTAGTAGTAGAATGGTTTAGTAGAGTGGTGGCGGTTGGAATCGCGGCTTGGCGGCGGGGCAATTTTGGTTGTTTTTTCAAGAAAATTTTTTTGCTTGCGGCGCTTTGGCTTGCCGTGTTTTGTTTTGCATTGCTTGAATGAGTTTTGCAAATTTTTGCGCTTTGCGTAATAGCTGCCGTTTTGTGCGGGCTTTGGCTTTGCTTTGCTTTGTGGAAGGCGGTGCGCTTGACTGGAAGGGAAATGGCGCTGGCACGGTAAATGAGGTTCGCATTGCTGCGCTGCATATTGTACTGAAGGCGTTGCGCTTTGTTTGCCGATTGCGCTTGCTGGTCGTTGATCCATGATAACATGGTAATGAATGATTCCATCAATCATATTATAATCAGATACTTAATAATGTTCAATAATCAATCATGATTGATTCAACAACAACATTGATTGATACCTGAAATGATTCATAATCATCTTATCATCAGATGATCTATATCAACCGTTGATGTTAAACCAAACGCTGTTGTTCGTAACATTGTGGTTTACCAACAGTTCATGTATCTGTCTATAACAAATATATATATCGTGTCAAACATGGTAAGCCTGATGTCCGCCGTATATCAGTTGTAAACAACCATTGTTGAATTGAATTACCAACGGTTGTACCAGACCGTACCAAACTGTTGACGAAGTCTATGTTCAACACAATACTATACAATCATTCGTTGTTATTGTCATCATTGCTGTTGTCATTAACATTTACTGTTAATAAAGACAATAACATGTATACAGTCATCAGTTGAGTTGGTTCGTGTCAGTCATGTATCTGTCTTATGTCAGTTATATAGCTGGTTCGTATCAGTCATTAGCTGGTTAGTGTCAGTCATTAGCTGGTTCGTATCAGTCATTAGCTGGTTCGTGTCAGTCATGCATCTGTCTTATGTCAGTTATATAGCTGGTTCGTATTAGTCATTAGCTGGTTAGTGTCAGTCATTAGCTGGTTCGTGTCAGTCATTAGCTTGTTCGTGTCAGTCATGTATCTGTCTTATGTCAGTTATATAGCTGGTTCGTGTCAGTCATATATGTCTTATGTCAGTTATATAGTTGGTTCGTATCAGTCATTAACTGTTAGTGTCAGTCATTAGCTGGTTCCTATCAGGTATATAGCTGGTTCGTGTCAGTCATGTATCTGTCTTATGTCAGTTATATAGCTGGTTCGTATCAGTAATGTATCTGTCTTATGTCATTTAATTAACTGGTTCGTATCAGTCATTTGTTGGTTCGTGTCAGTCATTAGCTGGTTCGTGTCAGTCATTAGCTGGTTCGTGTCAGTCATGTATATCTTATGTCAGTTATATAGCTGGTTCGTGTCTGTCATATTGTTGTTAGTGTTGGTTATATATCTTTGTTATTAAAGTCATATTGCTGGGATTGCGCCAGTCATTTAACTGTCTTATGTCAGTCAATCATTAATCTGTCTTATGTCAGCCATATAGCTAGCATTTTTCAATCAAAATGCGCGTATGTTTAAATGTTTACATTTACATGTTTTAACACTTTATGGTTTTATACGTAGTATTTATATTATAATTATTTTTGTATGACGTACCATGAAAATTTTACGGCACGTATGCCTTGTAATTGCTCTCCCTGGCATAATTAATACATGCTAGACATGAGTTGAGATAAGCCAACAGAAAGTCAACTGACAATGTTCCTATGCTTCCGTGGACTCTAAATTCAAGGGAAGAGCAGGGAGACTGAAGCAAACGAAGATAATACATTAAAAATAAGATGAATGTCGTATGATCAAGCTAATAAGACGTTCTATCATTGAGATGTTGTTAACCTTTTGCTCCTACATGAGTTAAAATGACGATGATAAAGAATAGAAGGGTGTTAACTTTCAAGTAGACCAGTGGTTCCCTAACTTTTGATCCCACGGACCCCTTTTTTTGGTCAAAACTTGCCCACGGACCCCCAAATAAAAATACTACATAAATGCATACAAATTACAAATTAAAAAACAACATTTTGTTGAAGAAGTTTCTTTTAAAATTATAATTTTGTTTTAAAAAAAAATAAAAGATTTAATAACTTGGATGAACTTGATGTTATGAGTGTATTGATGTCTGGCTCAATTTTTGTAGGTAGCAACCGCAAATGCCCACGAGCTCTAATTTCAATAATAATTTAAAGATTTATTGGAGGATTTTTAGAGCATTTTCGAAAAAAAATGCTCTATTGTCCCCGTTTTGTCTGTCTGTCTGTCTGTCTGTCATCACCCTAGATCTCAACAACCATAAGTCCTAGACCCATGATGTATATATCATTTTGTAGGTCTTGGTCTGCCAAGAAATGACTTTTTTCCATTTCGCGATCTGACCTCTGAGGGCCGTAAAAGGGGGCTTAGTACCGTTTTTTACTATATAAGCTATATTAATAAAGGAGCGCCCATTCTCAGCAACTATAAGTCCTAGACCCATGATGTATATATCATTTTGTAGGTCTTGGCCTGCCATGTGTACATCAAAAGTTCATTTCGCGACAGGACCTCTGAGGGCCGGGCTTCAGGGCTCCTAAGGGGCTTATATATTATATATACACCTTGTACGTTCAATAACCCATTCATTTGGTGCGAAATACTGCAGCACGTAGTTTCACCAAGATTTATTAAGAAACTCATCAAATGAAATAGTAAGCTTGTGTTCTGAGTTTAATGGAAAGTATCAGAGCTATGCAACAATTGACGGAGTTTTCGGACGATTAAATGACTATAATTTCGAATGTTTTCAATTATGAGTCCTATTTCAATAACCACAAACCACTTGTAGTTAGATTTAAGAGAAAATAATTTTTTTTCAAATATAAAGAAACGTCTTTATAATATTTTTTTTACAGATATATGCATTACACAAATGAATTTATAAACATTTCCAAAATTTACAAATATTTGCTGAAAGCTAACAAACGTACTGATACATAACATGAAAATGCGCTAACACGTCCTGTGTCCAGAATGGAACAGGCTTAATTGCTTGTTTAGTCTCACAGATGTAGCAAATTGTATTGAAAGACGACTGCGTATCGTCGAAACAAAAGATAAAATAGAATTTAAAAAGTTTGTGTGTTCATATTCAAGATTTATATTCTTTATTTTTCTCATTTTTTTCGTTTTTATAATTTTTTTATCGCTGTGCGAATGTACATATGTGTCTGCAGGTATTTTTTTTTTAATTAATTGTGTGTAAAGCGTGTGCGCGTCAGGAATCATTCACTTAATAAGTAACACGCTTTTTTTCTCTCGGTTATGACTCCTCCCCTTTACCGCATAACGATCTTTTTTTACCATTCCTTATCTTTGCGTGTCACACTTTGGCACCTCCTCACAGGTTACGTAATAATTGAACGACCGCTTGTTATGTTTATGTTAAGTGTGTGTTTGTTATGTTTATGTTATGTTTGTTATTTTTATGTTATGTTCATAAATTTGAGTGTGTGTGATCAGTGGCGTCGCTGAAAATTTGGAAGCACTCTTGCAAAATTTGTGAACGGAGGTCTCGTTAAGAAATAACAGGGGTAAACTGAAACCATCAACACCCTTGCCAGGCTTTACGGGCTACGAGACTTGTCCCGCACTACGGGCTCTGAGCGTGTCCCGCACTACGGGGGTTGTGCCTTGTCCCGCACTACGGGGGTTGTGCCTTGTCCCGCACTACGGGCTCTGAGCCTTGTCCCGCACTACGGGCTCTGAGCCTTGTCCCGCACTACGGGGGTTGAGTCTTGTCCCGCACTACGGGGGTTGTGCCTTGTCCCGCACTACGGGGGTTGTGCCTTGTCCCGCACTACGGGCTCTGAGCCTTGTCCCGCACTACGGGCTCTGAGTCTTGTCCCGCACTACGGGGGTTGAGCCTTGTCCCGCACTACGGGCTCTGAGCCTTGTCCCGCACTACGGGGGTTGAGCCTTGTCCCGCACTACGGGCTCTGAGCCTTGTCCCGCACTATGGGGGTTGAGTCTTGTCCCACACTACGGGCTCTGAGCGTACTGTAACGACGCAAGTGTATACAAAGCATACTTTATATTACTGGTCGACATCTGTGTCATTTTACATTTTTTTAAAATTATTACATCAGTCTAGTGGAACAGAGCCCCCTTCTGCTAATCTGCGGCCTTTGAAAATCTTCACTTACTGAGGCCCATATGATCAAACACGCGCATCCATTTGTAAGTCATTTATAGCAGACGGAGGCCCATTTGTTTTCCTGTTATGTATTCTAGTTACAGCTCCCCGCCCCTCTCAAACACACCCTTTGCTGGGTGAAAATAAAATGAAATCTAAATAATTTTGAGAATAATAAATATCATGGAGCCATAAATAGGAATTGAGTGGAATAAATCGATGCTACACTAGGTTATTATTATTTTTTATATATATATATTTTTTTTTTTTGGGTTTCTTATCATATTTTGATGGTTTTAATTTTTAGGAGTGAAATTTTTAGACGAGTGCCCGCTGGAACCTAGGATTCCAATATTCCATTTAGTTGGTGGATGTTTCTGGTTATTGAAGATTGGCATTACACTATGGAGATCCATACAGGTAATACAATATATACATTCACCGTGGAGATCCATACAGTAATACTATATATACATTCTCCATATGCAGTATTTTAACATGTACGCTTTTATATTTTATAAAGGTCTATTAATAAGTTTTATTTATGTTTCAACAACCAGTTCGCCGAACTCGTAAAATTTTAATCACTGGCTCGCTCCAACTCACTGAATCCCACCACTGACCAAAGGCTGTATAGGCCTATTACTGCAATATTGTTGTCTTATGAAATAACAACCACGTTTATGTTTCATTTGATTCAATAAAATTTATTATATTTTCTATACAGATTATATTTTTGTTTTAATTCTCCTAAGCAGGTACATAATAGATTAGCATAATGCACATTAGGACAGTCGATATAAATATTGGCCCAACAATTCCTGTTTAAATAGGCCTATGCATACACTTATGACTTGAAGGCCTAATGCTTTATTTTTTTTTTAACTTTACAAAAAGACGTGTATTTTAGATATTTTAATTTCTTGTTTTATTTTTCTCTTGTCTTTGTTTAAATAATAATTATTTTTTTTCAGTTTATTTTGATCTTTTCTAAAAAATATTAACCACTAAATTTATCTCATAAATGTTTCTTTTGGTAACAGGACATGATGGACATCGATATTTTGAAATCATTTATTTGAGTTAACAAGTAGCCTGTATCTCATGTCTAGATTTCTGCTAAATATATTCCGGGCTGTTATAGCAATTTATACGATCTAGATCATTATAGCCTTGTCAACGTAGTTGTTTTTAATAAATGGAGAAGGGGGAGGAGGGTGAGGATGGGTTGGGGAGGGGTGTATTACGAAGACTTGCATCATATGGAGCAAATCTGTGAGCAAAACTATTTTTTAATTTAAATTGTCAGCAACGTCATCAAGGAAGTCTGGATAACCTGTACGATTCTGTTAGCAGCCAGAGGGGCGTGACAACCAGAACTTACCGGACCATGGACGTGCTCCTCTCTCTCTTCCTGTTCGCCTGGCATATATTAGGGACTATTTGGGTCCTCAGCATCTGGAGACCCAGGTTTAAGGCCCTGTTACATAGGTGTGTACACGTATATTGTGATTAGTTCATTCATTGCTTATTATTATGATTTAGAATTTAAATGAAAAGGTAGCAGAATAATTAAAATTTGTGGGCATTTGTTGTGTATGTTTTATTTACACAAAAAAGCACTGTTTATTAATTATTTGAAAAAAAAATGACAGATTATTTTCTTATCAACTAACCTAAATACTACATGTATATACAGGCCAAACCAGTACTGTGAGAGATCTCTGTACTTCTTCAGTGTAGCCATCATTGTAGCGGTCTACGCGGTTGTTGTGTTGGTCATACTAGGGATGTGTTGCCTCACCTGCCTATATAAGACCAGTGGCAGTAACTCAAGACCCAGGTAGCAGCTAAGTGTGAAGAAATCAGCATTCAAAATTAACAGTTATGTGCTGCATTGAACAACCACACTTTTATTCTTGCCACTGGTAGAAATTGGGTATAATTCTCTATCAAAAACTACTGGATCCCCGTACAATAGACCAATGATAGATCATTGATATCACAGAATTTATTCAGACCAGAGAAGCTGATAAGGGTTCACGCAAAATCTAAGAAAAATGTGTAATCCCTTTATTTTTGGAGTGGATTTGGTATTTTACAATATAATTTCTGTTTCTAAAGAGATAAATAACCGTGGATTCTTTAGACTTAGAAAAGTTATATTTAAGAGTATAGACATGTGATACTGACAGAACACAATCAATCTGGTGCTTATGTTAATGACAACGAGTAGAAAACAAAACGCTGAACATTCCAAGTGTAAAATCGAAAAAAAAAAATATATTTTAATCAGAAAAACTGCATTTGACAAATGATAATTACCTTGCTGATGGTGAAATGATCTAATTGGTGCGGGTGAAAGGTTCAAATCTCAACAGCTCCAGTTACATGAGATCCTTGACCATCTCAGCCTGGTCAGTGGTGACAATGTAGACATTGTCAACAGTAGCCAGATGATCCACGGAGAGCTTTACATTCTTAATTCACAAGGGGATAAAATATTCTTTCCAGGTCTTCTTATTGGAAAAGACTGACCAGGAACAATATGAATGTGTGTGAAGAACATGCCACCACACAAAAAAAGTCACTGCCTAGTACTCTAATATATTTATACCTTGTATTTTTTCAAATATATATTTATCTGCTGCATTAGTTTTCATGACTATTGTTAACTTAATATGCTATATTGATTTAAAATATTTTTTGACAATGGTTATGAAACCATTTTTTTATCATATTTAACCATTTATAAACACTCCAATCCTAGTAAATGTCTTATGACAACTTATGTAGAAGGAAAGTGCCCAGAGTCAGAAAAATCATATACTTTAATATCTCCAAATGCCCTAAAAACTGGAACAATGTCAATCAACCATGATTTGGAATTTGAACCTCCAAAGCGTTTTATTTGAGTGTTAGGAGACGGCAAGTTAATCTAGTCCTTTATTTTCTAAGTTGAATTTAAGCTTTTCTTCTATTCCAGCCCATATAATAATAAATAACAAATGAAAGTTTTTTCACCATTCAAATATTCTACATTTAGACTTAGAATCCAGGATCCAGGGCATCATCATTGTAAAAAGCAATTCTAAAAATGATTTATTAAAGCTATTTTAATTGCCTTATAGGCTTTTAAAAAACCTGATAGATGTGCTTTACTTACAATACATTAACTGAGCTGACATTTCATGATTTTGAGTAGATTCTTTTGAAATAATGTTGATTGAAAAAGTAGCCATGGAGAATATTTATTTATTATAATTAAACAGACATTTTAAAACAAATAAAAACCATTAAAAAAAATATATAAAAAAATTCATAAAATAATTACATAACATTAAAAATATACAGCTCATTAAAAATACTGACTTATTTATTTATTATAAATATTTTGGTAAATTAAAACTATCAATAAAATATAGAGAAAAATGAGCTGTTCACATATTTGTTCACTTTGAAAAATTACATTCAAAACATGTGTTTATTTTGTGGTTATTACTTAAATAATACAATTTTAATACTAATTAGTAGATAACTGAAATAAACTATTAAAAATCATATCTAGTAAAATTAAGAATTTCAGTCTCACAGTTATTTTTTTTAGATAAAAGTTTTTTTTATCATCAATTATTTGGATGATGTTTCAGTCAAAAAAAATGTTTCATAATAAGACATGTAATATGTTTGACATGTAATGTGTTTGAAAATATTGTTTTTTTATTATTATGACAAACACGCTCCCAAATAATGTAAAACAATTTAGTATGCTATATCCACCCTATGATGTCACAAAGTTTTGATCACTGAATGCACCAGGCACCAGGTTTTATTCTAACATCTACATGAAGTGTCTTTTTAAGTGTCCTTGAAGATGATCAAATGCTACATCTAAATTTTTTAACAGCTAAAATGTTTTTTCAAGCCTATTTCTTTAAACATAACCCTATACATTGTACCCAGTTAAACATTATCAAGCTGTTTCTAACAAACAATTATAAAAATAACAATAAACAGACAAAATATTCTCAATGTTCTATATTACTAATTAAATCTTGGAAAGTAAGTACATGTAAACCATAAAATCAAAAACATTAATTTTTTTGCAAATGAACATACACTGTATAATGATCAAAAAGTTTATACATGACTGATTTAAATACTCTGACTCAAAGTTAAGAAAAAAGAAATGACTTATAAAACAATTCAATACCTGCTTTCAATTAGTTTTCAAATTTTATTAATAAATGACTTTGCCCTCTCACTAATTACTATTCAGATGGAAAATAAATAAGATGCAGAGATATTAAAAACTAAATGTAAATTGCATACAATAGATCAGTGGTTCCCAAACTTTTTTGACCCATGGACCCCTTTTTTAATCAATTGGCTCCCCTGTGTGAGTAGCGCCCGGGGCATGATGCCCCCTTGCCCACCCCTCACTACGCCTCTGAATTGAACTCGTCAAGCTGTATAGAAGATTCAGATGTTTTTAAGTAATCACATAAAGAATTTTCAACGGACTGAGCCATTTCCTCAATCCTTCATTGTACTGTATTATTACTTAGTGGAATACTTTATATAATGTCGAAAGCTGGTTTGTGCAAAACTGTGCGTATTACCTCACAACTGGTAAAGTAAGTTCTTCATTAATAATATATAGCTTTGCAATCAATAAGAAGCATGCAGTCTTCATCATCTTGCTTAGATGTTGTCCCAATGAATTGTTGCAGTGACGCTTCTCTGCATTTTGGCTAATATCAAAGTGTAGTATCTGCACTATAATGGATCTTAGCCATTTGGCTAACCTGGTCTAGAAGGCATACCATAGTCTGTGGGTAAAAGATCATTGGGGTTCTCCTGGCCAGAAAAAAAAAAATTTAGCGACGGTGGTGGTACTGTTGTCAATGAGGACAATCCGAGACAATGGTATTCATGCTCTTCCACTCTGTCCCACACCGTTGCAGCCTGCAATTTCTGGTGGGTAGTCAGGCACATTACACCCTCCCCTCTGTCTGAGTGGTAGGAAAAAAACCCTTGCATTGCCATTCTGGCCGATCAGCAGTACACACACCGTACTGGTCTGGTCAGTCTAGGCATGTCTTAATAACCGTTTTCTATGCCGTGCCGACAGATTGTGGGGAAACAATATAGCCAGAGTTTGATGACACATACTACAATGTCCAAAGTTAGCCTGTAGTAATTGTACTCCTCCTGAGTTCACCATTATATGTCAGTTTATGTTCATGCAGTTAAATTCAAGAATTAAATATTACTATTGTTACTTTCAACTGGCGTCGACTTAGTATATTAGTGTTGTTCACTGGTGTTGGAATAACTAATAAAAGCTTATAAAAGAGCCTCGCAACATAAATGGATCATAATTTTACTATTTTATATTAAACCTTTCACGGACCCCCCTGGAGTTGTTCAGGGACCCATCAAATGAATTTAAATTTTCCACGGACTCCCTTAATGATACCGCGGATTCCTGGGGGTCCGTAGGGACCACTTTTGGAGCCACTGCTATAGATGCAGTATATTCTTAAGAAAATATATTTGACTAAATGTGAACAAAAAATGCTGTTTGTTATTTCATGACATGAATGATGTCATTTTCTTTTTGTACTAAACAGCATTTTATTCCAAAATGTTTGTAGCTGACCGGATACATTGTAATAATTTCTTTATAGACATTTTATTCGTTAAACAGCCCTCATAAAATTGTTTAAACTTTTTATGATTTTGATTAATAAAACTTTGAAAAAAAAAAGTTTTACTTTTATTACCACTTTACAGTAATAATTTAATGAAATTGTAGTCCTTGAAGGTTGGGAGTGTCAATTTATTTCATCTAAAAGATTTTGTGTGCAAAATATCAAAGCCACAATGACGAAAGAAGATCAATAGTACTCTTCAAATAGCGATAAATTCATAAGGTTCTGTTTTAGCTTGTCTAATGTATTCTCTGGAGTCAATATCAGCCTGAAATAGCAACATTACAAGCTTTTGTAAAAATTAAAACACCCTATTATTTGTTTATTTTAAAAGAAAAAAGCAAAATATGTTCATGTACAAACAAATTAAAATTTTTTATTAATTACCAAAAATAAAGTTAGATTTAAAAACACTACATTAAAACTAAAAAATTTTAAAAAGCACTATTTTGCATCCATTTACATTTATTATTTAGCAGAAACATGAATTTCCAAGTTTATTAACCATTAATATTAAATTATAAAAGTCAAAAGAAAATGAATTGGAGGATATCAATGAATGTCTACTAATGATAGCGATCGGAGCAAACTTTTAGATTGCAAGTTATTAAATTATGCAGTGAAAACAACAATAGCACAAGATTACTCATATAAACTGTGGTAATAACTGAGTTAATTTTGTTAAGAACAAAGATAGTGATATCTAAATACACGTAATAATCATAAGATGTCAACATATGATAACATAAGTCCATTAAGTAAGTAAAGTTTCCTTAGCCCTAGTAGGCCATCGTGGCAGATGAAGTGTAGAGAGATACTCTTAGTAGTAGATATATTAAAAGATACATTTTTACTGCTAATCATGCTACTTTTTGATCTTGCTAATGTGGATGCATTTTTAACTGTTATTGTTTTGCTACAATCTATTATAATTTTTGAAACCTAATTAACTTTCAAACTTTGATAGACATTTTTTTAAAACATTTTTCTACATTTTGGTTAACAATTATATCACAAAACTGTGGAGACAATAAAAAAATAAAACCAAAAGAAAGAAATTGAATTAATTTGCTCTTGTCTTATTTTTTATTTCAGTCTTGGTATAAAAAGATATGTTTACTTACACGTCTCACAGGCTCAGGAATTCTATACTTGCTGCATTCTAGAGCTAACCAGACTGAAGACTTCAAACTGATCATGTGACCAACCGATACATAGATAGGATTGGGTGCTTTGTCATGAACGCGCAAGCACTGCAATTGAAAATATAGAATTTATAAACGAAAAAAAACAACCTAATAATTGACTATTGACAAAATTTTCAGCAATAACACTCCATCTTTCTCACCATTCCAAGAGTTTCTCCAGTGTCTGAGATGAGCTCGAATCCATCCCCTGCTTCTTTTAATTTAAGTTTCTGTATTAAAAAACAAATAAAACAGCAATAAAATTATCAGCAATCTGTCAGAGACATTCAAGACAAGATAAATTATGTCTAGGGAATAAATTTTTTAAGAAAGTTGCAGAATACCATATTCTTTTATAAATTTGGAATTTATTAATTCCAAATGACTTGCTATTAAAATAAAACTGTGGTAAACTATTAAAGACAAGAACAAGGTGATGCACTATGTTTAAGTGGACTTATAATTTTAAATGTTTGGAATATGTTGAACTGATTGTGAGAAAACATAAACAAAATTAGGTAAATAAACAAAACTAAAAGCACAAAATGTCATCAATAAAATAGATAATTGACTCACAATTAGAGCAACAGTACTAAAAATTAGACAGAATAGTTAATAATGAGTCTAAAGTATGACACACATTGCTAGGTTACAGCACCAAGTTAACTTATGAAAAACATTAATTTTTACATACATTTGGTTTTTTCAATTGTGTAAAGAAAGCAACTTATTTTTGGTTTGCAGCCAAACTATTATTCATGAAATTTGTATGATTGAATTATGTATTAAATTCAAAAAAGTTTAATAAAAAAACGGAAAATAAAATCAGATTAAATTAGTAAGTAAGAAGTGTCATATCAAAAATGTAAAAGTGAGGTGAACTTATAAAAACTGAAAAGCCAAATGACTTTAGTAAAATAACCAATAAAAAAAAATACTCAAGACTGTTATGAGACAAGACACTTACTTTATTTCTGTGATTCTGGTCATCAATAATACCCTGTGCAGAAATTAATGTTTTTGCTACACCAACAGTTGGGACATGTGCCAATACTCCAAGATGGCAAGCTAGGCCAAATCCTGATAAATAAAATTAAGAGTGCTTTTTTCTGTAATAGTATATAAAATAATGTTTTTTGAATAACTAGCATTCATTATTTTACATTCATATATTTTAAACACATACATGTATTTTTCAATCAATATGCTAAAAATATTAAGCTTACATTTCATTAATACAATACGTTTTTGATATTTGTGTTAAACTTTGTATTCTGATTTTAACTTCATAGTGACAAAAATTATTTTTCTTAATGATTATAGAAAATTACCTCTTGGATGTAAAATGCCATTCCCATCTATTAATAATACCTGAAATTACAGCAATACATACAAAATATGTGTACGTTTAAAATACGTTTTTTAATAATCCATTCTGGAGAATGAATTTAAAAATCTTTAATTCTTCATCATATTAATTAAATTTACATTTATACGTAAATCATATGATTATGTTGGAATAGTGTTAAAAGTATATTTTATAAATCTTACAAAATATGCCCTGATTTCATTTAAGATATTTTATTAGATGTATTAAAAAAAATTACAATTCATATAATCACTTTAACTGATACTTAATTTAAATGGGCGTAACGAAATCTTTACTTTTGTGTACAAAGATAATTATTAACATCATTGTAACTTACATCAGGAAAATACTGGGGTGCTCTGGTTTTCAAATCATCCAACAGTTTCAGTAAAGGTGGCACTTCACGAAATGCTAAAAATCCTGATATGTAAGGTTGTGTCAGCTGAATCATTTCCATCTTCTGGTAAACAAGCTAAATCAATAAACCATTACAAAAACTAACTTGAAAAATAGTAAAATCTATAATCTTATTAATTTAGAATAAATTAATTTCCTCATGAATAATTTTTAAGCAGTCAATTGAATAATGATGAGTGAAAATTATCAATAAAACTATTACAGAAGTGAGCATTACCTCTAAGTCTGGCATCCTAACTACACACAGAGAAGCACATGCATCAACATTATTTCCTTTGATAAATGATATGTCAACTCCACCGATGTAGAATCGGCTGCCATCTGCCTTGCGTCTTTTACCTGAGGTAAGATCAGAAATATCCTTGGTGTCTTCAAGAATAAGCTGCTCTTTATATTGGGCTTGCTCTCTAATGTAATGAAAAATTATTGCAAAACAAAAAACCCCTGAGATTTTAGATTAATGATTTTACTTTCACAATGATAGATAAATATTCCTAACATTATATTACTGATATACTAATAAAAATTTAGGAATTCTAAGAAACAAGTTCAAAAAATTGTATTAGTCTAATAATTAGAAATGTAACATAAAAACATACCTTTCCCACTGCTTATTGATATCCACATTAACTATGTCTTTAAATAACTCTTCTTGTTCATGCAATTTTATCTTTTTAAAGCCTCCTAATTGTCTGTCAGCATCATTATCAAGAGAAAATGTTCCAGTATTTTCATTGACTGTATACACATTGATGGTAGAATGACAGACATCTAAATTATTTGGCTTTAGACTTAGTCTAGAGTTGTCAGAGTGAAATGTTAAGTCTGTGATTATTGTTTCAGAGCTCGAGCTATCTTTTGCCAAACTGTCTGATAAAGGAGACATTATTTCGCCCACCAATCTCCCACAATAATCACAATTGCACTTTGTTTTAGAATGTTGAAGCTGATTTTCATTTTCACAACCTTTACATAGAACATCATTCACATTTTTCAAGGGAAGCAGAATTCCACAGCGATGACAAAATTCTATCATTTTTGAAAATTAATGTAACTACTAGCTATAAACTAGAGTAGGTAATTTAAATTAACCAATGTGAGAAAGAAATTGATAACTTTGTGACGCGAATTTTTATAACCGTAAGGGCGGCGTAACATCGAAATAGGACTTGGTGAATAAAAATAAAATACAGGTCTGTCGTTGAATCACTTATTGAGCAAAATGTGAGGACAATCAATGTTGAATTAAACAACAGATCGTATAGTATGATACAAATTTATTTAGAATGCAGAAAGTTGCCAAAGATGCATTTTGTTGGAAAAAATTTAGTTTGATGGCTTTACAATTAAAACAGAAAGTAGAAATATCTAAATTTGGTGGTTCCTGTTTATTTTGCCAGTTTTATTATCACCGAAAAGCCAAACAATATTTTCCAAATATAAAAATAGCCACACACTCACACATAAATAAATATGTAAGTATATTAAAGTAACTAACATGGATATTGTTTCTCTTTAGCTGATAATATTTTTTTTCTCATTGTAAAATGTCTTTCATCTAAGTTGTGTTTAATATTCGTCCCCCCTTTAAAACCTAACAGGGCTAACATTACATTGACATTTTTTTCCACAACAAACTATTAACTATTATTTGATATGTGCAAATTTCATTATTATTATTGAAGGTAAACAAGTTACATAAATTAGTCGATTATTTTCTTAAATTTTGTAATTTTTGCTCCTAGTTATGTTTTAAGGCATTTGATTTTTAATAAGTGCTTACACCGAACCAAAGGCTTACTACTGCCATGCGGTTTCAGTAGAAATAATTGGTATCGAGTTGGTTTACTTTGTAAATTTCGTTTAGGGGCCCAAACCCCTTCTTTGCTCTGGAGTCCAGTGTTTCTCTCGACACAAATACAACTGGTGTTGTTATATTTTTTGCAAAGGAGCCCTGAGAATTCTAAGGTCACCCGATATTGGGAATCATTGTTTTACGAGAGTTCTCAAAATCTGAAGGAGCCTCCCCTCCCCAATCTGTCTCGAAGTTACTAGTGATATGGACTGATCTGAACTATACAGTGTTGATGTATTGTGATAAAACTGTCATTACCGGCGCATTATTTTTGGACTCTATGTCAACACATCTCATTTAAATGTATTTTAATTTCAGTAAACCAAATATGTAGATATTTAAGAAAGTAATACTAATAATAATAGTAATAGTCTGTTGTTCAATTACAATTGTATTTACTCTCATATATTAAATAATTACAACAACATATCACCGTGGGACGGATCGCCGAGTGATGTGGATAGGCTACTCGACTGTTGACCTGAAAGTCTTTGGTTCGATCCTCGTTGAGGGCCATGGTAAATTTTCCAGGTGAAATTTGTTTCAAAGTCGTCCAATAAGTCCACCCAGCTTTAAATGGGTACCTGCCTTAAGTTGGGGAGATAAAGGCGGCTGGGCATTGTGCTAACTACACAATCCCTACATATGCCGAGGTTATAGAAACAGATGAATTCTACACTTCATCTGCCCCGATGGCCGATTTGGGCTAAGAGAACGTTTTAACATATCACTAGTTTGTAATTTATGACTGCTGACAACACAGTGGTGGGCAAACTTTTTGAGTCGCGGGCAGGCCCGTAGTGTGCGGGGGGGGGGCGGGGGGCCGCCACCCCCTGCGTTTTGTCTGGCCCCCTCTGCTTATTTGCTTTACTTAGTAAAATGTATGTCCTGCCCCCCCCCCCCCTGCTATTGTCTGTCCCCTGCCATAGAATTTCTGGCCCCTGCTGTAGAATTTTCACGCTACGGGGCTGGTCGCGGGCCACATTGGGTAAATAAATTTCACAGGTTGATCGGACCTAGAGCAGCTGGAATACTCACCCTTGCCCTTAAATATTAATTATATAGTTTACTTTCTTTGACATTCGTGATATTCTGAACGAATCTGTCAATATAAGTCCAACTCCTAATGTGTTCAGTCACGTCTATTCTATACTAGTGGAAAAGCCTGCTGAAGCTGGCTGAACGAAATCCGACAGAAGGGATAACAAAGAAATATACGAAATACATGTACTGCAATAGAAAAGAAAATGTGGCCTTTATTGCCATGAACAGAATACGATAGAACAGAAATAACAAAGAAATGCATGAAATACAACGCATACACCGCACGATATGAAAACTACCTGCGAGGGAGACACAGTGTTACAACGCATACACCGCACGATATGAAAACTACCTGATGGAGACACACGGGTTAGACGATTATGTATTTAAGGATAATGTTTCCTATGGTGCCTCCATGTCTATAATTGTGATGGCTATGGTGGGGATATAAGAAGGGCATTTCAATAAAAAAAAAAATTACGCCGCCATTGCCAGCATGATAGGGTGTAGTGTTCCTACCACACCAGCACTGTTGGCGGCACTGATGCACGTCTGCCTACAGAGCGGCGGAATGTGCCCGCTAAAATCTGCCGGGATGCCAGAAAAAAAAGTTTTAAGATCTGCTCACACCGCCAGCTGTGAATACCATGATCTCATATAGTCCTCATTGACCATAGTACCACCACCATCGCAAAATTTTTTTTTCCTGACTGGAGAACACCAATGATCTTTTCCCCATATACCATGGGACGTAGACCAGAATATACTGACACTGGAGATACCTTTATGACCTTATTCATCATGGTACCTCCTGTACCAGGTAAGTATTTTATAAGATCTAAGAGATGATCATGTCTTGCTTACTAACCTAATACTTATCACTGAGTCAAGATAACATATTAACAAATTATGTAAATGTAGGTTTTATAAAATCCACATATTATTATAATTCATCTCATTGACATATATTACTGACAATTCCAACTTATGAGATATCAAGTTAGTAAAATTTATATTGAGTTATAAATTTAAATTAATATATTTGTAAGATTCATTTCAATTAATATTAACAAAGTTAAATATATTTTTGATCAGCAAGCTGTCTATTTACGGTACAATACTTTGTGCTCTTTCGATAAATGGCTATAAGTAATATTTTGTATAGACTTTACCAAAAAAAAGCAAGTTGTTTATTTAGCTTATTTTTTTCATAAAAGGTATACAACTTTTTTTTTTTTATATTGACTGAGACAGAAACAATTAAAAAACTTGAGACATTAAAAAGTATAAAAAAAAATATGCTATTCTTAAAATGTACTAAAAGGTAGCAAATATTTTCTTAGATCATTTATAGAAATTTTTTTTTATTAAATAAAAGCTTGAGCACCAGTTTGTATTTCCTGTAATTATCAAATGACCAATTCAACACAACATCCAAATATTCTGAACTTAGTATATCTTCCAATGCTATTCATTGCCAAGCTTAAAAAAAAGTACTGAAAAGTGTTTACATTTTAAATGCAGAATTTTTAAAATGCAAATTTAAAGTTTTATGATTTGGGAACAAATAATTGTTAAGGGTATGAGGTTGATCATGTAAAAGACAGTTATGGAGATTCAAGAAATTCTTTCAGTTTCATATTAGCAGAATATTTGTACTAAAATAAAGATTGGATTGCTCTTGACAGCTTTCGTGACAGAAATGGTTTTTATAGTTTACAAACATTTTATTTATAGAATTTGAAAAAATGATTTGTGATTAAAAAATGATTAAAAGTGATGAGAACTTCTACAATCAGCTAATATTATTTAAAAAAAACTTTTTATTTATAAGGCACAACATTTACTTGTAAATTAGAGAATAAAGTAGATAAAGAAAACATACTTCTTCAAATGTACAATTTTTATAGATGAAAAAATATCAATATTGGCTTTTTCAGTCTATAATAATATTTTATAAATATTTGTTGTATCTAAGGAATTATTTTTGACGTTTTAGTCCTGGTACATATTTATAAACACATTGTTTTAATATTTTTGTTCTATTTTTAAAAATGATATGATATAATGTCTATAAATAGTTCGAAAATGTAAGTATACATTATACATTTAATTCAGGTTAAGTTAAGGTTAAGGTCTAAATTATCTAGAATTAATATTAAGCTATACCACTCAATGCAATTATTTTTTCATGAAAATTCAAAGATACTTTTTAATAATAAAATAAGGATTATGACAATAACAGACAAGCAGAATAAAAGAAAGTAAACATGTTATTATCATTGTCAATATATAGTGCATTTATTGGCAAACTTCAAATATTTAGAATATTTATTGTTTGATGATAAAAAAAATGTAATATTTTACATTTTAAACATTAAGAATGAATAATTTCAGTAAAAAAAGGAGAACAAAAATTAGATTTTGTTTTAAATCCTCAGCTACAGTTAAACTGACATCATTTGAACTCCATTTAATGGCATTTATCCAGATCATATAAAAAAAAAAAACAATAGCTGTACTCAAATTCTCCTGTAAATTGTCAACTATTAAAACTACTGTCTTTCAAACTTATAATTAAGGACTTTTCTGAAAATTCATTGTCTGTCTGTTGTATTATTTATAGATATATTTTTTCATAATCTAATTGTATATTGCACAGCACTCATAAATATCTCTGACAATGCAGGCTTCCAGCCTTGAGACTATTTTTAGCTAAAATACAAAAGGTATCATCAAAGCCAAGAAATAAGCCTTTGGGATCACACTTCAAACTGATGTGTGTGTTCATTATTATAAATTAAATGTTTTCGTACTTCTGTCTATCACAGATAACATATTACTTGTTAAAAGAAAAAATAAATCATACCATATCATAATTAGCAACAGTGTTTGAAAGGAAATAACAATAACAAATTCTTATGACCAAGGCAAGACATATAATAAGCGATATATACAGGAATGTTGGTAATGCAGGTGTATGACCAAAAGGAGCTATCCAGAGTCCTCTCCGATGAGCATCTCTTAAATGATGTGAAAGCCAGGATGCCAGGAACATTAAAGAAAAAAGTTTGAATGTTGGTCGAATGTGGCCTAAACTCCAGCACAATGTTACCAACAAAAAAATGATACTTGTATTATGGAAAGGTGGCCGCTGTTGTAGATGCAAAGCATCCTGACACGGAGTAAAACATTTTAAGTCAAAGTGAATCAAAATTTAAGTAAATTTGTTATTTAGTTTAAAATTTAGAAAAAAAAAAGAAGAAAAGCTTAAGCATAACTGTTATGTTTCAAAAGTAATACATGTACATATTTAAAAAATGAACTTTGCATTATTAAATTTTAAACTTAATGCATATCAAGTAAGTAGACTAGTATAAATAAAAATTACATTCATATGGTGGAACTACGATTATGAGCACCTCAGGTTCCAAACATTTCGGTTTACAAGCAACAACTTCGAAATTTTTGGTTTCTAGTAACGAACAGTACTTCAGGCTACAAATGAAGGTGAGAGAGAGAGCAAGGTTCAACATGAGATAAACAATTGCATACAGTACAAACAAAGGCATTACAACTAAAGATATTAATGGAGGAGCAGTTATCTGATGCTAAAGTGCCATTGATGACTTTATCTGGCAAAATTAAATAAATATGCAGCAAGTGGATGACATAGCCTTCATTGTGAACCTAAAGAAGGATAACATGATGGTCCACTTTAGAGAGATTCTCCAGCAAAGAAAATGAAAAAAATTTGGCATGATAGTTTTCATAGAAAAAAGATAGACTATATCATTTTTTGATGAATATTTCATTAATTTGTAGGTTTTCTTTCACTAAGTTTAATAGATGAAGCACACATTTTCTTTGCATTTTGTCTTTCATCTTAAAATAGATTGTCTTTTTCAGTAAGTTCAATAATTTGGGTTCCGAACAATTTGGGTGACAAACCAAGAATGAGAACGAATTAGGTTCGTAACCCGAGGTACCAATGTATTTGACAAGCATTAAGAGCTCATTATGAAAGTTTGTCAAAGCTTTTTAAAGAGGAAGAAATAAAAGTATTTTTAGGTGATAGAAAAAATGTCATCAAATAGAAATTATTGCTGTTACATGCTGTTAATAATGTCTAATTAGTAGGGACATTTTAAAGTGATCAGCTGAAGAGCTGTGAGTTACTGCAAAAGATATGATAAATGTGTTTACCAATGTTTCGTATAAGCTGTGCACATGTGAATACAACCACATAACAACAGATCACACAAATATTCCCTTTAAGAGGCTTATGTACTGTTGTATTCAATTTTCTCTCTAATTTTCCAAACGTTGTGTGTGGCAAAGGACAATTTTGGAAAGTAATTAAAGTTTGTGTGCAAAACATAACAGTATATATACCTACTATTTGAACCATGCACTCTGAGTTAATTTCGTGCCTGAGATCTGTGAATAGTGAGTGCAATAAAGCATTTTTGGTAGTAAAATTCAAATTTTCGTGCACATCAACTAGTTTGCCCTCTAATGATAATCTTTACTGGAAATAATTCTTAAAATTAAAGGGCCCATTGATGTTGAGAACACTACAGAGTTGTCCCTAAAAATGTTAAAGGGTCAAGCGAGATGACCTTTCATGGACACTGTGGTAATAAAAAAGATTTTTAATTTAAATATTTCACTTCAAATAATCTATGTTGTTATATTTTCAAAGACCAACAGCACACTAAAAAAAATGTTTTACCTTTAAATTAAATGATCCAGCAGCTATGAAGTGATCAACATCGACAATGGCAGCTAAAATTGCACAAAATAAACAGTTGAAACATTTCCTCACATTTCCCCATATTGCTGAATTTTCTGCAATAGACCAAACTAGAGCACCAATCGAGGCATGTGTAGCACTGTCTGTAATGGCTCGAATCACGCTGCTGTTTTCCTGTAAGCCTGACACCATTTTTAACATGTGATCCCCAATAACACAAGTAGCAGAAGTGAGGATACAAAAAACGCATGTCAGAACTGGGGATGGGAACCAGTGGTAAAGAGTCTGGTTTAACCAATACATTGTAATCTGTAATATGACCTAGAATCTGAAAATAAATAAATACAGAGTAATCATCAGACATTAAATTAAAATCCATTAAAAAAATATGATCACTCCAAAGTAAATTACTCAATATATTTTGATAGTATTTAAAAAAATAATCAAGATCTGAATTGAACAATACAAATTTAAGAGAAATTTAAAAAACAATATTTATCTAATAATCTTAACCTTTCACAATTTTGATAAATACTGATTATTTAGAATATCTGTTCATAAAAGAAAAACATATTCCACTAATAATAAAAAACATTTCACTGATGATTTTAACTTGATTTAATATTTTTGAGATGTATAAACTGGTAAATTTATAAAGGATATTTTCAACTGGGTTCAATTAAAATATACCTTGTTTTTGGTAAAGGCTATGGTATCCAAGAAAATGATGACACATGCAAGTGGTCCCCAGTGTAGTGTAGGCTGGCTTAAGTCTAATCAAATGCATACGAGACTTACTAAAAAAACTGTATTGTTTTCGAGAGAATAGTTTTTGCAATCAGTCTTCCTCCTGTCAAAAAAACAAAGTATCGTAAATGAAAGACTTCCCTAAAAAAATACTAGTCATTTTAAGATCTCATACATTAAGTTAATATTGAGGGTTTAATTATACAATTATTAAACAAAAATCATTTTAACTATTTGTGATCCACACTTGAGGCTTACTTGTAGAGCTAGGTAGGATAGTGGTATTCTAAATTTAAAGAAAACAATTATTTTTTCACTTGACATTTTTGTGCAATTGATGACAGTATGGTAAAGTGCTTAAATGCCATACATAAGGCTAATTATCCCTAATAAATTCCAGAATTCAAGTCCAGGCAAGTGTGCAAGGACATTTTCTGGCTTAAAAGCTTTCTCAAGTCCACCCAGTGGAGTAGGCCTTTCTGACATTTGCTGAGGAAAGTAAAGGCAACCATATATCCCTAACGCCTAATCATAAAATTGTTTTGGTAACATTTCCACTGACTGGGGCCCATCTTATTAAACACAGATACAAATTAATAAATCAATTAATAGTAAATTAGAGTACATGGCTTCTATATGTATTCAAATCGCAACCCCCAACTTTCCTTTTTGTGGCCCTGATAACTAGAACTAGTGATTAGTCAAAGGATCATTTAATTTTATTATTTATTAATATTATTATAGTATAGAATAAGGCCTTAGACTTACCGTAATAAAGGCAATCTTTATAACATTTTTGGGGGGAAAAGTTAAAAAAAAAACAACTAGTATTTCTTAACCAGTCATCAATGAATGCCTAAATAACAATCAATACTATGATTTGGAGTTTTTTTTAATAAAGGTAAAGTATCAACAGTATTTATCAAAATAATTTCTGTCCTAAAAAATGATATAATATTGATGGTGGGGTGAAGGAGATCCAAATTCGAAAGTCCCCGAGCCCCAGCTTGAGAAGTTGAGTGGGTCCCAACATTTTTTTTTTATTTTACATTTAATATTAACTTTTTAAGTACATTATCTCATGTCATGGTGTCGAATGTCAAAATGCAAGGGCCCCCATAGAGGCCAAGCCCCCCGGTTTCCCAAATCCCTAGGTTCGGCACTGCATTAATGGCATTATAATATTGATGCTAATCTTTCATTAAATAAAAAAAATGAAATTCATATGGAAATACAGTAACGGTACCTCACCACCTACAATACAGTAGTTCAGACTACAGATTCCATATTGGAACACCGATGATCTGTGAACAGCAATACAGTTCTTATTACCCAGTCATCACCCTATTCAGTCTCTGACAAATGTAGATTTTGTTTTTCTTTACTTACGTAAACAATCATTATAAAATAGAATAATAAATCAACGATTTACTTTATAGAGTACTGCAAGGGACGCCACTCAAATTATTTTAAAGAAATCTTAAACTACGACTATTTGTAAACAAAAATACCGAAATATTTATTTTTGTAAATCAAGAATATATCACCTTAGTATAAGAATTCTTTTTAGTTTACAATATTTTTAAATGACTCACTAGATTCTACGTATCCAGGCCTTGTTACCAACTAAATTGTCTGTTGTGAAGCCGCATATATAATAAATAATATAAAATAAATATTATATAATTTTTAAATAACCATAATATTTTTTATAATAAAATACTATTTTTTTAAAAATATTAAGATAATAAACACGTAACATGATGACACATGTATCATTACGGATTAAACAATTAACGTACACTTGATACATGTATTTTATTTAAATAAAATTCAAACTTCTATGTAAATTGTATACACATGACATGGTGTAATTTACCTGTTGCATTAACTTGTTTTGAAGTTTTAACAAAAAACAAACCAGAAGGCCTATTTAATAAATAGTATTTATACATCTTTGTAATTGGATCATGAAAAGCAATCATTGAAAATTATGCAACAACAGCTGCCAGTGTTAGCCATAAACAGTTTGTTTTGTTCCAAATTGTTAAAGTGATTATTTCAAAGTATCATGGAAGTTCATACTTTGAAGCATTTTTCATGCCTAACTTTAATTCATTACCTTGTAAGTGAAGATAGCCCTTCACTCAGAGTTGAATTTCAGGCATTAAATTTGATTCAACTTCTTGACCATGGCTCCTGGGGAGAAGAGAGCCAGGCAGTGTTGGAGAAGCTGGTAAAATATTATCGACATAAAGTTACACCAAAGTAAGGTTGTTTTTTTGGTGCTATATTTCCTTTTATTTTGTCGTTTTGACAAGTTAGTAGTACTATAATTTCTTAATTGCTGTTAAACAAATGATTTTCAATATCAATAATAGGCTTTTTAAAAGTATTAAATTGAAACCACACCTTTATAGAGATTACTATTGCTTCTGATTAGATCTCATGCATCTATTACATTATTAAAATTGAATTAAAAAAAAACTACATTTATTTTTTCATTATAATATAGAATTTTTACAACTGAAATCTAACTAACAACTATTAATACTGTAAACATTTACCTGTGTTTTTTATAGAATGGTTGATGCTCTGCTACCATGGAATGCAAAGAAAGTGAGTTTTAAATCATGTTTTCAAATAACAGAAGATTGTTTGAACACCATTTTTGACAGGTTAGATTTAGTTATCCTCCTTGTTTAGGGCATTAGACCTTTGAATATCCAATCTCTTACTTTACATTTTAGCTTTACTAGTTGACCATTGCAAGCAGGGATGGGGTGTCTGCATTCCATCAGTCACCAAGTATTTATTTAAAAAGGAAAAAAAAATAACTTGATGAACACTTATATTACAGATTGCCTAAGAACTGTCTGATGTTGTTCTGAATTATTTAATTAAAGTTCTAGTATTTTTTTCCTCACTTTATTGGGGCAGGTTTTTGCTGATACCGACACTGACTCCGGACAAAGTACAAACACAGAGGACACACCGGGCAACATACTGATACTGATACCGACACCAAGCAAAAACTGCCAACACTGTCTTCTGCTCCCCACCCCTGATTGCAAGCAGGCATTTTCTAGCTTTACAAAAACTAAAAACTTCAAATGAAGTTTTTCACTTTAGACTTCTGTTTCCTTTATAAAGTGTTACCAAATAAGTTCAAGTATTTTTATAAGTATAAAGCCTTCTTGCTTTGTAAATATCTTTTTAACATTGAATTTTTATCTATGCATATCTTATTCATGGGGTACATTACTTTAAGTTTCAAATAATTAGTACTTACAATTTTTTTTTAAACTTACCTGTCCTAAGATGGTCCAATAATAATTAAAAGTAGGACTCAGTATAAAACAGTGTTTTTAATGGTATGGATGGGACAGGAAGCAAGATTTTGTCAATCTCCAGATTACACTTCCAGTACACTAGGCTGGATGGCCAAGGTTTTAAACTTTCATGTGCAATGGCGCTTTTGTTGTCTATGCATTATGCAGCAGGTATACAAAAAACATAATAGAGGCCTAATTCATTGATTAAAAAAGTATGAATATATTATATTATTAAATTTTTATTGATTAATTACAGCAAATTTTTTGTTTGTTTTATTTTAGATGCAGCCATATTGTTTGTCTAGATTTGTCAGAAAATCCTAATTTAAATTTTGACAAGATTAAGTTGTTTTCAGTAGACGTTGGTCATAGTTATAAGAACCTCACAGTTGTTGACTTGGAAGAGTGTTGTCACGTAAATGACTCTGCAGTCCAGGTAATTCCATTGAGTTATCATTTTGTTAAAGAAAAAAGAATTTAATCTATATTTTTTTATTAAATTATAGAAAAAACAAAATGCATATTCTTTGAAAAAAAAATTTGACATACTAAAATGAACTTAATAAATATACTAAACTCATTAAATAAAGTAATAAAAAGAGAGGTATTTAATCTAGTTTTTCTTGTAAAATAGTTTTTAAGGAGTACTTTTGAAAGTGTTAGACAATTCTTAAAGTTGATGGCACGCGAAATAGATTAAGAGCTGCTCTTTTTTATTTTTTTACAGAATCTTTTAAGAAATGCACCAACATTGCACAGTCTGAATATAGCCCATAGTGAAATAACAGATAAAGTTTTTTTGATAAATGAAGTGAAACAGTTAGCCAGAGAAGCATTTCTAAAGGTTTTAATGAAAGTATATGTTTTTAAAGGAAAATAGCTCATAATGAATTCCAATGCTAGATAGAAGTAAGCAGATAGTAAAAGTTTGGTAAATTGAGATTAATGAACATCATTTCAGATTCCCAACATAACAGACGTGTATGACAGCTGTCTGCAGTCTCTTGATATTTCTGGTTGTCAGAACATAACAAGTACTTGTATACGACACCTGTGTACATTATGTGGTCCAACTTTACGTTCTGTCAATATGTCATGGACAAAAGTATTTCTTTTATTTTTTTTAAATTAGCTAAACATGATCTATTAATAATTCATGTAATTCTTTGTCTTGATATTGGTTGTTTCTTTTTTGTTTACAGTTAACTACATTTTTGATAATAGTGAACTGTATGTTTTTAAATTAACTTACTCATTTTAATAGGCTTTTATTTCACTTGCTTTATTTGGCAGTTGACACATGGCTAGACACTCAAATCGATTTCAATTTTGAGAACACTTGTGTATTCTCTATGACAATACATTGTTTTAAAAGCATTTGTGAAAATTAATTAAATACTTATGAAGTACAAAGCTAATAATTTTTTGTTAAAAGTTTATATAAAGCGGGAAATTGCTGAAAGAGATTATGGCATCTTAAGTTTAGCACCGGTTCAAATACATGTGCTGAGTTCTGAAGTTTTTTTTTTTCCAGTTCTATTTTTTATACTATGTATAAACTTAACCAACTTAAGCAAGTGATATTTTTTTAACAAAATAAAATACAAGGAAATGTAAATCAACAGATTTTTTAGTCAGTCTTTATCACACTATGAAAAACCACTTCAAAAGCAAGATAAATACTCTTGAGACTAATAGGTAAAAAATGTAAAAAAAGACTTACTAAAAAGTAAAAAAATATATTTCTATTGGCTTAGATCATACTAATATTTATAGAAATTTTATTGGCTAAATTAAAGCTTGGGTGTCAGGAATAAATGAAATAATTAGTCCATATTGGCGCTCAAGTTTTTCATAATCAATAAAATGTCGATAATTATTTGTATGATCTAAGTTAAAGGAAACATATTTTTACTTTTTTTAAGTACATTTTAATAAAAGTATATTTTTAAAAAGTTTTTCAAAAGATTTTTTCCTATTTATCTTATGTTTCAGTTGTGAAAAGTTTTTTCTACACTTTTTCTGCAAAACAAAGAAATGTTGATTACCTATATAATTTCTTTAATAAATATGTGTTATTTATTTGGCTGAGAAATTTAAATACCAATTTGAATATAAATAAATGATAAAATAATATGTACATTTACTCCCCAGTCTATATCATTACATGTATAAATACTTTATACTGACATTTTTATTGAAAGCAATGATGCTTATTTTAAATTCAATGTAATTACTAGTAAAAGTAAATTACAAGTGTTCATTGGGGAATCTGTATATTGTAGAAAGCAGAAAGACAAATAGTTTGATAAATAATATTACTCATAGTAATTCTTTTACTGAAGGCCTTTAAAATTTACATATGAAAACAGGCAGATATTATTCTTACTACTGCTAAAAGAATATCATGTCTTTTAATGATTAGTTATTTGTTTGCTGTAAGCAAATATAATATTTACTGTAATTTAAAATTGACATTTATTTTTTTTTTAGATTGACTGTACTTCATTGTTATACTTGTCTGGTTTGGGCTTGCCTGCTGCTGTCCAATACTTTGTATCCCTCCAATTACCTGAAAACTCAAAAAGTAGTTCACTCCTGCAAACACTGAGTGAATTTGATGATCTTTCAGTAAAAGTCAAACATTTACTCAACTGGGAAACTAAGGATTGCCATGATAAATGTGAGGATTTTCTTTCATGTCATAATGAGGCCCTTTTTTTTTTACAATACCTGTAAAAATATAAATTCTTTTTATCATTTTCTTACTACAAAATAGATTGTTTACATGCATTTCTAATCTTAAATTTATAGGTGATAATAGAGAAGATAGTATAAATCAACAAAACAGGCAGCAGTCGGTGGACCATAAAATAAGCAGCAACCACTCACAGGACATTCCACAGGATGTAGAATTCATTCACTTGTTGACTAGCACATCTCAACCGGATAACAGTGATTCATTTTTAGCCATGGGGATTGAACCTTCGGGTGATCAGGTTCTCAATAGCACAGAGGAGTCAGTAGATCATCTTCTTCACCACCAGACTAACAGAATATGTCATCTTACTGAAGATAATCAGTATGGTCAGAAACAAGATTCTTGTGGTGCTTCCTATATTTTTACTATTACTGAAACTTGTGGTTTTAAGGACAGAATCTCGGAGACTACTGGCACTGTTCAGTTGTCAGAGAAATATTTTAATGATGTAAGTTTACCAGACTCACTTCAAAGGTCTCACCTAAACAACCAATTAGAATCAGAGACTTTAGAAAGTGAGACACTTGTCATTAAAGACAGCAGTTTGCAGGATACCTCTGCTGTAGCAGGTCTCATTTCCTATCCTGAATCATCAGACAGCTATCGTGTAAGGATGTGCCCTTTTTTCAGCACAGTCATCAGCAGCTTGTGTATCAGCGGGTCAGTTCTGGATGAAGAAAAAGGTCTTCAGTGCTTTGAAATGTTTGTGTCCATGAACAAATCTCTGGTCACACTGAGGTTGTTTGGTGGTAAAGCCAGCAACTTGGTGTCTGACAAAGTATTAGAGCTAGTTGGCTCTCATTGCTCAAATCTCAATTGTATATCTCTGGAAGGTTGTGATCGGCTCTCCAGTGGGGGAATCACAAAACTAGTGAAGTGTACAAATTTAAATGAACTTGACCTTACTGGTAAGTCTATGGGTTATATACTATTTTGTGTTTTTTTTATTTTTAAGAATTACTCTCTAATGAGTTTAATTTATTTATTAAAAATGTAATGAATATCATTATGCATTTATAATTTTTTATTTGATCTATTTACGTAAAAATAAGAAAGACTTTAGATACAGTAATTTAATACATTAAATGCAATGATTAAATGCATTTAGTACAATAATCATCTACCCCCCCACCCCACCCCCCACCCCCCCCCCCCCCCCCCACCCCCCCCCCCCCCCCCCCCCCCCCCCCCCCCCCCCCCCCCCCCCCCCCCCCCCCCCCCCCCCCCCCCCCCCCCCCCCCCCCCTCCTCCCCCCCCCCCCCCCCCTTCTCCCCGGGGGGGCGATTTACGACGTTCGTTATCGACATTCCTGTGCTTTTTATGTAATAATCATTTTAATTTTTTAATTTTAACTAAAAAATTTTTTTTTATAACTTAATTATTTTGATAAACTTAGTGCTGGATTTAATTTCTAATTCTTACTGTATATATTTATTTTTAAAAAGCTCTTAAAACACCAGGTTTGTAAAATACTACACATTGGATACACTATTAAAATAAACATTTTTTTTTTAAATATTGTTCTTGTTACTGAATCTATTTGTTATTAATGAAATGCATCAGGCACTCCACAAAATGATAATTTTCTTTGCATTCATGAATAATTCAATCATGAGAGGGACATTGTAGAGATAATTTATTTCGTTAGAAAAAAAACTAAATGATGCAGTTGTGTTACTTGTTAAAATAAAAATGTAATAGTTGCATAAGAAACTTAGTTTCTAATAGACAAAGTCATATTTTCTTTTCAGGAGTTGCCTTCATTGATGATTTCAGTATCCAGCTACTAGTCAACAATCTTCAGCTGTGTCATTTGGAGTTAGCAGAGACAATGGTCAATAATAGTTGTTTACACAAAATAGCTTCGGAGGACATAGCATTAAGGGTCTGTTGTTAACTACAGTAATATTTTGTTGAAGACAAAAATATATATTAGAGCAGTGCTGCAAAAATTGGGTAGCACAGCTAAGCTAGGGGAATTTACTTTTTATAATATGTGGAAATAAAATAATATAATAAAAATTAATTTACATGTATGTTTTTATTTCAGTAAATAAAACAAAAAAGAGTGCTATTTAACACTAGAACGATGGCAGCGGTCATTTTGACCGCAACGCTACTTCACTGTTTAATTACTTCTAAACGGCTAACCCCAGACTATTGAAATTTTATGACTTTTCATATCTTTATAGCATTATTAAAATTATAGAAGATTATTTTTGTTGGCTTTATAATGATAAAAAAAAAACAAGTTATATCTAGAACGACTGAAGCGGTCATAATGACCGCCATACCGATTAATATCTAGTGACACTGTCGGCTGTCGTCATCTTATTGCCAAAAGCACATCTATCGTTAGTACTATAAGGCAGAATAGAAAAGAGTTGCCATCAATTTGTAAAGACACAACTCCATAACGTTTTTCTTCAAAAGTACTCGTCAATGGTAAAAAAACCCTCACAATTTACCTTTGCAAACCAAAAAAGAATGTCTGCATATTGAGTACCTTGCACAAACATGGTGATATTGGTGAAACAAAAAAAACTTCCAGAAACTGTAATATTATAATTTTTCTAAGCATTACGAAGATAGCCTGTCTATATCTTCTACAATGTTCTGGACTTTGCGGCTATAAACGCATTTATATTATTTCGACTATACAACTCTTACAACATCTCTAGTCTGTCTTATATTTTGAAACTTGTTCACTAATTGAGATCACCTTACTGTGCAACGAAAAACATTCCATCAGGCATTCCTGTGAAAAGTTGAGCAATGAGTAACAAAACACAAAATGACTAATGAACAAATATGATTACTTAAGAATATTTTTTTAAAAATACTGTTTGTAATTCTAAAGATTTTGTTTCTTTGGTTGTTACACATAATAAAAATAATTATTATAGGACATAATCTATTAATGCTTACTGCCGTGGTCAAAATGACCGCTTCAGTCATTAAAGGTAGTTCAAATAATCCGCCGTTCTAGTGTTAAGTATATGTATTTCTAATATAGTATAATTATTGTGCATGTTTGGACATTAGGGTTCTTATTCAAATTTCTACTTCACTTGATTTTTAATATCTTATCATTTATTATTAGTATAAAGGAAGAATTTTTTTTTCAGAATGTGCCGTGTGTAATCATATTTTGATTAGTTGCTTTGGAAATGTTTAACAAATAATCTTTAATGCTTATCTAAAACTCATTAAGTTTAGCTTTAAGTTTAATCTCATGGGTTCTGCCATTCTTCACTCCGAAAATTCTTTGCAAATGTTCAGAATCTACTTAAAAGGAGCTGTGGTTCCAGCCTTATTTCTTTGTTATTAGTAAAACAGTAATAGTTATAATCTGTAATGAAAGCATACATAATTCTTGTGCCAAATCCATTGAGATTGACAACTAGATTTTCTGTTGCTTCTTGGAAACATTTCCAGATCATTATTGTTGAACTATTTAACTTGTAAGCAAATGTAATATAGTCTTTTTTCTTTGTGTTTCTATATTTAGTTAAGTCTTGTTGTCAAGCAAGTCAGCCATGTATGCAGGATTACCTGTCCAATGACTTTCATGATGTTTATAGAATTTTCTCTGTTTATATTCTACAAATATTCTTTCTGACATACAGCAACTTCACAGAACATCTCAGCTCATAATTCTGTAAAAATTTTCAAATAAAAGTCTCTGGTTTTTAGAACATTTTCTATGTCATGTTAGCTTGTAAGACTTTCATCACCAGAGTTGTCTTACATATTGTGTAATTTATTGACTTATTATATTTATTTCTGTACCATACTCATATAATTATTGACTTAGATGTCATCCTTTAGTAAAAAAAATCTATGAGGATACTTTTTACAAATGTTTTAAGCATTAAGTTTTTTGCCTCTGCATATCTGATACAGTCTCATGTGCCTTGGTACATAGGCTGTGGAGCACTTTACTACAGCAGTGCTTTATTCTGAATTTTACATGTAAGATCTTAATGTTTTATCAAAAAAAAAGGTAGGAAAAGAAATTTTGTCTTTTCATTAAAGTTTTGCAAGGGTTGTAGTTAATCAAGTGACATGTATTTTAGTTAACAGATTTGGATTTGTCTTGGTGTGAAGATATAGAATCTGATGAAGGCTTGAATGCAGTTGTAAGCTGTTGTACCAATTTACGAAGACTCGTTCTTAGAGAATGCTGCATGAGCTCACTTACATTAAAACTGCTGGCACAAAACTGTCGAAACATCAGAGAACTTAATATATCTAGCAACATGAGTAAGTACATGTACATTAAAATGTTAAAAAATAAAATGAATTTTGATATAAATCAGTACATTTTAAGACATACATGTAGTATCTAGTTCTCTTCATACTTCAAATATCAGATAGACTATTGAACCAATTTAAAATATTTTCATGGAATAACTTGAAAGTTTAAAAAAAAAAAAAGAGATACTTTATTTGTATTTCTATATGTGGTAGGAAGATTAAAAAAAAATTAAGAATTCAAAGAATTATTACTGTTGGCTGGAGTCAGAATCAAATCGAATGATTTTCAACCTTATTTTCGTTTCCATTTTGATTCCTAACGTTATTTGTATACTCAGTGGTACATGTATAACATCATTGGATATTGTATTTGTGAAATGTGTGATATCACCTGGACACATTGTGATGCACTAATATCATTACATCCTATAGTTTAGTATGACATCTATACATCTATTGGCTTACAAATTAAAAAGTTAAAAGACATTATAAAACGTGGTATTTTGTCATGTGACATATTTGTATACTTGGTGGTTTCCGTATAACATCATCATAACAATGGTGAAATGTGTGATGTCATCTGGGCACATTGTGGTTCACAAACATAATTTCATTCTAGGTAGTTTAGTATGACATCAATACATTTATTAACATACATATTACAACATGAAATTACATCATTGCACAACATGGCACCAAATAGTTCAAGATCTCTTCATCATGTGATCTCTTGCTTTGATATGACAAGATATAACAACATTCCAACTATGTCTGGTGATCATCATTACCATTCATGTGTATATCAAATATGTCCTGTGACATCATATTTATACACAGTGATATCTGCATGACTAGACAGCATGGCACCAAACAGTATAAAGATCACTTCATCACAGGAGATTAGTACTATAGAGTTGTGTCTTGCTTTGAGCTCTCCATATTTTCATGTCAATATAGATGTGTATTTATCATTGAGTCTGAGCATATTTCCTATCAACAGATTAGTTTTTGCTCTCTATATATGTGTATATGTATCAGCACCTCTGTGAATCTCCTATCAACAGATTAGTTTTTGCTCTCTACATATGTGTATAAGTATCAGCACCTCTGTGAATCTCCTGTCAATAGAGTTATTTTTGATGCCAATAGATGTGTGTATGTGTCATTAAGTATCTCCTGCCAATAGTTGACTGTATTTTTAAATATAACCATGAGGTCAGGAATCAAAGTCAAGAACCAGTGTTGTGGGGAAGAATCAGAATAAAATTTGCATCGTTAAAAATTCTGGAATTGTTCCATCATTAATATTTACACATTCACCTAATTTTACATTTAATTTGTGTCTGTGTTTAGTTTTTTATTTTGGCAATACTCTATAGAATTTTGTAAGATTGGAATAAAAAGCAAATAAGGCGTAATGATAGTTGTCCTATCCCTAGTTATCACTCCTACATTTATTATCATATTTTTCTTCTTTGGTATGTTAGTGTGCTTGTGACCTGTATTTTTGTAAGGTAAAGCATGCATTAATACTCATGATGAAATTGTGTCATTTGCCACCTAAACTTCGAACACCCACAAAATACCTTCACCTCTAGTATAGCACAAAACTGCACATGCAATTTACCTTCACCTATGGTTTGACTGGAAACTTCCCACACTTTAAGCTGGCATGGTCTGTTTATAGAGGGTACCATGCTGTGATTAGAGACGAGTTAGGAGAGAAAGGTCGGTAACAGGTAACACAAGGGAAGTTCAGAACAGTTATTTACACAGATAAGAGTTTGGAAATGTTGTGTTTAGATGGTGCTGATATTGATTGATGTTGAGTTAAGTTATGATGCTTTTATTGATTGTATCTTGCGGATTGTCATCAGTAAATATCAGGCATTAAGGTTAATTTGTTATTCTTATAAGGAATTGTGTCGTATCATTATTTAGAACTCAAATGGGATACGACAATAGTGCAAAATATTTTGTAGTTCTAGGTTCAAATGTTCACCCACCCCTGGGGTAACTGGTTAAAGAGATTGGCAACCACTTGTTAATTTCATATTTCATATTTCTGATCACTAAGAATCCTGGATTTATACCCATATACCTAGCCATTATGTTCACATATTGAGGGATGGCTGGCAGAGCGGTGTAGAGCGTGCAACCCTCAAGCCGAGAGACCCGGTTCTATTAGAACCAAGGGAATTTTTCAAAGTCCTGGTGAAAATTGGTTAAAAGTCCAAGTCCTTCTAGCTATAAATGGGTATCTGATTTAGTTGGGGAAGTAAAGGCACATAACGCCTTTTAATGCAGAGGTTATAAATACAGATTCTACACTTTATCTGACCCGATAGTCTTTTAGGGCCAGTGCTTTTTTTCAGTGGGAACTCATGGGAGCTGAGTTCCCGTACCTTTTTTGGCCAGATTTGTAATAAAAAAATAATTTTTTCAAGCAGAAATGTTTTTCAGATCAAGCAGGTTATACGGTAGGCTATAACGCAAGAATACATATTAAACAATTATACGAAATAAAATTTTAAACTGAATATTATAAAAATTATATAAATTTGAGAAAAAAATTAAATTTTTGAAATATTGTATATTATAGAAAATAAAAAATGCTTCGTTTAAAAATTTTATAGAAAAAAAGTTTTTCAGCGGAAAAATATTGTTGATCAAGTAAGTTAAACGGCAGGCTAGAAGCGCGCATGAATACATATTTGATATTATAATGAGATATATTCGAACCCATAGATATTCGAACCTATTTCTATTTTAGTACAAACTTTGGTAAATAATTTTTCTATGTCATTTTAAAGTCTGAAAATTTATAATAATTAAACAAGCAAAAAAGCGTTGGAATGAAAAGAATCTCACACTTTTTCCCATCTGCTGCTCCGGTAAACAAACAATTAAAACAAGAAGTTGCGAAAGATAATGTCGATATTATACAAACGATTCAAACGACAGTGTCAGAACAAACGTGTGTAGGCGATCATGGCGATGTAAACATAGACTCTGACAGTGACTTGCCAAGTTGTTGGACATTGGAGCGAAAAAATAGACTACTGCGGAAGATATGAGTGGCTGTGCGTTAGAAGAAAAAGCTCGGCTGTACAGTCTGCCGAAAGATTGGAACACTTGGCATAGAAGCAAAAATGGGCATGATAATATCGAAAGAATGGACTGATGGCACAGTATCTTGTTACGGAGATGAAAAAAAGAAACAGCAGAATTCACTCCGTAAGAAAATTTTGCTTCACAAGGAATCTGCTGGACATCAAGCTGCTGTAAAGATAGTAGCAGAAGCAGAAAAGGAGAAGCTTGAAAGCGTAGTTTTAAAGTCATTGACACGTGAGAAAACAGTGACGGCTAAAATTTTTCGCACTGCATACAAAGTTGTGAAAGGAAATCAGTCATTTAATAACTTTGAAATGGAAATTGATTTGCAGGAACTAAACGGAATTGACATGGGTCGCATTCTACATTCGACAAATGCATGCATTAATATTTTGAACCATATAAGCACTGAAATGAGACAGAAGTTGGTCAAAGAAGTGGTTGATTCAAAAAGTAAAATATCAGTGATGATCGATGAGTCTACCACACTGAGTCAAAAATCAACTCTTATAGTATATTTGCGAAGTTGTATAGAGGGTACTGGAATGAAAGAACCAATAAATTTATTTCTGGACTTAGTCGAACTTCAAAGTGTCAGTGCCAACGGAATCTTTACTGCATTACAAGACTGTCTTAAATATTACGGAATGGGTGAAGAATACTTAAAGAACTATTTAGTCTCTGTTACATGTGATGGTGCATCTGTCATGTTGGGATGCAGAAGTGGAGTAAAGAAGCTACTTACTGATAAATTTCCATCGGTGATAATCTGGCACTGTGCTGATCACAGACTTGAACTTTCAGTAGCAGATACCGTAAAGGACGTTTCAGGAATCAATAGATTTAAATCTTTTCTTGATAAGCTATACGTAATATACCATGCTTCTCCAAAAAATAGCAGAGAACTGCATTCATGTGCTGAATTACTTGAAGTAGAGTTATTGAAAATTGGACGTGTTTTAAGTACGCGGTGGGTTTCGTCAAGTTTCCGTGAAGTGTTTGCGGTGTGGAATAATTATGCAGCTCTGGTGAATCATTTTGAAGAAGCAATGACTGATCCCACAAGAAGCAACAGTGAGAAATGTACATATGAAGGTTTGAAGAAGAAAATAGCATCAACTGAATTTGTGATGGATCTTGGCCTGATGTGTGATGCTCTTCAAGAGTTATCTGAAATGAGCTTGGACCTACAGCAGCGAAACACGAATCTTTACACCGCGAATAAAAAAATAAAAAGACTTGTACAGGTGTTCGAGGAACGAAGGCAAAGTCCGGGTCCATACTACAGGAATGCAACAGCAGCTGCTGAACATCTAATGTTTAATGGAATTGTACTGCACAACTGAAACAGCAGAAACGACCCTCCTATTGATGCAAATGTCTTTTACGAGAAACTTAGCGAATCAATTGCGAAAAGATTACTTTCTAATGAGGATGTTGAACTAGCTCAATGGACTAGCATACTAGATCAGAGCCATTGGACAGATAACATGAACAAGCAGTTGACATTTGGTGAAACGGAAATTGAGAAATTGTGCAGCAGGCTAAAACTTAACGAACGAGAAATCATTTTTGGATTCCGTGATTATCTTACGGAAAGAACATTCTGAAAGAATTCTTCCTCTGATACATGCTCTTAATACAATTTCCATTTCTTCGAGCGAGTGTGAAAGGGGATTCTCACAAATGAATTTGATAATCACCCCAACGAGAGCTTCGCTTTATGACAAAAACAGTCTCGGCACTTTTATTCATCAGATTGGTCGCTCTCCACTAACATATTTTGATCCTACAAAGTACGTAGACTCTTGGCTGCTTCTGAGGCAGACATTCAGCTATAGACTCACAAAGCAAGAAAAGAAACCGAGATGATTTGTCAGATGAAAACATGAGTAAACTCTGGAAGTTGTTTTAAAGCCTAATACGGTACCAGTATCATAATACAGTAGAATACATTTTCCCACATAAACTATATAGTCAGGTCGGTTTTTATTATAAATAAACTCTTTGAGTCTCTAATTTTCTTATAAAAACGTTTATTTCTTTAAATATCCATTACAATAAAATTTGTGTCCAGTGAAAATTCAATTATAGATTCATTATAGTATTTTCTGACATAAGTTAAAAACAGATGTGAAATGAGTTCCCAAACATTTTTCGCCAGAAAAAAGCACTGTTTAGGGCTATGGGAACTTTACTTTTTTATTATGTGCAAATATTGGATCGAGACCAATCAGACAATGTATGAGTGATTACTGCATCTCTTAAGTCCTCATGTGGCTCTTTGATGACTTTTGTGCTGCACCCCATGAGTCATTTTGTACAGCTATTTTTTTAATGATTTTTCTTCATGTTATCTTCATTAATTTACTATCATGTAAAAAGGACATTTATTTTTCCCTCTCAAACTAAAATTGTTTTGTATATTATATTTTTAAGAAACAAAATTGTCTTACTTATTATCTTCTGTTTTAAAAAAAAATAATATCAGATGCTGTTGATGACCCATCATTAATAATGATTTCTGAAAATTTGCCACTGCTGGAAAAAATATTTCTGGATTGGAACTCATGCAAGTATTTAAAATATGATGCTATTGGCTGTACATTTTTTAAAAATTACCTTTTTCCATGGTAGTGAAAATTTTATGACATTTTTTAATAAAAAAAACATTTTATATTATTTTATATTACAATTTTTGAAAATTACAAAACATTAATCTGCTGTCCTAATGCTTTTTTTAGCACTAACAGTTAAATATTTAGTCATATCCTATTTTCAAAGCATACATTAAAGTACTAATATGGAAAATTGTTGATTCTATAAGTAACTCCTTATCAGATAAGCACATTTAGATAAAGATATTTAAAATGGGCTTAATTTACAGAAAAATTACATTTTTTTTTAAAATTTAAGGAAAATTTTTTAAATACAAAAAACATTCAAAATAAACCCAACCAATTATTCCCCAGTTATAATTTGTAGCTTCAATGTATAACTTCCAGTTATTACTCTTTATAAGTATTATCTGCTAATTATAAAATGTGATGGTCTTTAAAATGTTTTCACTATTATTTTAGCGATCTTATAGTTAACTCACTTTATGTTTAGATTTGACAGATGTATCCATCAGTTCTTTACTGGCCAACTGCCCTCACTTGACCTTTGTCAATCTGGAAGGTCTCAAGCAGATAACATCATTGCCTTTTCTGAAAATTATCTCAGGTATATCTCTTTTAAATCTATAACAATGGTCAGAGATTCTTTATAAGAGCAGGAAATAACATCTCTTCCTTACAATAACATAAATATCATGTGCTAGTTTTCATTAAATCATTAGACTTCTTGATTATTATCCTAAGATTATTATCATCAAATGATATTAAAATATACAAATGTTTAAAACAAATATTACATATCAACAGATGTACACATCAGAGATTTACTTTTTAAATTAAAATACTAAATCAAGAGAATTATTTTCACTCGCAGTACACAATTTCTGATCTATTTTCCTAAATTATATGTTATGAAAGGTTGAATGACCCATCTAATAATCCTGATTATTCTGTCAAAATGTCTTTTAAGTTACTGAATGTTTTATCAACCTTTAATAGACACTTTGTGTATTTTTTGGTTTAAACCTGCTAATAGCTGTTAATAAATTAGTTTTTTAGTTTGCTTGGTCCATTTCTCTGTATTTTCCTACATCCAAGCCTCTATCCACCCATAAATTTAATTTTATCTTTACTGTTCTGTTGTATGACTGTTATTAATTTAATTTTATCTTTACAGTTCTGTTGTATGACTGTTATTAATTTAATTTTATCTTTACTGTTCTGTTGTATGACTATGGTGTGTATCTAGTCCCAGAGGAACTGACAACTTATCTGAAAGCTTTTATTGAGAAACATACTGCAGGCACTGGAAAATTTGATTCAGAGGTGATTTTCCCAAAGGTGAGAAAAAGTAACCCAGTTGGCACTTAGAATCTTTGTGGTAAAAGAGAGTTTTTGTTGGATATTCCGCATTTAATGTTTAGAACATGTATTTTCAAATTATTAACCCTGACACTTTATAAAATTAGTATTTTAGCAATATATTACTGGTAAAGCATAAAAAAATTCTTTTAGTTTTCTTTAAAGTTTTTTTTTTATTACATTTCAATGAAAGAATGTTTGAGAAATTTAAAAAATATGCATGTGATTCAAATTGTGGTCTGGCGTTTGGCCATCTTTATACTCAACTTTCTTGATGACACTGGGGCAGACTCTAAAAATGCAGTTTCCCTTTTCTAAATCCAAATGCCTTAAATCTTGAACAGCTCAAAAAATGAACTAAATACCTTATAATACTTGTTTAGTGCTTTCCTATTAGGATCAATCTATCTTTTTATCACTCATAACATTTCTCTGTGTCATGAAAGTACTATTTTTGAAACTTGTTCAAAGCTAAGTTTAAGCTATTTTTTCATTTTTTTAAAAAATATACAAACAAATTAGTATATTTACCATTCATGTTCTAAAATGTATACCCCAATAGCAGCCTTAGTGAGTATCAACGGGTGGTGACCAACCCTTGCCCCATGCGTGAGGAGCTCCCATACTAGGAGATTTTTTTTATTGTTACCTAACAGAAGCAAAACTTAACTTTTCTTCAGGCCATCCTGCAAAAACTGCCTCTTTATATAGGCTTTATTTACTTATTTAAATACGTCTTGTTTTTTATATCTTGGTTTAGTTCCTTTAGTGTCCCTTACTGTGTGATTGGTGCATCATCCCAATATTTACAATGAAGATTCATGACAACAACTTTTTGATTTTCAAATGATTTTCTGGAACTTGTTTAGTACAATACCTTTTAGTACTATGATTTATTCAAGAAATAAAAATAATGTTTTAGTGATATATATTTGTTCTTTTTTGTTTCATATAAACCATGTTAACAGTTAAAGCATGACAATTACCCTTAGAATTTAAATTGAACTTTTAATGTTTGCTTATTTACAGGTATAGTTAATTTCCTTATCTATTGTATATATTTGTTTATGTAAGTCATAACTTGTCAGCTTTCAGATCTACCATGTTTACCTCATCGGTCAATGACCTACTGCACTGATCTGCAGTTTCTGAATCTGACTTATTGTGACTTTATTGAAGATGATCATCTTCAGGATATTGTAGCAGTGACACAGGGCTCAATCAAGGTTAGTTATAAAAAAAACATGTTGGTCTGTACTGTTATCTTTTATATAGCCTTTATATAAAGTGATCAGAGACATAATGTGATATGCAGACAAAATTAATGGGGAAGTAAGTAAGTTGTAATTAAAGTAACAGGTGCTCTAAACCTGGAATGTATTCGGACATTAAAGAAAAATTAAACTTTGTTCACATCTGCATCAGTTATAGCATTTTTATCCCAACAAATACACTCATTTTAAAGAAACATTCCTTGGCCTTAGGAACCATTTTAACTTTACTCCATTTTCATGACACCATTTAGCCAGCAAACAAGTCTTATGTTAAATAGTAAAAACTGGTGATGTCATAAAAAAATAGAATAGAAAAAATTAGTTTCTAGCCTTGAAAATGACACTTGTGTAGGAAATTGGACAATGCTTATGAACCAATTTTTTTCTAAAAATAGTGTACATATTTTAGAAAAAAATTTTAATCCATCCCTCACTAGTCTTTAAAGCACCTGAAATAATTAATGAACACCTCTTTAATGAAAATTCCGTTATACAATGTCTTAAAGAATGGTGCGGAATAGTGTTATCTATTAGGACATTATGCTATTACACCTAATTACAATTTGGACAAAATTATTGAATTGCTTCACTAATTGTGAGGGACTGATGGCCAAGTGGTGTAGATGCTCAACTGTTGACCTAAAAGTCCTGGGTTCAAATCACAGGAATATATCCAGGTCCTTGTGAAAGTTGGTAAAATGTCCAACCAATTTTAAATTGGTACCTGACTTAAGTTGGGGATGTAAAGGCGTCAAAGTATTGTGCTAACCACACAATCCCTTTACATTCCAATATTACTGGAGCAGATTAATTCTACACTTTATCTGCCCCATTGGCCCTCCCTTTAACTAATTGTAAATTTAATACAAGTGTATTTGTTAATTCTAAGCTCATTACATTTTTCATTTTATATTTTAAATCATTGTTTATAAAGTGAAATTTGAGTTCAGTATTATTACCAAATTTAACTATAGTGTAATATCTTAATAGGTTATTGAATATTATGGTGAAGAGATTGAAGAATCAATAGACTCATTAGAAAGATATTTAAACAGTATTTTTCTTGCACTACTGCCATCACCGTAACCTCTCACTAGGACGTGGTCAGAACCAGCACTGCTAGAGGCCCAATCTCAATGTTGATTTGTGTGTGTGCCAGCACAGTAACCCTGTTGACTTAAGTCATCCTCCCACAGATGATTGATGGGCTTTATGTTCAACACTGACAATCCATTGTGGTGCCCTACCTTATGTTGTCTTCACAGTCAAAGTGAAGCTACAATTATCTGGTTTAGCCTTGTGTTAGGTAAATCAGATAAAAAAAAGTACCATCTATCATTACAAAAGAATCTATCCAATAAACTGTTGAGTAGATGTTACTTATATAACAAATGAACACAACTAAATATACTTAATATTTATCTCTGCCATTAAAATTTCATAACACTCCAATTGGTATTATCTGCTATGGGCAAAAGTTTGCCTGTAATTCATATTTTTGATCTATTAAACTTTTTTATTTTTTTCATCATACAGTTAAAAAATAATGTTTTTCAAATTGCAATATCATTGATATTTTACTGATATGTTTATCTATGTTTGTTCCTGTGTACAGATTTTTTTCATATTTATGTTTAATGCTATTTACCAAACAATAAAAATGAATATAAAAAACGTATAACAAAAATGTGTGTTATCTTGAAGAGTGTGAGCGTTGTTTGAAAAAATCTTGGAGTATTTTTTGTTTATATTCCTCCCACTTGAGGGTCACATCCAGACGATCAATCAGCTCTTCATCACTTGGAAAAGGTTTTGCCTGAAAGATATTTTATCATTTATACACCTATACTTTGTTTATTTCACAGCAACTTTTTTGTAAATTACCACAGATGGTGTAATTGTTGTAAATAACCACACATGGTGTAATCGTTGTAAATTATCAAAAATGGTGTAAACATGAATAATCTTAGTTGCAATGAGAACTTTAGACATAAAGAAAAGAAAAAGTGTGAGGTAGATAATGATGACATATCCAGTGCCTGCTTAAAGCACTTGTGTGTGTGTGAGGGGGGGGAGTTTGGGTTGAGTTTTGAATTCCCCATGACTATTTATATATTTGTACTTGATTTAGAAGTCCTTGAAATTGTTAAAAGTTGTCTGAATACTATGTAGGGTAGTAAGTTCAGTAGTTCCCATTACTATTTGCTACACTCAAATATGGCTGAGGGATTTAAATTCTTAAAGAATCTTAGCTTAGAAAGTTTCATATCTAAGTAATTGACACAAATTAAGATTATGAGCAATATTTTACAATAAGTGGCTGATAGAATTTTCTTCATTATGTCATGGGAAAGAGCTAAAATTAAAATATTTAAATACTAGTAAAATTAACCTTATGTTTGATGATAGCAATGAGAGCGTCATCACAATGTTTCATGAAGAATTTCTTGTCCACTTGAAGAACTTCACAGTCAGCACTAACCTTTATTATCAGTGACAAATATGATGTTAGTATTTGTGTCAGGTTGGGTATACAATAAGGTTGAAATTTTATAATTGGTACTAAACCTTGTAATTATAAGTAACTTTTAGTATAAATTATTATCTAACAAACTAATACTAGAAATCTTAGAGAGTTATTCAGCTTTATTGTCAACTTTTTTTCTATCATATCCAAGTTGTACAAGAAAGCTATATAGATTGGAATAAAGTACTACAAGTTCATATAAAAATGTTATATAATAATATAATTTAATCAGAATCTATGGTTTGATTTAAAAGTTATAAGTTTGACTTACCATGCTAGCAGATGGTCCTCTGTCTTCTGGTTCCAAACATGACCTTAGACCCTAGAATTGTGAAAGCATGCACCAATGAATAGGGTTTTTGTATTTTTGAAATTTTTACTTACAGACTGTGATTGACAAAAGAATAGAATAGTCATTTTTTCGAATAAATTATAGCTAATTAAGACATACAATAAAAAGGGAAAAAATTGCTTTTAGAAATTTGGACACTTTTATGGAAGTGAAGTTTATAATTAGGAGATGAACATTGGACTTGCTTTGATGGACATATGGATTGGGGGGAGGAGATTAATTTAAAACAAGCAATTAAGCCTGTTCCATTCTGGACACAGGACGTGTTAGCGCATTTTCATGTTATGTATCAGTACGTTTGTTAGCTTTCAGTAAATATTTGTCAATTTTGGAAATGTTTATAAATTCAATTGTGTAATGCATATATCTGTAAAAAAAATTATAAAGACGTTTCTTTATGTTTGAAAAAAAATTATTGTCTCTTAAATCTAACTACAAGTGATTTGTGGTTACTGAAATAGGACTCATAATTAAAAACATTCGAAATTATAGTCATTTAATCGTCCGAAAACTCCGTCAATTGTTGCATAGCTCTGATACTTTCAATTAAATTCAGAACACAAGCTTACTATTTCATTTGATGAGTTTCTTAATAAATCTTGGTGAAACTACGTGCTGCAGTATTTCGCACCAAATGAATGGGTTATTGAACGTACAAGGTGTATATATAATATATAAGCCCCTTAGGAGCCCTGAAGCCCGGCCCTCAGAGGTCCTATCGCGAAATGAACTTTTGATGTACACATGGCAGGCCAAGACCTACAAAATGATATATACATCATGGGTCTAGGACTTATAGTTGCTGAGATATAGGCGCTCCTTTATTAATATATCTTATAAAGTAAAAAACGGTACTAAGCCCCCTTTTACGGCCCTCAGAGGTCAGATCGCGAAAAGGAAAAAAGTCATTTCTTGGCAGGCCAAGACCTACAAAATGATATATACATCATGGGTCTAGGACTTATGGTTGTTGAGATCTAGGGTGATGACAGACGGACAGACAAAACGGGGACAATGCTCTAATGATCTAAAAAGATCTCCTGTTGGACCATCAATTGTATTTCTGAAAATGAAATTTTTTTGTGTCAAACCATACTTACAAATATTTGTCCTTGGCTTAACACTTCCACCTGGACAAAGGCCGGTAATTTGTGCTGGGAAATTGGAAGCTCTGGATGTTTCACTGAGTTACTGCCCTTGAACAATTTCGCTACTGTCTTGTTTGGCTGTGAGACCTGAACGAACATTAAAGGTTACCATGTCATGTTGCTAATTAAGTAAAATAGCTAAGACATGCTTCAGAATTTAACTTTTATAACAAAACAAAATGAAATTGATATTATACACATTAAAAGAATAGAATTCCTTCACATTTCACAAGGCGGTCTTGGCGATTTGCGGGCCTAGATGGAGTGTTATTGGAAGGGGTTGTGAGAAAGTGTTATTGGAAGGGACCATGGGCAAGTGTTATTGGAAGGGGTTATGGGAAAGTGTATTTGGAAGGGACCATGGGCAAGTGTTATTGGAAGGGGTTATGGGAAAGTGTTAGTGGAAGGGACCATGGGAAAGTGTTATTGGAAGGGACCATGGGCAAGTGTTATTGGAAGGGACCATGGGAAAGTGTTATTGGAAGGGACCATGGGCAAGTGTTATTGGAAGGGACCATGGGCAAGTGTTATTGGAAGGGACCATGGGCAAGTGTTATTGGAAGGGGCCATGGGCAAGTGTTATTGGAAGGGACCTTGGGAAAGTGTTATTGGAAGGGACCATGGGCAAGTGTTATTGGAAGGGGTTATGGGAAAGTGTTATTGGAAGGGACCATGGGCAAGTGTTATTGGAAGGGGCCATGGGCAAGTGTTATTGGAAGGGGTTATGGGAAAGTGTTATTGGAAGGGACCATGGGAAAGTGTTATTGGAAGGTACCATGGGCAAGTGTTATTGGAAGGGACCATGGGCAAGTGTTATTGGAAGGGACCATGGGCAAGTGTTATTGGAAGGGACCATGGGCAAGTGTTATTGGAAGGGACCATGGGCAAGTGTTATTGGAAGGGACCATGGGCAAGTGTTATTGGAAGGGACCATGGGCAAGTGTTATTGGAAGGGACCATGGGCAAGTGTTATTGGAAGGGACCATGGGCAAGTGTTATTGGAAGGGACCATGGGCAAGTGTTATTGGAAGGGACCATGGGCAAGTGTTATTGGAAGGGACCATGGGAAAGTGTTACTGGAAGGGACCATGGGCATGTGTTATTGGAAGGGGTTATGAGCAAGTGTTATTGGAAGGGGCCATGGGCAAGTGTTATTGGAAGGGACCATGGGCAAGTGTTATTGGAAGGGACCATGGGCAAGTGTTATTGGAAGGGGTTATGGGAAAGTGTTATTGGAAGGGGCCATGGGCAAGTGTTATTGGAACGGACCATGGGCAAGTGTTATTGGAAGGGGTTATGGGCAAGTGTTATTGGAAGGGACCATGGGCAAGTGTTATTGGAAGGGGCCATGGGCAAGTGTTATTGGATGGGACCATGGGCAAGTGTTATTGGAAGGGTCCATGGGCAAGTGTTATTGGAAGGGACCATGGGAAAGTGTTATTGGAAGGGACCATGGGAAAGTGTTACTGGAAGGGACCATGGGCATGTGTTATTGGAAGGGGTTATGGGCAAGTGTTATTGGAAGGGACCATGGGCAAGTGTTATTGGAAGGGACCATGGGCAAGTGTTATTGGAAGGGACCATGGGCAAGTGTTATTGGAAGGGGTTATGGGAAAGTGTTATTGGAAGGGGCCATGGGCAAGTGTTATTGGAAGGGACCATGGGCAAGTGTTATTGGAAGGGACCATGGGCAAGTGTTATTGGAAGGGGTTATGGGAAAGTGTTATTGGAAGGGGCCATGGGCAAGTGTTATTGGAAGGGACCATGGGCAAGTGTTATTGGAAGGGACCATGGGCAAGTGTTATTGGAAGGGACCATGGGCAAGTGTTATTGGAAGGGACCATGGCCAAGTGTTATTGGAAGGGGTAATTGGAAAGTGTTATTGGAAGGGACCATGGGCAAGTGTTATTGGAAGGGACCATGGGCAAGTGTTATTGGAAGGGACCATGGGCAAGTGTTATTGGAAGGGACCATGGGCAAGAGTTATTGGAAGGGACCATGGGCAAGTGTTATTGGAAGGGACCATGGGCAAGTGTTATTGGAAGGGACCATGGGCAAGTGTTATTGGAAGGGACCATGGGCAAGTGTTATTGGAAGGGACCTTGGGCAAGTGTTATTGGAAGGGACCATGGGCAAGTGTTATTGGAAGGGACCATGGGCAAGTGTTATTGGAAGGGACCTTGGGCAAGTGTTATTGGAAGGGACCATGGGCAAATGTTATTGGTAGGGACCATGGGCAAGTGTTATTGGAAGGGACCATGGGCAAGTGTTATTGGAAGGGACCATGGGCAAGTGTTATTGGAAGGGACCATGGGCAAGTGTTATTGGAAGGGACCATGGGCAAGTGTTATTGGAAGGGACCATGGGCAAGTGTTACTGGAAGGGACCATGGGCATGTGTTATTGGAAGGGGTTATGAGCAAGTGTTATTGGAAGGGGCCATGGGCAAGTGTTATTGGAAGGGACCATGGGCAAGTGTTATTGGAAGGGACCATGGGCAAGTGTTATTGGAAGGGGTTATGGGAAAGTGTTATTGGAAGGGGCCATGGGCAAGTGTTATTGGAACGGACCATGGGCAAGTGTTATTGGAAGGGGTTATGGGCAAGTGTTATTGGAAGGGACCATGGGCAAGTGTTATTGGAAGGGGCCATGGGCAAGTGTTATTGGAAGGGACCATGGGCAAGTGTTATTGGAAGAGGCCATGGGCAAGTGTTTTTGGAAGGGACCATGGGAAAGTGTTATTGGAAGGGACCATGGGAAAGTGTTACTGGAAGGGACCATGGGCATGTGTTATTGGAAGGGGTTATGGGCAAGTGTTATTGGAAGGGGCCATGGGCAAGTGTTATTGGAAGGGGTTATGGGAAAGTGTTATTGGAAGGGGCCATGGGCAAGTGTTATTGGAAGGGACCATGGGCAAGTGTTATTGGAAGGGACCATGGGCAAGTGTTATTGGAAGGGGTTATGGGATAGTGTTATTGGAAGGGGCCATGGGCAAGTGTTATTGGAAGGGACCATGGGCAAGTGTTATTGGAAGGGACCATGGGCAAGTGTTATTGGAAGGGACCATGGGCAAGTGTTATTGGAAGGGACCATGGGCAAGAGTTATTGGAAGGGGCCATGGGCAAGTGTTATTGGAAGGGACCATGGGCAAGTGTTATTGGAAGGGACCATGGGCAAGTGTTATTGGAAGGGGTTATGGGAAAGTGTTATTGGAAGGGGCCATGGGCAAGTGTTATTGGAAGGGGTTATTGGAAAGTGTTATTGGAAGGGACCATGGGCAAGTGTTATTGGAAGGGACCATGGGCAAGTGTTATTGGAAGGGACCATGGGCAAGTGTTATTGGAAGGGACCATGGGCATGTGTTATTGGAAGGGGTAATTGGAAAGTGTTATTGGAAGGGACCATGGGCAAGTGTTATTGGAAGGGGCCATGGGCAAGTGTTATTGGAAGGGACCTTGGGAAAGTGTTATTGGAAGGGACCATGGGCAAGTGTTATTGGAAGGGGTTATGGGAAAGTGTTATTGGAAGGGACCATGAGCAAGTGTTATTGGAAGGGGCCATGGGCAAGTGTTATTGGAAGGGGTTATGGGAAAGTGTTATTGGAAGGGACCATGGGAAAGTGTTATTGGAAGGTACCATGGGCAAGTGTTATTGGAAGGGACCATGGGCAAGTGTTATTGGAAGGGACCATGGGCAAGTGTTATTGGAAGGGACCATGGGCAAGTGTTATTGGAAGGGACCATGGGCAAGTGTTATTGGAAGGGACCATGGGCAAGTGTTATTGGAAGGGACCATGGGCAAGTGTTATTGGAAGGGGCCATGGGCAAGTGTTATTGGAAGGGACCATGGGCAAGTGTTATTGGAAGAGGCCATGGGCAAGTGTTATTGGAAGGGACCATGGGAAAGTGTTATTGGAAGGGACCATGGGAAAGTGTTACTGGAAGGGACCATGGGCATGTGTTATTGGAAGGGGTTATGGGCAAGTGTTATTGGAAGGGACCATGGGCAAGTGTTATTGGAAGGGACCATGGGCAAGTGTTATTGGAAGGGACCATGGGCAAGTGTTATTGGAAGGGGTTATGGGAAAGTGTTATTGGAAGTGGCCATGGGCAAGTGTTATTGGAAGGGACCATGGGCAAGTGTTATTGGAAGGGACCATGGGCAAGTGTTATTGGAAGGGGTTATGGGAAAGTGTTATTGGAAGGGGCCATGGGCAAGTGTTATTGGAAGGGACCATGGGCAAGTGTTATTGGAAGGGACCATGGGCAAGTGTTATTGGAAGGGACCATGGGCAAGTGTTATTGGAAGGGACCATGGCCAAGTGTTATTGGAAGGGGTAATTGGAAAGTGTTATTGGAAGGGACCATGGGCAAGTGTTATTGGAAGGGACCATGGGCAAGTGTTATTGGAAGGGACCATGGGCAAGTGTTATTGGAAGGGACCATGGGCAAGAGTTATTGGAAGGGACCATGGGCAAGTGTTATTGGAAGGGACCATGGGCAAGTGTTATTGGAAGGGACCATGGGCAAGTGTTATTGGAAGGACCATGGGCAAGTGTTATTGGAAGGACCTTGGGCAAGTGTTATTGGAAGGGACCATGGGCAAGTGTTATTGGAAGGGACCATGGGCAAGTGTTATTGGAAGGGACCATGGGCAAGTGTTATTGGAAGGGACCTTGGGCAAGTGTTATTGGAAGGGACCATGGGCAAATGTTATTGGTAGGGACCATGGGCAAGTGTTATTGGAAGGGACCATGGGCAAGTGTTATTGGAAGGGACCATGGGCAAGTGTTATTGGAAGGGACCATGGGCAAGTGTTATTGGAAGGGACCATGGGCAAGTGTTATTGGAAGGGACCATGGGCAAGTGTTACTGGAAGGGACCATGGGCATGTGTTATTGGAAGGGGTTATGAGCAAGTGTTATTGGAAGGGGCCATGGGCAAGTGTTATTGGAAGGGACGATGGGCAAGTGTTATTGGAAGGGACCATGGGCAAGTGTTATTGGAAGGGGTTATGGGAAAGTGTTATTGGAAGGGGTTATGGGCAAGTGTTATTGGAAGGGACCATGGGCAAGTGTTATTGGAAGAGGCCATGGGCAAGTGTTTTTGGAAGGGACCATGGGAAAGTGTTATTGGAAGGGACCATGGGCAAGTGTTATTGGAAGGGACCATGGGCAAGTGTTATTGGAAGGGACCATGGGCAAGTGTTATTGGAAGGGACCATGGGCAAGTGTTATTGGAAGGGACCATGGGCAAGTGTTATTGGAAGGGACCATGAGCAAGTGTTATTGGAAGGGGCCATGGGCAAGTGTTATTGGAAGGGGTTATGGGAAAGTGTTATTGGAAGGGACCATGGGAAAGTGTTATTGGAAGGGACCATGGGCAAGTGTTATTGGAAGGGACCATGGGCAAGTGTTATTGGAAGGGACCATGGGCAAGTGTTACTGGAAGGGACCATGGGCAAGTGTTATTGGAAGGGGTTATGAGCAAGTGTTATTGGAAGGGGCCATGGGCAAGTGTTATTGGAAGGGACCATGGGCAAGTGTTATTGGAAGGGACCATGGGCAAGTGTTATTGGAAGGGACCATGGGCAAGTGTTATTGGAAGGGACCATGGGCAAGATTTATTGGAAGGGGCCATGGGCAAGTGTTATTGGAAGGGACCATGGGCAAGTGTTATTGGAAGGGACCATGGGCAAGTGTTATTGGAAGGGGTTATGGGAAAGTGTTATTGGAAGGGACCATGGCCAAGTGTTATTGGAAGGGGTTATTGGAAAGTGTTATTGGAAGGGACCATGGGCAAGTGTTATTGGAAGGGACCATGGGCAAGTGTTATTGGAAGGGACCATGGGCAAGTGTTATTGGAAGGGACCATGGGCAAGCGTTATTGGAAGGGACCTTGGGCAAGTGTTATTGGAAGGGACCATGGGCAAGTGTTATTGGAAGGGGTTATGGGCAAGTGTTATTGGAAGGGACCATGGGCAAGTGTTATTGGAAGAGGCCATGGGCAAGTGTTATTGGAAGGGACCATGGGAAAGTGTTATTGGAAGGGACCATGGGCAAGTGTTATTGGAAGGGACCATGGCCAAGTGTTATTGGAAGGGGTTATTGGAAAGTGTTATTGGAAGGGACCATGGGCAAGTGTTATTGGAAAGGACCATGGGCAAGTGTTATTGGAAGGGGCCATGGGCAAGTGTTATTGGAAGGGTCCATGGGCAAGTGTTATTGGAAGGGACCATGGGAAAGTGTTATTGGAAGGGACCATGGGAAAGTGTTATTGGAAGGGACCATGGGCAAGTGTTATTGGAAGGGACCATGGGAAAGTGTTATTGGAAGGGACCATGGGCAAGTGTTATTGGAAGGGACCATGGGCAAGTGTTATTGGAAGGGACCATGGGCAAGTGTTATTGGAAGGGACCATGGGAAAGTGTTATTGGAAGGGACCATGGGCAAGTGTTATTGGAAGGGACCATGGGCAAGTGTTATTGGAAGGGACCATGGGCAAGTGTTATTGGAAGGGACCATGGGCAAGTGTTATTGGAAGGGACCATGGGCAAGTGTTATTGGAAGGGACCATGGGCAAGTGTTATTGGAAGGGACCATGGGCAAGTGTTATTGGAAGGGACCATGGGCAAGTGTTATTGGAAGGGGCCATGTGCAAGTGTTATTGGAAGGTGTTATGGGAAAGTGTTATAGGAAGGGACCATGGGCAAATGTTATTGGAAGGGGTTATGGGCAAGTGTTATTGGAAGGGACCATGGGCAAGTGTTATTGGAAGGGATATTGAGTGAGTGTCAAATGTCGGGGCAGAAAGCTCTAACAATGAGGTTCTACGTTTTTTTTGCGGCTATAGGGAGCTTTTTTTCTTCTCTATTATTTCTATAACCGTGTTTTAAACTATACTGTGTAATACACCATACTGTGATTTATACCATACTGTGTAATACACCATACTGTAATTTATACCATACTGTGTAATACACCATACTGTGATTTACACCATACTGTGTAATACAACATACTGTGTTTTACACTATAGCTTGCTTTACACTAGACTGTGCCAGTTTATAATTCTACAACGCGTTGGAAAAAACAACGAGTAAAGTTGGGGGCTGTTGTGTGTAATGCTGTGTCGCTAGCCTAATTATTAACCCTCAAGGAACATAAATATAAAGTATCCAGTTAAATCAGAGTTATTGACTCAGGGTAGTGTCCCCTTCTACCATTTGTTTTATTTTTCTTCAGTTATGCTGCACAAAAATTCTAAAAGCATTGGGGCCTTACTCGGCCGCGGGGACTGGGGTGGTCCCTTGCTGAGTTTCTCATGCAGGGGCCGAAAGTTTATCGAAATAAAAAAAAAATATTATCCTCCAAAGGCCACGTCTGCCCGGACCTTAATGTTTTTTACTCGGTTATCCTGTCGATTCAAGAAACTTTGACAATCACGTAGATTTTGTATGTCAGGAATAACTCCATTTCATTGTTTGAAGACTGTCTACAACTTTGTTTATTTTTAAGTCCAATTTCTTTATTTCATTACGAGATAAAAAAAAATATCGACTATCTATGACACCAGTAGAAAACATTTAATTTGGTTAATGTAAAGTCAACAGGAAACAAAACAACACAAATGCAAACAAACGAAAAAACAAACAAGCACCCAACTTCATAGACAATGGTGCTGTAGCACATACATTAACCCTTTAAGATATGAATGTTTGATCTATTTTAAGTAAATTAGGTAAAAGAAAAGTATGGGATATTTGTCTTCACTAATAAACTTGTCTAAAATATATGACTAATAAACTGATATATGATACATACAGGTCGCTGGTCTGCCTGTTTCCGATTACCAGTTCCCGGCTGTAACTTAATACTAGGCTTATCAATGGTACACATTGATCTACGCCCTTCTAGCTTGATGTGGTTCTGTCCCTCTACTGCCAACTCTTCTACGTTGATGTTTATTTTAGCATTGACTTCACTATTATCGTCATCTGGTGCGTCGTCCACTTTCACTATAGGCAACTGTCTGCTCTCTGACCCGCGATCATGGCTTTGTTGTACATGGTCAAGTTTTGTGGCGGTTGTTGAGATTGTGTTCTTATTTGGATTCATGTTGGAATCAGTGATCAGAGGAGATTTGCTGTGTCTTAGATTGGCTCTAGCAGTACGCGGATGTTGGTGCTTCGAGTCCGATCCGTTTATTTTGAATTGAGATGACGGAGGGGCCGAGGCGACAAATCGTGTGGTTGGGTGATACTTGTGAGGCTGGTAGGATGACTGAACTAATAGATAGAACATATCACATTAGTAGAGTTAACTAATAGATAGAACATATCACATTAGTAGAGTGAACTAATAGATAGAACATATCAGATTAGTAGAGTGAACTTATAGATAGAACATATCACATTAGTAGAGTGAACTAATAGATAGAACATATCACATTAGTAGAGTGAACTAATAGATAGAACATATCACATTAGTAAAGTGAACTCATAGATAGAACATATCAGATTAGTAGAGTGAACTATTAGATAGAACAAAACGGGTTATTAGAGTGAACTTATAGATAGAACATAACAGATTAATAGAGTGAATTGCATCGATAGAACAAATTAGTAAAATGAGTTGCATAGATAGAACTTAAAGGGTTAGTAAGTAAACTGCATAGATAAAACAAAAGAAGTAGATTGAACTGCCTAGACAGAACAAAATATATTAGAAGAGTGAACTACACAGATAGAACATAACATAATATTAGAGTGAACTGCACAAAATATAGCATAGTAGAGCAAATTACAAAGACAATAACTTGAAATTATATGCACAAAATTTAACAACAAATAATTTTTTTCACCAAAAGAAAAAAACACAAACACTCGCACGCACACACACACACACACACGCACGTAGTACGCGCAAACATACGCGCACGCACACACACACACACACATGTGTCAACTGTCATAGTATCTAACAACCTGAACGTGTCTTGTTCCAGTAAAATGAATATTTGAAGTTTCACTAAATTAAGTATCAATTCATCTCTGTGTAAATTAGATAACATAATCAAGTGGGCCTATACGCTAAACTTAGGGGAAAATTAACATAAGTCCCGAAATGAAAAACATTAAGTTACTTCTTCCCGACTTCTAAATAATAATAACAACTGTTATTGAAACAAGTCAGCAGAATTTCAAAAAGTTATAATATGTATAAGTCTTACTGTATTCTCTCTCTGTTATAAAGTTTAATATTTCATGTTTCCTGTAGAAAGGAGACTCAGCCTTCATTGTGGCCTGTACTTTCTTCCTTCTTTCTTTAACACTGGACTGTCCAGGGTTGAGATATCTCAGCACTCTGACCTCACCCTGTGAACAAATCAACTCTGTCCAGTCAGTCCTTAAAAAAAACAACTTTAAAAAAAAAACGTCAATAATATTTAACACTGACACACAGACACTGACACACAGACCGACAGACACTGACACACAGACACTAACACACAGACACTGACAGAAACACAGACACTGACACACAGACACTGACACACAGACACTGACACACAGAACAGTTCTTATGTTTTGTTAAGTGCACAAGGCAAAGGTTCAACCAGTTTGAACTTCTATAATATCATGTGTTTTGAAGGTTTCATTGAGTCCTTAGGTAAATTTGCATAACACTCAATTAAAAATGGCCGCCTGATGCTGATCTGTGAGATGCTCTTGAGTTAATCTAAATTTTAATTCGTAGAAATTATATTTTCTTAATTTTCTGCTTTCTACACAGTTCGAGTTGATTCCCCTATCATTCTTGGTGCGTATTTTGTAGGATCTAATATCGAAAAACTTAGTTTAATTCATTAAATTATATTTTTTCACAAATATTAGTTTAACTAATTTAGACATAAGCAAAAAATAAAAACGTTAACGTCAATTAAAAATGATTTTGTTTGATAAAATTTTCAAAAATAGTGCTGTAAATACCTTTCAAATTTAGTTCGATATTTTAAGTTGCTTTAAGAATGAGATGTTTATCTCTTATATTAGACAGTTTTTGTAGTGCCATCCTTTCATCCCAAACAGAGCTGAGAGAATGCAATGGCCATATAGGCACCACGGGTTACATGGAGGTATTTTACACCGTGACCTCCAAAAATTTCTTTGGTATCATTTGTTAACCTGCAAAGTTCCAGATTTTGGTTTAAAATCCTTCACGGTCAAATCTAATACAGCGTTAATGTTGCATTATATGCGAAACTGATATATTAAGTAACAAATTGATGCTTAGTATTGTTTATAATATTAAATGAAACAAAATATATAAATCTTGAATGGTTTATATTTTTAAATTTGAAATTTAAGTAAAAAATTATGAAAAACAAAGTTTTATTCATTTTGTAAAGTTAATTCTTGAAAGAATGTCAATCTGCTTGAAAAATAATAATAATAAGCAATGCAAATAAGCATTCCTACTATTTATTTTGTACTTTGTACTGTAGGGTAGACAAAATTTAAAAAAGTTCTTCAAATTTAAATTTTAGCCAGCTGTTCACGATTACACTCTGCAAAATTTTTCCGATGTTTTTCAACCACTTGGAGCAAAAATTGTCTTTGTTCTTCATCCTTGGTGATGCTGTCATTGAAATTTTGTATCAATGCTACACCTCACTCTGTAGAGTCATTGATACAAGCCATATTCTTTACAAAATCTGCTGCAACTTTAAAAGATGGTGTATCTGACCAGGCTTCAACAGGAACATCTAGAAAACTGGCATCAATGTTGGATGTTTCAAAAAATGTGGTAGAAGCACTCAAATCAACAACACTTTTTGATAGTGTTTTATGAGATGCGGTCCACGTTCTGATTGCATTGTCCGAACAAGGCCAGTTTTTTCTTTGTCCGACAAAAGGGTTTAAAATAACGCAAGCGTCGACAGTTCCGGACTCAAGTACCACGAGTGACGCACCATCATTTTCAATCCAGTCGATCGAAGAACAGTATCATCATATTCGTATAAACGCTGTATCAACAAGATATCATTCACAGGTGCATATGCGGTGAGCCTGCATGAAAACCATGATTGAAGATAAACACATATGGTAAACCGATTAAAGCGTTGAATACCTTGTAATTCTCGAGCTGTTAACTGAAAGATGGTTTCATTGCCTGCAAACAATAGTTCGATTTTCAATGCATAGATTGCTTTCGCCATCCACCTTGCCCTATGTAGGGCACCAGGTCTGCGAATGCTGACATCAACCTCCAACCCAACCATTTGTGCAGCAAGCAGAAGAAATTCCAAATAATCATCACATGAATGACTGATGACTAACCTCAAGTTGACATTTGATAAATTCTTTAATCGAATCAGACACGATTATCAAAGGGGCGGATCTGGCTTCGGGTGTGTGGTTTAATTCTGGCCATTTTTCTTGAAACCTCTTAAAAAACAAAATCTCTGGTCCAGTGGATGGTCCAAGACAAACATTGAATGCATCGGAAAGGAGTACTTCCAACATGTGATGACGGCATGCCATCCATAATAGATTACGTCCCAGGGCTACTTCTAACAGAGTGCAAGCTTCATTGAGTCTTCCAGTATTGGAAGCTGTAGTGTCGAAGCACATGCCGATGACCTTAGATTCGCACTTCCATGATTTGATATGTTCATATACTGCATCAGCAGCTACCCATCCTGACCCGGATGCTAACTTGGGAACACCAAGAAGCTTTGTAGTGCCATCGACAAGTGATGAGAGCAGGACAGGTAATCGATCGCCGTTGTTGGTAACCTGTACATCCCAATGTACAATTAATTTTGAGGGAATATAGTCTTCTTTTATACATGCTGCAGCTTGTTGACGACAAAGCTTGCGATGACGATGCATTGTGCTCTTGGAAAATAATGTCAGATGTCGTAACACCAGCTTCGTTAAATGCGGATGCAAGTATCATTGTTGATTTTCTAATGCTGGTGTTCGCTCTGTCCAGCACTGCAGCAACTTTTGGTGATATGATGCCTGACAATTTTGCATGCTTAGTTTAAAAAAATTAAAACTTCAAAAAATATGCACATTGCTTAAATTTTGCACATTAGGTATTTTATGTTTTCTAGCATTTATTACATTTTCTAATTAAGAATCACACAATTTCAACTCTAGTTAATGGTAGCAATGAGAAAAATATAAGTATATTTAAATAATTTCATTTTATTCAACTATGGCATGCAAAAACTGCAAATTATTTGAGCCATGATTCGTCTGGATTTTTATGTTGGCCTAATACTGGAATTTTAAAAGCTCTTGGGTGACCTCTAAATGTTGTTCAAATGAGCTACAACTTCACCAATCCACTCATTGTACTTAAGAGACACATTTCAGGGGGTTAGACACCAAAGATTAAAAAAAAATAAATTTTTCGAGCATTTCTGGGACACCCTAATAAACATAGATGCAAAAGATTTTAAATGGAAATCTTTGCATACTTAGCCGATTTACCGGTATAAAATTTGTTCCATTTGTATTCCGTTTGGAAAATAGTTATGTTTTTGTGTTTTCTAAGACGCCCTTTGAAAATTTTGGCTTGTACTAAAACCTTTTATATATGCTAGACACGTTTTTGTTGCTCAGTTTTATATCATTTATGTGTCAAAGAGATGCACAATTAACCTTGCGAAGGATTTTAATGATTGCTGTAATCTTAATTGAATTATGGATAAATTTATGTCATGCTGTGGGCAGATGCCTCATGTCACCAAAAAAAAAATTAATAAAATATGACAGTCTTCTACGTCGTTATGTTTTATATTACTTAATTAAAATATAACACATTAGAATAAATAAAAATAACTGAAGTAATTTTGCCTCTCCTCCCTACTCCCCGCCTACGATTCTCCTGGGGTGAGTGGAGGCTGGTTGGTACAAAGACCTTGGGGTGAGTTGATGTTTTATCGACTGTCCCCACATTTGGTACAAAGAAAGATAGTTGCAAATAATTTATGTCCATTGTTCTTAAATTAGTAGTTGGCAGTGGCGCAACCAGCAAAAATTGCTGGGAGGGGGGGGCTCAAATATAGAAAAAAGAGAGTTTGACAGTCTTTCTAGTAACTTTATATAGTAAAATATGTATTGATGATTTGGTCTGGGGGGGGGGCGGCTCAAGCCCCTCGTGCCCCCCCCCCTGGTTGCGCCACTGGTAGTTGGTAATACTATTTTGTTGAATTTCATAATGTTTTATTATTTTAATTTCTATTTCATTCAAATTATAACAGGGGCGCTAAAGTTAAAGCTCACTGTGCACATTGTGACACTGATGTGCTCACTAACCCAAGCTCAGTCTCCTAACATCAAGTTTGCTTCTGTTAGACCACCAACATTTGTGTGCTAACACTGCTATCAATAACAATGTACATTAACACAGGAAATGAAAAACAAAGAGGAACAAATGTGTTAGTTTTGTTTTACTTACCGAATTGATGACGTAAATCCAATCTACATTGTTGGAGTCTGCAGTTATAACTCGACCGTTTCTAGAGATGAAGAAAATCTCATTTAGTTATACACTTGACTGTATGCAGAGAATGCACACAACAGATAACTTTTTAAAAAATGTATAATGAATGTTAAGAGGGTATAAATGAAACAAATCTACATTAACCTATATTTGACCACTGTCCAATTTTCAGGACATTCTTCCAGCTTCTGCGTTGGAAAGTGTTGAAACACAGTGTGTTGTCTGAAATATAGACGTAGGCCTATATCTTCTAAAATTGTAGTACAGGACTTATCTTAACAAAAAGCAGTTTGAAAGATAATAAATGTGTACATTTTTATCAATTACTAGACATTAACAAGACAATTTATTTGTTTTGACCGCAGTAAACCTAACAGTATCTATAGTCTTGTAGACCACACAATACTAATTATACAGAATGCGCATCGCCAATTTAGATTTCACGAAAGCCGCCATATTTGTGTATTATTCTATTGTGTACCAATATTCAGGTATTTTTTTAGTCATTGGTAAGATGACTTTTTAAATAGCGATGTACTTTCAGTATCATTTAAAATATTATTTTGTATAGGCTGTATTAGCAGTTATAATAATATTATAATGTACTAAAATACATTGCATCAATTATAAACTCACTTGGCAATGTCCAACAATTTATTGTCGTTTAAATCGTCAGCCATCTCAAATATACAGTTGTAATCCTGGGTAAATATAAACAAGATTTGATCAATGTTTTGTTTGAAATATGTAAATATAGGGGTGACAATCTGTCAACTTTAAAAATAACTTTAGCCCCTATCATAAAACTGGACTTTAAACCAGCATCTTCATTATAGCCTCTAAACTAAATCCCCAGACCGTATGACATTTTATTGGCATGAATCATGCGATGCGGAAACAAGTAAAATGTTTTATCTGTAATCAATATCTCTCTTGGTACCCCGTGGTTCGGTCCTAGCGACCAGTTCAGGCGTAATGACAGCGGGCAGTTTTTGCAGCATTAGTTTTAAAAATTTTACTGGGGTAATAATTAGAAACTTTATGAAAGCCCTTCATATGCATTGGTTACATAAACAGTTGAACTCTATATTTTATCTGCCCCTATGGCCAGTTAGACCAGGGGTCGGCAACCTACGGCTCGCGAGCCGCATGCGGCTCTTTCGATGTCAAGTTACGGCTCTTTCGATGTCAATTTGCGGTCTACCAGTTCCATGTGCAAATAATAATAATAATTGTATTATTCTATATACCTAACTGCACCTAACCCTTTTGTTACTGCAACTGACCCTTTATTACTGCACCTAATTGCATGTTACTGCAACTGACCCTTTATTCCTGCACCTGACCCATTATTATTGCACCTAACTCCATGTTACTGCACCTAACTCTGTCTTGCTTCACCTAACTTCATGTAACTGCACCTAACTCTGTCTTGCTTCACCTAGCCCTGTGTTACTGCCAGGCTTGCGGAGCCGGAGCCGTGGAGCCGGAAGCCGCTACTTTTTGCTGGAGCCGGAGCCGAAAAAATCTGGCGGCTCCACGGCTCCCAAATGTTTTTTTTTTAGCTTTAAAATTCCAAATTTGTTTGATTGTTTGCCTCCTACAATTTGAAATGTTGTCATTTTTACGAACGCCACAACAGTAACAGCGTCAAAATGATAGCGTGCACCCACATCACCACAAGAAATCTTTAATGGGGAATGTTTTGTGTTCGTTTTAAATCTTGTTTACCCTCCGAAATTTTTTTAATGGCATGTTATTTTGTTATGTATAAAGTTAAAACAGTTTTATTTCATAGAATAATTGTATCAATCATTTAAAATAAATTTTTACTACAACGAGAAATAGAACGCGTCATTTCTTATTATAATTTTACCGCGAATTTGTAATAGACTAAAGACAAAATGGTTGCTTTCTGTATTTAACAATTTTTTTATAAACAGAATTTCTGAGATAGAGTAGATAAATTTATAAGGCTGTGGCTATTCGGACCCGGGTCCCAATAAAATCCGATTGTTATTCGGACCCGTGGGAAATATGCACTTAGCTTAGCTATATTTAAACTTTATTAGACGGAACCCGAAAAAATAATAATACAGAGTCCGCTTAGTGGAACCCTAGACACTGAATAACGATTAAATCATACAATTCAAACAATTATAAAAAAAATAAACAAAAAACAATATTAAAGTTTATGTATAGCTAAGCTAAGTGCAGATTTGCCACGGGTCCGAATAACAATCAGACTTTAATGGGACGGGGTCCAAATAAAAATCGGAGTTTATTGGTACCCGGGTCTGAATAGTTATTTCGAATTTATAAATAATAAATATAAATACTGAAGTCTTTAAAATATTTTAATTAATGTATAATTTTATTATTTGCTAATTTGATTATTGAAATAACTTTTTATTACTTATGAAAATGGCGACTAGTGAAACCTCGGTCGAAAATAATGATATGATTCTGGATGCACTGAAATGGTTTGTTTTTAGTAAAACCGACATGCGTATATGTTTCAAGTTCCTGACTATGGGGGTGAACGCGGCAAAATTTGCATAACTTTTTATCAGCGGCATGTTTGCGTGGTGCAATTATAATTTTTTTTGTCTTGTGTGATACTATCTTAATAGGGAGCCAGAGCCGTGCCGAAGCCGGAGCCGTCAAATTTGTGGGAGCCGGAGCCGGAAAAAAATTTGGCGGCTCCGCAAGCCTGGTTACTGCACCTAACTTTGTATTTTTTCACCTAGCCCTGTGTTACTGCACCTAACTTTGGCTTGTTTCACCTAGCCCTGTGTTACTGCACCTTTGTCTTGTTTCACCTAGCCCTGTGTTACTGCACCTAACTCTGTCTTGTTTCACCTAGCCCTGTGTTACTGCACCTAACTTTGTCTTGTTTCACCTAGCCCTGTGTTACTGCACCTAACTTTGTCTTGTTTCACCTAGCCCTGTGTTACTGCACCTAACTTTGTCTTGTTTCACCTAGCCCTGTGTTACTGCACCTAACTTTGTCTTGTTTCACCTAGCCCTGTGTTACTGCACCTAACTTTGTCTTGTTTCACCTAGCCCTGTGTTACTGCACCTAACTTTGTCTTGTTTCACCTAGCCCTGTGTTACTGCACCTAACTTTGTCTTGTTTTAACCTAGCCCTGTGTTACTGCACCTAACTTTGTCTTGTTTCACCTAACCCTTTGTTACTGCACTTTACTTCATTTACATATTTGGCATGTCAGAGAAAAGACAACAAGGAATTTGTTTGCAGTAGAAACAAAAATAAAAACACATGAATTCATTATGAAACCCATTCTAATATATAAACTTAATTTTTTTCCCCTGTACATTCTAAGATCATGTTAACTTAAGACTAGAACACACGACATAAACAAAATGCTCAAGTTTCACTACAGTTATGTCTTTTGTACCGGGTGTTGAAGATTTAATTTAAACAAAACATTTTGCTTGCTTTGCAGATGTATAAAGAATGTCATATACACGGGTGTAGGCTACATAATACATACATAGAAGAATACACTTAAGAGAAAATCACTCATAAATAAAAAGCTCTTATCAATAAATAGCTTTAAAAAGAAATTGCGCGAAAACAAGATTGATTTACTCTTTATCAATAAAGAATTATAGCTATTCACTACACAGTAAATTATTCAACAGCTGTATTATCCCACAAACGATTAAAATTCAACACCTGTTTGTAAACTCTATAAATATATCAAACTATCCGGGGATCACAATAGACTTACGGTGTAGAAAGTTTGCACTCTGGATCCGGCAAGATGTAATTTAAAACCTTGTTATAGAACCTTTGAAAATTTTTCTATCGCAGTTCTACGCACCCACACCAATGTCAAGGTCTGCAGTCTGAGCGGTAGTTTTAATGACAGCTGGTTATCGATCAATTCTCAGGACCGGAAAGATTTTCTATTGACCACCTTGTCAGCACTTGGAGTTTACCTTTTGGTATCGAAATTATTTTATTTCATTTTTTTTTATATCAACCAGGGGGCGTTGCGTGTATTTATCGGAAGCGGAATAAACTGGTATGAATGGATTGTATATCTATGATCGATGAAATGCATCAATACACCGATATGGATAGGTCACTGTTTATTCCCTTGTTCTAATTAAAATTAATAAAACAAATTGTCATAATTATCCCATCACAGCAGATCCTCACATAGCACTAAACTAAAGTTTTACAAACTAAAATACAAATGTCATTATATTATTTTCCCAAAGTATAAGAGAAAGAAAATATCTCGAATGTTTTCTCGAGATTCAAAAGAGAAAACTACAATAGACTACAGCAAAAATATGTTTACCGAGCAGTTCTGATCTATTGACAGACTAGGTGTCTCTTTGGGGCAACCTATGAAGGAGGCCACATGTATTACACAATACGAACTTAAAGTTAAATTTGTTTATACCTAACAAATACACATTTTCTGAACAATCTCGCTACTTCAACGAATTGGGGCTTAACGCACTGAAATATTTAAAATGGCAGGTGACTCAAATTGTCAAAGTTTATTAGGGGCCAAAGATTTTTAATAAAAAAAACTTTTTCTGCCAAAATCTCTCAAAAGAGCCTTTGGTTAAGGGCCACAATATTACCTTTACGTAAATCCGTTAAATAAATCTTCACATGCAACCCCCCCCCCCCTTCCACCCCAGGATACTAGAAAAAGTTATTTTTATATTATTTATTTTTTATTTTTGACCTCTTCTTCTGCTGTTTTAGTTATTTCAAAATTTATTCACCATCACTGAACATAGGATTTGTGTCATCCAGTTGTTGTGTCATCCAGTTGTTGTGTCATCAAGTTGTTGTGTCATCCAGTTATGTCATCCAGTTGTTGTGTTATCCAGTTGTTGTACCGTCCAATTGTTGTGTCATCCAGTTTTTGTGACATACAGTTGTTGTGTCATCCAGTTGTTGTGTCATCCAGTTGTTGTGTCATCTAATTATTGTGTCTTCTAGTTGTTGTGTCATCCAGTTGTTGTGTCATCCAATTGTTGTGTCATCCAGTTGTGTTATCCAGTTGTTGTGCCATCCAGCTGTTGTGTCATCCAGTTGTTGTGTCTTCCAATTGTTGTGTCATCCAATTGCTGTGTTATCCAGTTGTGTTATCTAGTTGTTGTGTCATCCAGTTGTTGTGTCATCCAGTTGTTGTGTCATACAGTTGTTGTGTCATCAAGTTGTGTTATCCAGTTGTTGTGTCATCCAGTTAATAGAAATTGTAAATTCATTCACAGGGCGACAACCTATTTCATTCTATTAACAATTTTTTTATTGACTTTGTTCTCATAAAATGATATTACACACTACCATCAATACACACTACCATCAATACACACTACCATCAATACACACTATCATCAATACACACTATCATCAATACACACTACCATCAATACACACTATCATCAATACACACTATCATCAATACACACTACCATCAATACACACTATCATCAATACACACTATCATCAATACACACTATCATCAATACACACTATCATCAATACACACTATCATCAATACAAACTATTAAATTTAAGTCGTTTCATTTATTAAATGTCTTGTGGGTTTTCTGAATGAGAGTGACATTTACTGTGCACAATAAAGACATGATGAAAGTCAAGGTTGCTATAAACATGATTTTCTAATCCCCCCCCAACCCACCCCACATCATAGTAGTTGAGATGATTTCAATTTGTTTTAACATTTTTAGCTGTCTTTAAAAGCACCTACATTTCTACAATTAGACATTATTATAGCTCGGATATAGACATTATGATAGCTCGGATATAGACATTATGATAGCTTCGATATATAGACATTATGATAGCTTGGATAGATGTAAAGTGTTGACTATTTCTCCACAACGGTGTATTCGAATGGTGGAAAAAACCTAGCTATAAATGAATTTGCTTTATAATTATTAATTCTAAGTTGACACGGCAATGCAAACTTATAATCTGAGAATTTTATAATTGTAGCTTTGCAAGTAGATGAGACTTAATCTTTTGAAGTTTCGTGGGTTTGATGAAAAACGAAGAAATAGGAAAAATGCTATAAAATGGGCAATTCAGTCTTTTCCAGTAATTATTATGTGCAATAACTGATTGATTTTTCACCAAACATCTTATCAACTCTGCACAAGTTCGATTTGCTCACTTCGGAAATAAAAGGTCTGTATTACATTTTGTCACAAGTTCATTACAAAAATGAAATCATTACTTTTGCATTATGTCTGCTAGTCTCCCCTACCCCCTCCAATCGCCGTGTCAAGGTGGCTGGTGTTAACTGAAATAAAGAAAATCTGATTTCCATTTTTTTATCTGCATGATATCTATCTGAAATAGCTAGTTATTATTTGAAATTTCAATTTAATATTTCAGTTTTGATGACCAAACATTCAAATATATTTATTTCGACGCCTCCAACGAACATTTTTATATTTTTTGTCGCTAGCAATTTTTTTAACCTTTGTCGAAACTATGAAAATCTTTTACGTCCTTAATGTTACAAACATCGTGTTTCCTGTGTCTGCGTGTTTACCTGAGACTTGAATGTGAATAAATAACAAGGGTTCGTTAGTGCCAGGTAAAAAAAAATGTCATGTTGTCTTTACACAGGTTTGTGAAGACTATGTTGAACTGGTTTACAAACGTAATGTCATGTAATATCATGTATAACTATTAGCAAGGCTGTGGGGTGTAGAAATCCAAGAGTGAGTCAATTTAGGATAAACGAGTCTTTATTTATATAAAACGAGCCAGTAGTCAAAGGTAATTTCACGAAATTAAAGTATTCAAAGTAAAAGGTGTAAATCCTCGATTAAGTACGGGGTTAATGAACATACAATACCCATGCAAAAAGAGCCTAATCCATATCCACCACATTGAACTTATAGTAAATCCATTTATCCTATAAAATATTTTACCAATGAACATAAGAAAGTCAAGGGCTCCTGACAAACTTTGATTATTGACCCCCCGCCCCCCTTGCAGCTAATTAAATAAAGAAATTCTGAAATCGATGGGAGTCCATAGGTTTACTCTTCCTTACGGTGGCTCTAGAGTAGTCCACGACTACTAATATAACACACACCACTCACCTGTCTTAGGCTCCAGACTACAACAATAACATTTGAAACCTCACCTGCCAATGTAAATAGAGCACGTCTGTTGTTGTTCTGGTGACAACTGTCGACTGCCTTCGTCGTCCACAAATCAACTCGTTCTCCTGGATAGAGCAGTAGCAGTAGTAGTAGTACAACAAGTGGTACAGTGTGTAGTTATTGACTGCCAGTGATATTCACTGACAGAGGCGGCTCATAAGGAGGGGGAATTCATTTTGGGAGTTTGGTGTGGAATGTTATAGAATTAATATTTCTAATAAATGAAAAACATTTATGCGTATGGGCAATTTCGAAAGGGGGAGGGGGGAATGGATGCATAAAAGTAATGGACCATGTTGTTTATTAATTCAAAACAAGTTACATGAAAAATCCAATACAGTGCTGAGTACTGAAAGAGAGCATGATTAACTAACACTGTTACCTCGACTATTGAAGAATTAGTTCATACGTGACTAACACTATTACCTCGCCTATTGAAGAATTAGTTCATGAGTGACTAACACTGTTACCTCGCCTATTGAAGAATTAGTTCATGAGTGACTAACACTGTTACCTCACCTATTGAAGAATTAGTTCATGAGTGACTAACACTGTTACCTCACCTATTGAAGAATTAGTTCATGAGTGACTAACACTGTTACCTCGCCTATTGAAGACTTAGTTCATGAGTGACTAACACTATTACCTCGCCTATTGAAGAATTAGTTCATGAGTGACTAACACTGTTACCTCGCCTATTGAAGACTTAGTTCATGAGTGACTAACACTATTACCTCGCCTATTGAAGAATTAGTTCATGAGTGACTAACACTGTTACCTCGCCTATTGAAGAATTAGTTCATGAGTGACTAACACTGTTACCTCGCCTATTGAAGAATTAGTTCATGAGTGACTAACACTGTTACCTCACCTATTGAAGAATTAGTTCATGAGTGACTAACACTGTTACCTCACCTATTGAAGAATTAGTTCATGAGTGACTAACACTGTTACCTCACTTATTGAAGAATTAGTTCATGAGTGACTAACACTGTTACCTCACCTATTGAAGAATTAGTTCATGAGTGACTAACACTGTTACCTCGCCTATTGAAGACTTAGTTCATGAGTGACTAACACTATTACCTCGCCTATTGAAGAATTAGTTCATGAGTGACTAACACTGTTACCTCGCCTATTGAAGAATTAGTTCATGAGTGACTAACACTGTTACCTCGCCTATTGAAGAATTAGTTCATGAGTGACTAACACTGTTACCTCGCCTATTGAAGAATTAGTTCATGAGTGACTAACACTGTTACCTCGCCCATTGAAGAATTAGTTCATGAGTGACTAACACTGTTACCTCGCCTATTGAAGAATTAGTTCATGAGTGACTAACACTGTTACCTCGCCTATTGAAGAATTAGTTCATGAGTGACTAACACTGTTACCTCGCCTATTGAAGAATTAGTTCATGAGTGACTAACACTGTTACCTCGCCTATTGAAGAATTAGTTCATGAGTGACTAACACTGTTACCTCGCCTATTGAAGAATTAGTTCATGAGTGACTAACACTGTTACCTCGCCTATTGAAGAATTAGTTCATGAGTGACTAACACTGTTACCTCGCCTATTGAAGAATTAGTTCATGAGTGACTAACACTGTTACCTCGCCTATTGAAGAATTAGTTCATGAGTGACTAACACTGTTACCTCGCCTATTGAAGAATTAGTTCATGAGTGACTAACACTGTTACCTCGCCTATTGAAGAATTAGTTCATGAGTGACTAACACTGTTACCTCGCCTATTGAAGAATTAGTTCATGAGTGACTAACACTGTTACCTCGCCTATTGAAGAATTAGTTCATGAGTGACTAACACTGTTACCTCGCCTATTGAAGAATTAGTTCATGAGTGACTAACACTGTTACCTCGCCTATTGAAGAATTAGTTCATGAGTGACTAACACTGTTACCTCGCCTATTGAAGAATTAGTTCATGAGTGACTAACACTGTTACCTCACCTATTGAAGAATTAGTTCATGAGTGACTAACACTGTTACCTCGCCTATTGAAGAATTAGTTCATGAGTGACTAACACTGTTACCTCGCCTATTGAAGAATTAGTTCATGAGTGACTAACACTGTTACCTCGCCTATTGAAGAATTAGTTCATGAGTGATTAACACTGTTACCTCGCCTATTGAAGAATGAGTTCATGAGTCTAGGCAGTTATTCTCCATATTTTTTTACAGCTCTTTTTGAAAAAAATAGTTTTATTTTGTTTATAACTATTTATATTTTATTTCTGACCTCTTATTCTGTTGATTTGAATAACTTATATTCGCCATACTTGAACAAAGTAACTTAGCGACATTTGTGTCATCCAGTTAAAAATGTTTGTCGTCTGGTATGCATGATATTCAGGCATTGGCGAAAACCACGTTCATTCTATTAAGGATTTCATTTTTGCTTTGTTCGAATAAAATTATATTATCCTATTCTAACGGAGCACTCTTGTGTGAAATAAGCAAATCATGAGCTGCATTATTTAACAGCAATATTTATTTATATAAATATAAATACAAAGTTGTTTGTTTAAATTAAATCCGTATAATGTAAATTATTATAAAAAAAGATTTTTTTACTGCTTCATCTTCAAATTTATTGCCAGCGCTTTATGTGATAAGAGAATTATTCAATAACACTGTCCCATTCGCACCATGTCAATTTATTAAAAGTTTTCATGCACATTTTAGCACTTACCCCAACTACAGCACCAGCTATGATGTCATTCGTTTGACGCTTTGAAGCCTCTTTTTGAATTACTAGAAATAATAAAAACTGAGGTATGAATTTCTTGACTGGAATGAAACATTTCAATAAAACAGTGTTTCGTATTTTGACTAAAAACCGACATCAACTTCATTGCAGGTAGCTAATTACATATTCCAAATAAAATGAATTCCTAATAGACTCACGAGAACCAGAAAGGATAAAATAAATCCCGTCAGATCTACTTCCTTTCTTCATGATGACTGTATTTCCCTTATATCTGAATTTCGAATAAAAAAAACAACAATAACACATTTTAAAATATTTGTAAACAAATGATAGCAATAAAAGTGAAGGTAATTACATAGATGAATATAGTCTTGTCTATCCCTACAACAGATTATCACTAAACTGTCAAAGATAATTACATATGTGTATCTAGTACACTTGTCTAGTTCCTACAACAGATTATCACTAAACTGTCAAAGATAAGTACATAGGTGTATCTAGTACACTTGTCTAGTTCCTACAACAGATTATCACTAAACTGTCAAAGATAATTACATAGTTTTGGCGCTTACAATCAATTTATTTGACCTCTTTAAAAATGTATTTCATTTAAACCCTATCTCAATGTAACCAAACCAAGTTCACATGTAACTTGAACAGAAAAATAAACGCTGGAGAATGACACACTGACATTTTGTGTTACTAAAATAAATGAAATATTTCTATCTGAAAAAACAATTTTCACCGTTTGATTTGAGAGTGTTAGTCATAAAAGATTTATGTTATTATGTTGTCTTTTACAGTTATAATTTATTTTTTTGCTGCCTCTATTAAACAGAAGCCACATTTTATTGTCATGAGTACGGATCTGCTCTGATTAAATGAAAGGAACATTTAGTTTAGCTAATACATATATTAGGGTGCCACTCAAAAACATTTTTCTGAGTTTTTATCCTGCCACCCCCAAAATGTGTTAGTAATGTTGTAAGAATAAAATTGGCAAAATTTGAATGTTTTCTGATAATATTTATTGGTAGCTCAACAGTGTCAAAGTTTTGCAATAATCAGTGTTTCGCGACATTACCATACGGTAAACGGTAATCTTTCCGTAACACAAAAAATCAAAAGTTATTGCTGTAAAAGAGAACAAACAACTGTGTTGTACATAGCAACAGAATAGTAACTTTCAGAACCTTCAGCCAATTAACATAAAGAGTCAATTCAACATTGTTCAGACTGAAAGATCACTATTCACTAATTACATGTCTTCAAGTCCAAGTAATGATATTCTAGCTGCGGCTGGGGCAGTTAGGGTGGACTTGTTAGCATTAGGAAAGTAACGAAGGTGTTTCGCTACTACTTGTAACAAAAACTGTTTCTGTTCCTCTTGATTGGTTAGTACTCCATTGAATGCTTGACTCAGGGTCACTCCACGCTCGGCTGCATCATTGACGACTTTCAAACTTGCAACTTTCTTCTGGCCAACAATGTAGTTGTTATAAATCAGAAATCAGAAAGTTTATTTTGTTGTAATGTTGGACAGAAGGCTATTCTGTTGTTATCTTGTTAAGTGCTGCAACCATGACTAACTTCATTTCAGATTAAACATCATTGTCAAAAAAAAAACCTACCAGAATTTCACTCAAATACCACAAGCGTCCAGAGAATGATTTTATTGCTGCTTTGGCAACGGTGTCATTTGTTTCCTTGTAGTTCTCCAATTGTTGAAGTAGCTGCAAATCTCTACGGGGAGCAGATGTAGCACATGGCGATGTAAACCAAGAATTCAGGTAGACCTTAAGTATCAAGGAGTTGAAGTGACCCAGTGATGACAATTCACGTGCAGTAAGTTGGAACTGAGAACGCCAAATGAACATCTTAAGGCTGTAAATCAGTTTTGCCATCCACCGGGCCCGGTGATACGCTCCAGGAGCCAGAATCTTTTCATCTGCACCATAAGCTGCACCTAGAAAAAGAAGTGACAGCTGCAGAAACACTGTTAGCTGATGCTGAATGAAGTGAATGAGTTCATCCCGAACTGGATTGAGAACCACTGCAATTAATCTACATCCATTCCACTTGCATACATTAATGTGTCAATTGAGCCCCAATATTTACGAAATCTCTGGAGTAACTTGATATTTGATCCACTAGATGGACCCATCAGTGAATAAAACATCTTTACCACAATGAGTTCCATTATATGGCGCCTGCACGTTAAGCTGATCAAATCTCTGCCAAGTTTCTTCTCCAGAAGAATGCAGGCACCTGCATTTATGCCAGTGTTACTATCCGTAGTGTCGAAACACATGAACTTAATGTTATCAGCAATGTTCCATTCTTGAATAAGATTAAACACGGCAGTTGCCTCGGCCTCTCCAGTTCCATTTGGCAATTTTGGTAATCCCAGTAACTTCATTGTTCTATCATCGGATACCAGAACAGCAAGACGATCAACTCTTTGGATGTTAATGCAGGCAACATTTTTCCATCCCAGTGCACAGTTAATGGGCAGTTTGGATGAAACGATGCATGAATATCTGTCGCTGCTGCTTCATGATGTTAACGTCGATTATGTCTGACTGATTCCATGTTAATCGCCAGGGCTGCAGTACTGTGGCCAAGTTATTCTGCTGCTGCTGGAATTATGTAAACTTCGTACTTGTCACTGATTTTACTTCTGTAAAATGCAGATACCAAACCTGGACTCACAATATTGGTGGATGGGACGATCCTCACTGGTTTAGTAGACACTTCAGGTGGTTCGGGGAGTTCATCAGGATCATCGGGATCAAAACCGTCGGTGATCTTAGCCTCTGTGTCACTGTCATTGCTGGCACTAAACTCCATCTTCTTTGCCTCATGTTGAATCAGCTTAGCCTCCTTTTCCTTACGATATTCTTTCTCTAAGCGCCTTTTATGAGACATTTGTTCTTTCCGAGTTAGTACCATATCCACTGGACCCATGCAACCACGCTCCCATTCTCTCTTTGTGCTTCAAGAAATTTTATGTCTTCATGTTAAATCTTCAGCATGTGCAACATCAAACAAATAAGTATAACTTTCAGTAAATTGGTGTTCCTTCTCCTTTAGTGTCTGTTCTGCGGGATACGTTTTTTCTTATTCCAATCCATGCTGAATGGAGATCCTTTATCTTGGCAATTATGTGGCATTCTTTGCGAACTGGAATGCGTGCCTTATGCCAGAACTGAACAACTTTTTTCATTGTCACTGTGACACTAGCAGTAATATATATTGCATTGACATGAAAATATAAATAAGTAACATAAATTATATAAATTAGTAACAGAAATTGCCTCCGGTTTGCCTTGTGTGTCAAATACAGGCATTTTCGCATATATAAAACTTCGACTCCTTTGAGCTACCTCTAAATATCACTGTATCTTCATGAAACTTGGTAAAATTACTTAGCATACCAAAAGGAAAAAAAATTAGGGGGTGGGACAATGAAACTTAAAAAAAATAAATTTTCCCTATACATTGAGTGGCACCCTAATATATACATATATGGTTTAATTACATAAAGGTAAACTTACTTGTCGTACCAAGCCAGCTGGATGATTTTTTGTTGAACAGATAATGTGAAGTTGTTGAACGTCTTACAAACATCTCTGACATTACACATTACCTTCAAAACAAGAATAATTTAGTTAACAAATTAAAACAATTACTCTACAGCTAAAATGCATTATTTACTTGAATTTCTACGTCTATATCTGTCTGTCATCCATCTGTCTGTCTGTCTGTCATTTACCATTTTGTCAGTCTTTAACTATCTGTTATCTATCTATTATTATTATTATTTCTTCCAATTCTTTCATTTGTAAGTTAATGTGGTCATGCTCCTAGGAATTAAGCCGATTTAAACTTTATAAAAATAATCAAATTTCTTTCTTTCTTAAGAAACCGAAGTGACGAATTGAGTCATCAATAATATGATCTGTGACGAATTGAATCATCAATAATATGATCTGTGACGAATTGAATCATCAATAATATGATCTGTGACGAATTGAATAATCGATAATATGATCTGTGAAGAATTGAATCATCGATAATATGATCTGTAACGAATTGAATCATCGATAATATGATCTGTGACGAATTGAATCATCGATAATATGATCTGTGACGAAATGAATCATCGATAATATGATCCGTAATTCGGCCTAGCCATAGGGTGGGCAAACTTTTTGAGTCGCGGTCCATGTTGGGTTCGTAAATTTGACTGAGGGGTTGGGGGTGGGAGCGGACCTAGAGCAGATGGGTGTAGTGAAATAATATACATCAAATGTAAATAATATACATTCAATGTAAATAATATACATTCAATGTAAATAATATACATCAAATGTAAATAATATACATCAAATGTAAATAATATACATTCAATGTAAATAATATACATTCAATGTAAATAATATACATCAAATGTAAATAATATACATCAAATGTAAATAATATACATTCAATGTAAATAATATACATTCAATGTAAATAATATACATCAAATGTAAATAATATACATCAAATGTAAATAATATACATCAAATGTAAATAATATACATTAAATGTAAATAATATACATTCAATGTAAATAATATACATTCAATGTAAATAATATACATCAAATGTAAATAATATACATTCAATGTAAATAATATACATTCAATGTAAATAATATACATTCAATGTAAATAATATACATTCAATGTAAATAATATACATTCAATGTAAATAATATACAATAAATGTAAACGTCATAGCATAAAAAGGGCTAGCGGTGTTCTTCACTCTGAAACGAGTGGCGGGCAGCGAGCCAGATTCAACAGTCCGTCTGACCAGATTTGGCCAGCGGACCGTAAATTGTCATATGGCTGTCCTAGCCATTTCGCCGAGTCAACTATTATATAGTCGTTTTTATCCAAACGTTTACAGAATATTTTATTCGGAACTATAGCTGGAAAAAGAGATTTTTTAGTAGAAGCAAAGCGAAATAACTCCATTATTTTTACATCTATGATTCTCCAACTGGGAGTTTGTTATTAATAATTTATAATTTTTTTTACAGTTTTGGGCAATTTGTGTTATTGATAAAGTTTACGAAATTGAATACAAATTATATATTTTCTTCGTTTCCGTACCAAATAATGTCAAGTTTGTCGTTTTTTATAAAATTGTTTTGGCTGATAGGTAGAAATAAAATGTAGGAGGAATAATTCCGTCCAAATATGAAAACAATTATGGCCTTATATGAAATTTAAAGAAATAAATTCAATATTTACAATGACATCTCTGGTGACACACTAATAATATACTAGGGATACCTCTGAGATACACCAGGGAAACACTGGGGTACAATAGATATATACTGGGGTACAATAGTGATACACTCTTAGAGAAATAATTGTTGATGTTTTTATGCTCTATACAAAGTCACAAATAAACGTAATTTATATATGTGTATAAATTATTAGGCTAACAGCATATACGATGTATATGTATATATACTAGCAGTGTACCCGGAGTTGCCCGGTTTGTCGAGAGTTCAAACGTAACACTTGAAACATTTCTAACTCACCATTAGGTAAAGATATTGGTGCTAATTTAACTCACCTATCTAATGTGTAGAAATGATCTACATTTCATACATCACAAATTACGTTTTACTCGTGAACGCTTTGCAGCATAGAGTCAAGTTGGTGTGGTACGATACAGCACCCGCGCGCAAGTTCAATTCGGATTCTTACTATCTTTCTTAATTTCTTACTTACACGCTGTTTTAATATATACGGAATACGGATATATATATATATATATATATATATATATATATATAAATGAGTGTTATATATATTAAAACTTGTAGTCATTGTATTATGAATGATTATGTTAAATAAATTCTATAAACACAGTATCATAAAATCGTATTATCTATAAATATTACTATGATCGGCAACACTCACGCCTGGTCCTTGACTGGTGGTACATTATGGGTATACTGTGTGACTGTCATTTGAATAATATTTGTTATCGTTATTAATTTATTTTTTCATAAATAGTTTTTTTAGTTTTAAGTTTATGTCAGCTGCATTAATTTGAATTGCTGTTAAAATTGTAAATTAATGTACAGGTGTGGGAAATATTTAACCTGTCAGTAATGTCAGGGAAAACACTTGCTTCACCATACTGACCGATCTTCAAGAAACAAACAACCCAAGTGGTTTGGCTAATCTGGGCAAGTGATAAAAGTAAAACCATTTTTTTTCAGCCATGCCGGCAGATATGGTGGGCGTACTCAACTCACTTTCCCGTAGGCATGGCAGCCACGCATCATGCTCCGCCAATAGGCTGATGTGTCATGTACACAACTACTCGCTACCCTGTTGGCATGGCACAACAACGTAAACTGCTTGTACGGTTAGCGCAAAAATAAAATAAAATAAATATACTGTAACATTGGCAGTAGTATCAAACTGTAGAGAAATCAATCACATATAATCTGATCACCTCTGCATTTTGTTGAGATGTTCTTTGATCTGGCCGCTTGGACAATGTTCTTCTAACTTCACCTTCTAAGCCTGACTGTTCATCGAATGAAATAAAAATAAAGAAAATATTTTCAAGATTATTCATGCTAAAAAGAATATTCCAATTTATTTTAAAAACAAGTAACACAGATTTTGTGGCGAAAGTACCGTTCTGTAACTTACAGTCTAATTTAATCTTTTTTTTACGCACAATGTTCTTGTGTGATATCCATTAGTTCTTCACAATAATGATACTGTAACCTTACAGTTTAATTTAATCTTTTTTTACGGACAATGTTCTTGAGTTATATCCATTAGTTCTTCACAATAATAATACTGTAACCTTAGTTTAATTTAATCTTTTTACGTTTAATGTTCTTGTGTGATATCCGTTAGTTCTTCACAATGATGATACTGTAACCTTACAGTCTTGTGTAATCTGTTACATACGACATCCCTCAGTGTTATTAATTAGCTTTGGAATGATAGAAGTGTGAATATAAATAATTTACTTTTACTCGGTGTGCAGGGATGATGTTTGCATCTGTGACATCCATAGAGGGGCAGATACTATGGTCCGTTGAGGGGCAGATACTATGGTCCATTGAGGGGCAGATACTATGGTCCATTGAAAGGCAGATACTATGGTCCATTGAGGGATAGATACTATTGTCCATTGAGGGATATATACTATGGTCCATTGAAAGGCAGATACTATTGTCCATTAAAAGGCAGATACTATGGTCCATTGAGGGATATATACTATTGTCCTTTGAGGGATATATACTATGGTCCATTGAGGGATAGATACTATTGTCCATTGAAAGGCAGATACTATTGTCCATTTAAAGGCAGATACTATGGTCCAATGAGGGGCAGATACTATGGTCCATCGAGGGGCAGATACTATGGTCCGTTGAGGGGCAGATACTATGGTCCATTGAGGGACAGATACTATGGTCCATTGAAAGGCAGATACTATTGTCCATTGAAAGGCATATACTATGGTCCATTGAGGGATAGATACTATTGTCCATTGAGGGATATATACTATGGTCCATTGAAAGGCAGATACTATTGTCCATTAAAAGGCAGATACTATGGTCCATTGAGGGATATATACTATTGTCCATTGAGGGATATATACTATGGTCCATTGAGGGGCAGATACTATTGTCCATTGAGGGGCAGATACTATGGTCCATTTAGGGGCAGATACTATGGTCCATTGAGGGGCAGATACTATGGTCCATCGAGGGGCAGATACTATGGTCCATTGAGGGGCAGATACTATGGTCCATCGAGGGGCAGATACTATGGTCCATCGAGGGGCAGATACTATGGTCCATCGAGGGGCAGATAATATGGTCCATCGAGGGGCAGATACTATGGTCCGTCGAGGGGCAGATGCTATGGTCCATTGAGGGGCAGATACTATGGTCCATCGAGGGGCAGATGCTATGGTCCATTGAGGGGCAGATACTATGGTCCATTGAGGGGCAGATACTATGGTCCATTGAGGGGCAGATACTATGGTCCATTGAGGGGCAGATACTATGGTCCATTGAGGGGCAGATACTATGGTCCATTGAGGGGCAGATACTATGGTCCATTGAGGGGCAGATACTATGGTCCATTGAGGGGCAGATACTATGGTCCATTGAGGGGCAGATACTATGGTCCATTGAAAGGCAGATACTATGGTCCATTGAGGGGCAGATACTATGGTCCATTGAGGGATAGATACTATTGTCCATTGAGGGATATATACTATGGTCCATTGAAAGGCAGATACTATTTTCCATTGAAAGGCAGATACTATGGTCCATTGAGGGATATATACTATTGTCCATTGAGGGATATATACTATGGTCCATCGAGGGGCAGATACTATGGTCCATCGAGGGGCAGATACTATGGTCCATCGAGGGGCAGATACTATGATCAATTGAGGGGCAGATACTATGGTCCATCGAGGGGCAGATACTATGGTCCATCGAGGGGCAGATACTATGGTCCATCTAGGGGCAGATACTATGTTCCATTGAGGGGCAGATACTATGGTCCATTGAGGTGCTGATACTATGGTCCATTGAGGGGCAGATACTATGGTCTATCGAGGGGCAGATACTATGGCCATTTAAGGGCAGATACTATTGCCATTGAAGATCAGATACTGTAGCCATTGAAGATCAGACACTATAGCCATTGAAGATCAGATACTATGGTCAATTGAAGATCAGATACTATAGCCATTGAAAGGCAGATACTATGGTCCATTGAGGGGCTGATACTATAGCCATTGAAGATCAGATACTATAGCCATTGAAGATCAGATACTATAGCCATTGAAAGGCAGATACTCTGGTCCATTGAGGGGCAGATACAATGGTCCATTGAGGGGCAGATACTATAGCCATTGAAGATCAGATACTATAGCCATTGAAGATCAGATACTATAGCCATTGAAGATCAGATACTATAGCCATTGAAGATCAGATACTATAGCCATTGAAAGGCAGATACTATGGTCCATTGAGGGACATATACTATGGTCCATTGAGGGGCAGATAATATGGTCCATTGAGGGGCAGATACTTTGGTCCATTGAGGGGCTGATACTATGGTCCATCGAGGGGCAGATGCTATGGTCCGTCGAGGGGCAGATACTATGGTCCATTGAGGGGCAGATACTATGAACCATTGAGGGGCAGATACTATGGTCCATAGATGGGCTGATACTATGTTCCATTGAGGGGCAGATACTATGGTCCATTGAAAGGGCAGATACTATGGCCCATTGAGGGGCAGATACAATGGCATAATGACAATTAACCCGTGTCCAGTGTCTATGAGGAGGGGGTTCACGATAGTTCCTTGAGGTGGGGTTTCTAGTCAACAGGTATTTCTCTCCGGACCCACATTTGACACACTCCTAAATTTGTTGGTATTGGCAATGCGATGCTCTGCTCTGAATAAGTTTTCATGAGATATCATCGCTTAGAAATATGACTTGGTTTACCGATCAATATATGGTTGGGGAGGGGCGATCAAATGACACAACTTTCTTTTAAGGTATCCCCATCTTAATAGCATCACATGAGAGGGAGAAACTATATTTTTTTCGGTGGAAGGAATGTTACAGTAAAACTGCTAGAACAGAGTCTCCCTCATAAAACATACTTAACAAAAACAAAAGCTAAACAAGTCATAAGACTTTCTAGATCTCAGTAAACTTATCACTAACCCCTTTTCTGTGTTTCCTTTTGTAATAGCCTAAATGAAATATTTCTTTTGTGTCATCCTGTTTGAAGGTGACGTCAGTGGGTGTGTCAGATGACGTGTCTTCCAGGTTGTCAAGGTTGGCGTACCAAGGCTCCACAGCAAGATTGGCCAAAACGTTCCTAAAAAAATATTTTAAAATGAACACACACACACACACACACACACACATATATATATATAAGCAGAAACGCCCCATAGCTATCTGTGCAAATATGATTTTTTTAAAAAAGCAAATTAAAAGAATTGAGAAAGACAGAATAAAATCCCTCATTAGAAAAAAAAATATTTTCGAGATTTCGTACTACTTTATCTAAAGCTAACTCCTCATAAAAACGACATTTTTTATACTATTATTCAGATCCAGTGGTTCTTAAACTGAGACGCATAGCGATCCTTCATGAAAACTGTTTTGTTTTCGAGACCCACATGAAAAACTAGGAAAAATAAAGAGAAAATAATTGCATTATTTATTTTGTTCTGTCTAAAGATTGACAGCTTTTACTTTGCAGATTAACATACTTTTATGTTTAACATAGTTGTAATAAAAATATGTACGTATGAATTCTTGATTCATTAATGATAAATTTAAACTTTATCGCAACCCAGCTAAAATATCCCGGTGGATCACGACTCATTATTTGAGAACCAGTGTCGCAATCAATCAATCACCTACTTTTCGATCTATTTAAGCTATTGGCAGCAGTGCCGCCCCAATAAAGCCACCGATACTTAGCGGACCTGAAGTGATATCAGATTATCTCTAATTAATTCTAGCTCACCAACTAAGTACCCTACTGAAGATACCCTCACATTGTCCGTGATGTTTGTTAGTTTTATCTCAGCATTATTTTAGAAACGTTTTGTTGTTGATGATAGGTCATAAATCAAGTCTGAATAGCCCATTTTTTATGTGCTCAGATATTTCACATTTAATCTAAGAGTAGCATAAATATCTGAAAAATACAATCGTATTTTGAAAGCTCTAAGAAAGAAGTGTCAATATATGATAAATACAAATTTGAACACATTCTTTCATTTCTGAGCTAGATTTCTCAAAATTTCAATGTAAACTTTACTTGAGATTTGAAAAATGCAGGAATCATACATTGTCGCACTGTTTTCTTCCATCAATATATCATCAACTATTGTAATTACTTAAATAGAAGAGAAATTTATCCCATGCATTTCTTTACTCCGGACGGATTTGTATATTTAATTTTAGTATTTCCTCAGAACAGTCGATGATTTCATTTTAGTACACACATAATAATTCAGAAAATAACGAATTAACTGTGGACATGAGGCTAGCATAAGACGTGAAACTGGCATCTCATTGAAACTTATGTAAGTGGGGGTGGAGATCTGCTCAGTGCATTACCAATCAATAGACAGGAAAAGGGGCTATTATCACAAGGTGACAAGTTTATGCTCGTCACCCAATACCTTCACTACTGCCAACCCTTCTAGCCTACCCAGGACGGTCATAGCAAATGGGGATTGAGAAATAGCTGGGGCGGGAAAATAAATGTTTATGGTAGATCTGCAGTTTGATTTTAAAAAATGATCGAGATAACGCATATTAAAATTTTTAACGCAAATAAACACACATTTATGTGTATACAATAAAATATATTAATTTGTATTCAAACAAGATTGACACTCTATTCCATAATAACATTGTCATTAACTACAAGTCAATTTAATGTACGAAAGAGTTATCATTAATTAATCTATTAAGCATTAGTGTATATGTCTATTGAAGTAGTTATTTATACCAGTTTATTGACATGTATCAATCAAGTCAAGTTTGATGCGAATTTTTTCTACAATCAGCAACAATGCCAAACATGTGTTCCTCCCGGAATGTAGGTTCCAAACTCAGGACAAATGTCAACCCCTCTCCCCTCCACCCATGTCATATTTTGCTACACTTCGTCCCCAGGTAAGTCTTGTTTACCCTACCCTCCACCACCTTACGCTACCCTCAAATTCCCATCCCAAAAACTAAAGACACAAGGCATTTCTATTTCATATGTATTTTTTCCTTTTTAAATTTATAGTTTAGCCAGACAGTAGTAGCTCATTTATTATCAACGCGTTTTTTTTCTCTTGATTTTCACTCCTTTTATCTACCCGGTCACATTTTTGACTAACTTCTCAGTCTCCTTTCCCGCAGAGATGACGTTACTTATGACTAACACAACCATCATACATCTCTGTCCCTAAAAAACTGACACAAAATTCCATCGTTTGAAACCTATGGCACCTGTCAATCAAACTAGTGGCGCGCCTCTTCAGATGTTCACTAATTGTATCAAATCAGGATGAGAAAATAGAATTCGGAAACGACAATCCCATTGTTTCAAGCTGCTATGATTTTATGTAAACGCGACAGGTCCTGCGTTCGGGTATATAGTTATTATTTAGCATGGAAGATATAGCTAGCATAAATTAGCATCGAATGGTATTGCTAGAAAAATTTGGTATTGAAAAATATAGCTAGCATAAAGTAACATTAAATAGCTTAGCTAACTACATCTCTAAAAGGTAATCAATCTAATTACTTGGCTTACCTTCGGCTTAATCGACACAGTCCAACAATGTGAGCCACTAATTTTGCTGCCAGGCGGAATCCAAATTTAACCTGTGTTGTTTTAAAAGAGAAGTACATGTATTACTTTTAGTCGGGATATAATGTAGTCGAAGGTTGAGTGTTTCGTATGAGGCTATTTGTTTTATAAAAAAAGTAAATTTCCTTTAAGCCCTCAAAGGCTCATTGGGACAGATGAAGTGTAAAACTCATCTGTTTCAGTAACCTCGGCATATGTAGGGATTGTGTGGTTAGCACAACGCCCAGCAGCCTTTACTCCCCTAACTTAAAGTTAGGTACCCATTTAGAGCAGGGTGGACGTGGGGACTTACACCAAGACCTGAAAAAATACCAAGGTACTCACTGAGATTTTAACCTTTGCCTCTCCGATAGACAGTCAAACGCTCTGCACCGCACGACCACCCGTCATACTTTAATAATAAAAACGCATGAAAGGGAACTTAATCCAGACAATGTAAAACTACAGCCAACGGGCATAATACCATCAACTAACCAAACACAGCGAATAAGCCAAATATAGCCCATCTTGCTGATTGATACAACATACGCTCGTGTAATCCAATGACTATTACATTTAATATTTGTACTGAATCATGGATGCACAAACACACCATAAAAATACACATAAAATCTGTATAAAAAAAACAACGTAAAAAATACAGCAAACAAGAACAACCACACCAACCAACAACTACAAAACAACAACCACACCAACCAACAACCACACCAACCAACAACCACACCAACCAACAACCAAACCAACCAACAACTACAAAACAACAACCACATCAACCAACAACCACACCAACCAACAACCACACCAACCAACAACTACAAAACAACAACCACACCAACCAACAACTACAAAACAACAACCACACCAACCAACAACTACAAAACAACAACCACACCAACCAACAACTACAAACCAACAACTACAAAACAACAACCACACCAACCAACAACCACACCAACCACCAACCACACCAACCAACACCCACACCAACCAACAACCACACCAACCAACAACTACAAAACAACAACCACACCAACCAACAACTACAAAACAACAACCACACCAACCAACAACCACACCAACCAACAACTCCAACCAACAACCACACCAATCAACAACTACAAAATGGTATAAAATGATTTAGCAAAAAAATAAAACTTCCAAATCATTGTATATATAAAAATAGTCTTTTCAATTAATTTATTTATACGTTTAATACATTGAAGTGAGAGAAGTTCTATTTTGAGCAAGAATTACCTTCATAGTATAATCTGTAGTGATTCTTACGGCACAATTTTTTTTAAACTGGTCAGTCGAAGTGATTCCAAAATGACTGAGTAACTAATCAACAAACAGCAATACAAAGTAAACTAATTCCAGAGGGCAGCGTTCTATAAGGGACCAGAATTATTTCTGGGACAAAAGGTGCTTCCCCCCTTCCCCCACCCCCCGAAGCCAAAACGAGGTTTACGAATAATGGCGGTAAAACACGCTTTCCAGAAAAAAAAAAGAGCGAACAAGTCATTAGCTTTCATTACGTGCTGTATATTATGGACTTACTTTAACCTAACGTTATGTTAGTCATGAATCACAAATAAAAATAGATATCTAAAAGTATCTTAAAAAAAAGTAATGTATGATTGATTTAGGTCAAAGATTGAATGTCACTGGCAGGAACGTTTCCTGACCTTCCCGAGACGCGGTTACGAAAAAAAAAACAAACTGGGACGTGTCCAGGTAATGTGACACGTCTGGTCACCGTAATTTATAGCACGATTGGAATAGTACAGTTGGAGTGTTTATGTGGATTCCGGAGTCCCACTACAGAATCTATTTCTAAACAAAAGAGCCCGTATGTTTAACGTACATTGTGTAGGCAAATGGTGTTTAGGAGAAGTGTTGTTTATTTTACCTTAGTGGCCGCGAACTTTGTTAGTGCTAACAAATATTGTTAGTAGTGGGTGAAGCAAATTTGTTATTGTTAGCACACGTATCACATGATTGTCACATGACAACTGTGTCAGATTTAGAGGAGTTTTGGTGAGTGTGTTGAGGAAGTGCGTCATACTCGTGGAGGGCCCGTTAGTGAGGCCACGAGCATCAACGAGATTTACAACATTATTGTTCATATAGTCAGCATACAAAGGTCAGGGCCGCAGCTTGAGGCCCCACTATTCTTCTTACAAATACAAATTATTTTTAATGTCGGGCCCCCCTGACATGTGTTCCACACCCCTTTCAAAAGATCTGTAAAATGTTAAAGAGATGTATGGCATTGCTCTTATCGTATGCAAGTAAAACTTAGATTTATGACATCGATCACGTGGTCTGTATACCAAGGGTGAGTTAAGCGGGTCAGTATTCTACGGGTAACAATGAACAACAAGTTTCCGGTTTAGTAAAGGAAGTCATTCCACGTCATGGTCGATAGTGTTCGGTCAACAGAATATAAATGTACAATCTTTGGTTTCCACTTTGTCTTTGATTTGATGGAATGGAGTCCAACAGATCGATACATTAGCAACTACGTTCATAGACGTACAGTGGGTATTCGGTTAACGAACTGTTCGGACAGCGAACAAATCGGACAACGAACACTTTCAGGAAAGATTTTTATGTTCGGACAACGAACAATATTCGGATAAAGAACAAAAACTACAGACAGTCTGTCTTCTACTAGTCTCTGAATTTTCAAAAAGCGGGAAGTGTTAGGATCCATTTGTTCAAATCGCATGGAAGCCGAGTTTATTTCTTGGAACGCTTGAGTCATTTCTTTCAACGTTTAACTTCAAACGAAAAGGCAAAAAACCTCAAATAAAAAACCTGCTGTTGTGGCCTGGAGCCGCTAGTGTTGATCCTGTTGACATCCGAGTTCCGCGAGAGATATTTTTTTTACGTTAGTTCGAATTTACGAATGTTGAACTTGCATAAGTCAGGAGCTGTTGGTAATTTTTACGAAAACTTCTCGGCTCTCGGAACACCCGACACCAGTCCTCAATTTGTTGTGCGCTTGTATTAAATTTGTAATAAACTTACTTTAAAAATTATACTTGTACATGACATTTTTTAAAAATCAAATTTGTAGGATCTGTAGAACGAATTAATCGAATTTCCATTAACATATATAGTAAATCGATGATCGGTTAACGAACGATTCGGATAGCGAACATAATTGTGGAACGGATTAAGTTCGTTAACCGAATACCCACATTATATAGTCGGATCAAACAAGTCATCATTTATCAATATACATATATTCACACAAAGCTTCAAACTTTTTCACAGAATGAGATGAAACGTTTATCGAAGCCCCTATACAAGCAAATACAATAAATAGAGTGAGGTCCCTTATGTTGTTCCCTTTGTTCGTGGGTCTCCCAGATTGGGCTAGTGTCACCAAATAGCTATGCTATCTCTGGTTGTGTGTCTGTTAGGGTGGCCCAAAATCATATGGTAAAAAATAAAGTTTCTGGAATCCAACGCGGCACCCTCTTGTTGAGTTCCATTTGTCTTGCTTAGTAACTGACAACAATTTCAGCTTCCTACTGCTGTTGGAAAAGAATGCTCAAGAGTCACAAAGTTTTGCTATATTAATAAAAAAAACATATTTTCGTTGAAGTTTTTCATTACATTTTCAAATCATGCCATTACTGTAATGTAACTGTTAAGTAACAAAAATGTAATGTAACTGTTAAGTAACGAAAATGTAATGTAACTGTTAAGTAACGAAAATGTCAACATAAAATGTAAATTGTAGAGTGCTGAAGGTTCCAAACTGCACAAATCGTTTGAGTTGGCTCTCTTCCTTGGATGTAAGACTGAAAATTTCTCTCTGATGACGGAAGATGTAAATTTTGATGCCATAGATCCACCTAGTATGATGTACAGGGCCTAGTGCTCTCCAGTGAATGGTTTTTGGTGGATCTCCTAAGATGATCATTGTCAGTTCAATAAGTTCTTCATAATCATCACTGACCTGGGACTTCAAGTCAACGAAATTTGTCGGGAAGCTCACCGTGTTTTCTCGGAAAACATCAGTGCTTGAAGGCAGTTCCAACTTACTTGGCCGAACAGTGTCAGAAGTGGGCGAACAGTGTCAGACGTTGGCCAAACAGTGCCAGATGTTGGCCGAACAGTGTCAGACATTGGCCGAACAGTGTCAGACGTTGGCCGAACAGTGTGAGACGTTGGCCGAACAGTGTCAGACATTGGCCGAACAGTGTGAGACGTTGGCCTAACAGTGTCAGACATTGGCCGATTAGAAAACATTAGCCGAAACACATACATTAAATTATCCAGCGTTCATTTATCGATTTTAATTATTTATCGTGTGTGTTCCACCGTGACCACGTGAGTCTCAGAGTTTGACATGCCTGATGGAAAGTACTCACCTTGCCAGATGGGATCTCTTCGTTTTCAAACAGAACTGGTGTGTCGTAACTCTTGTTTGCTTCTGTTTTTAAATCCCCGGATGTGTGTGACTGTTGATGGTGATGCCGAGCCTGCCATTGGTGCAGTAGGAAACTATCAACATTTGACATGGCTGTGAAATTTATAACGACAAAAATAATGACCATTGGAGACTGTTGAAAGTTTTACTAAATAGATGAACAAATCAGCACAGCTGAGTTTGTCAATGTCTGTCAACAAGATAAATCTCAATTATATTTTTTATTAGATATTATATTTTAATAGATTATAATGTCTATAAATATGTTTGATCTATTTATTTTGTTTTTCATTTACTAAAACGTAATGTATTAATATAGTTTTTTAAAACTCATGCCATTATTTTTTAATTCATTCATAAATTCTTGACATTTCTACCTGTCTTAGTAAAGAATCCGCGTTTCAGCTATTAGTACGGCCTACCTGTAATTTATTTTAAAATTAAACGTTCTGTTAAAAACGGACACATGGATGTAATGTGTATTAAAGTTAGTTAAAATAGTCGCCAAAGATTTCCAATAATACAACTTAGAATGTTAACGTTATTTCCAAAGGTTATCATAACGGTAGCACACAGCACTATGTGTGTGTTATGGCCATGACTGAATGAACACAGACACAGGTAACGATTGTGGAAACAATACCATGTCGGAGCTAATCTCAGCAGTCGATTTAACCTCAGTGGCTTGGATTGAAACCATTCAAGCGAGACATTTACGAAAGAACAAAGATATAAATTAAACTAATTTTAAATGCCATTATAATTTTGACATGATCTTAGTTCAAGATTTGATAAAAATGAAATTACACATCTCACGTATGGCACAAATCAACATAGGAATTAAATCTGTTTTTGTTCAGTTAAGGTCTACTAGTACTAGAAACATAAGACAAACTTACCTTGGGTGTGACCTTACTGCTAATAACATGAAGTTGTAGCTATGAGGACTGATCAACTAGTGTTAATGAGCCAAGTGATTAGGGTTTGGTTGTCGTCATGCACCACTGAGTAGTGCCAGGAGGTTGGTGGAGTCTCAGTTCTAGCAATGATTAGTAATTATTCTGATCGATTATTATTTCAACGTAAAACATAATGTTTGTTATAATCAGATGTACATATAGTAATTATATATCATTATGTTTGTTATAATCAGATGTAAATATAGTAACTATAAATCATTATGTTTGTTATAATCAGATGTACACATAGTAATTATATATCATTATGTTTGTTATAATCAGCAGTACATATAGTAATTATATATCATTATGTTTGTTATAATAAGCAGTACATATAGTAAGTAAATATAAAACTAATGAATAAAGTAAACTCTACAAAATGGCGGATGTAAAAAAAATAAATAACAACAAACGACTGAATGACTCAGGAATAATTTTATTTTCAATATCCAGTTTTCTGTTAACTATCCGGCTTGCGACAATCGTAATTCTTTATAAACGGCAAGTGTGTGGAAACATTTGTGCTGCGGTATGATGTATTTTTGAAATAAAACGTAAATTTTTCAATGATATGAATGGAAGAAACCCGTATTGTCTATTGGCCAACATGGCCTTCAGCTGGCACATGTATGGGTCAATAAAGTGAGATTCCACTGGCAAGGTTCAATAATATTTCCCATGAAATCTGAACATTTGACAGCCATGACTGGTATACTTTTGTTTACACTACTTCAAGATTTCGGCTTATGACGAGCCGTGACTTGGACAAATTCTCCAACCCTCCACAGAGAGCCCGGGACCGGAGAGATGGACCGGCCAGTTTAGTCTGTCGTACGTTGAATAGCCTATATGTACGGCTCCACAATAAAAGGAAGCATTCAATAATTTAAGGTAGATTGTTTTAAGTCTACTGCTTCAATATGTGAAGATATTTACACTTTAGCAGAGAACATGTGAAGACAATATACGTGTACCAATGATTCAAGTCATAAACACAGAACTGAATGCAGTTCTTGGCAAAGTTTTAGCTAATAAATATTTTTTTTAAATTGTAATGATTTTTTTAAATGTTTTTTTTTCATTTTGAATAATTTACCTAAACGTTTAAAATCTCAACAAACTCTATTTCGCTGGAAGACTCTTTCATTCTAATCATTTTGATGTAAATATATGCATAACGTTTCAAGCCATCATGACGATAGTAAAATAAGAAACGATTGACATCTGAGGGTTAAAATATGACGTTATGCATGATTTTCAATCAAATATTCGAAATCAGGTAAACATTGATTTGGAATACTTGATACCTTATAGCAAAGATATGTCGCCTAGTGTTATCTTTTAGATGATATTGTATTATTGATGTTTTTATATATTTCATTGTTTTATATTGTTTACAATAATATTTACATCTACTTCAGAAGTTTTGAAGATATTAAAAAATTCCATCATTTTGACACTTATCTTTCACCTAAATTTGAATAAATATATATTTATGTAAACAAAATCGAGTTTTTCGGCATATACTAATAAAATAGAATTTCATATATTTATATAAATATTTATTACAATATATTTTTTATTAATATAACAAGATGATGCTATGGGTTGAACGAGGAAATACAAGACAACAAGGGCGGATAACTACGGCAACTCAAGGGGCGCAATCTCATCGTAAAGATCGTGAATGTCCTCTTCTATGTCAATTTTTGGTATGGAGTAGATGGACTCCTGCATTTCAAGAATGTTGCCCTGGTAGGTGGCCAGGCGCTCCTTCCTCCTCTGGATGAACTCGTCGAAATTTTGAGACAACACCCACAGCGCCACCTTCACGTCTGCGTCCTGCTGCTCGTGGTCCTGGCCCAGTGGTTTCCCCTGGCCCGCCGGCTTCTGTTCTATCTTAGGTAAGCTTGGCTTCTTCAGCTCGAATGTGGCTTTCTTCATGAGTTTGTCCGATAGGTGATCGGCCTGGGGCAAGTTGTCTACCAGCTCGTCCTGGGCTTTGAAGAGTATGTCACGCTTGAGGTAATTCTCGTGGTAGTCCATGTGCTCTCTCAGAATCTGCCGAATAATGTAGATAGAAACAACAACATAGTTGAGATAATTAAACCTCATGACGTCATTAAAAAAAGGTAATACCGTTTTTCATTCATAAAACATGATATTATTTTAGTTATTTCTACTTCCTGCGCAAACTATGCAGCCATATAGATGGCGCTGAAAATCAGATCAGTTCCCATAATTAGACAATCTAGGCTCTTCTTACGACCCACTTTGCGAAACGGCTTCTTTTCCATTTCCAGTCTTATTATATTTGATGCTGTCAAATATATGCATATACTAACACATAAACTGTGTGTCCAGATATCTCTGAAAGTCTAGGCCTAATGTGCGTGAAGACCAAAGCCATGTCGGTGCCTATATTGTGTGTCCAGATATCAACTTATTTTCCAAACCTTTAGTAGTTGAAGTATAAAACAAGAAAACTGTGTAACTGTTCATGCCATAGTGTATCGAGTACAGTTAGTATTTGTGTATTTTGAGGAATGTGTTGTAAAATAGTTGTGTAAATAATACTATTTAATTATCTGTTTCAGCCTTTTCAAAGAAAGAGCAGTATTGTATGATTAAGTCTTGTGTGTGAGTATGTTTATGTGTGTAGAGGGTTTATGTTAGTATATGTGTATACATGTGTGTATGTTTGTGTATCTGTCTGCTTAAAGATTAATTCGGTTGCTTATTTTAAGTTAATCTAAACACAAACTTTTATGTACTTCATATTTAAAATCGGTGAATGTTCTAAAGCGCCATTTTCTACTTGCTCGCCATTGTCAAGACTTGCAATGACCATCAGGGCATTTTATCTTAGGTGACGAAATTGTACATCGACATAGATAACCCCTTTCGCCCAACTTCTGACCAGCACTCTGTCGATCAAGCTTTATACTACATAGCACTGCCCAGATCATTTTAGCTACCGAGGAGAGGAGGGATAGACATAAATTCACTTCTTTTTTTTTGTTTGGCCAAAAATCTTGAGGTGTTGTGGGTGGGAGGGCTGCTGACTTAGGTAACTCTTGTGTGATAGTTCATCGATACGGCTTGCCGGGTTCACCGTCAACCCACCTGTTCATCGTTACGGCCAATGTTTACAGCTGCTAACAACCTTTCAACAATAGGCCAATGTTCACAGCTGCTAACAACCCACCAGTTCAATGAGCTGGCCAATGCTCACAGCTGCTATTTACCCGCCTGTTCAGCAATACGGCCAATGCTCACAGCTGCCATTAACGCGCCTGTTCAACAATACGGCAAATATTCACAGCTGCTAACAACCCACCAGTTTAATGATCTGGCCAATGCTCACAGCTGCTATTAACGCGCCTGTTCAACAATACGGCCAATGTTCACAGCTGCTAACAACCTTTCAACAATACGGCCAATGTTCACAGCTGCTAACAACCTTTCAACAATACGGCCAATATTCACAGCTGCTAACAACCTTTCAACAATACGGCCAATGTTCACAGCTGCTAACAACCCACCTGGTCATTGACTTCCTTGGCCACGTCACGTTTCATAGTCATCTCCTTAAACCTGTACATGTCATCTTCGTCCTTGTTCAGCTTCAGCCAGAAAAATTTGCAAACGAACCCGCCGAATAGAATGATGATGGCGCAGATGACCAGAGTGATTATGGTCACCTTGGTGGAGTAGGCCATGGAGGAAGAGTCCTCTGGCCTGGCCAGAGACAGCTCCACATCACAGTCAGCGCCATCTACACAGCCATGTAGACAGGTGCCGGTGTCACGTGTGCAGATGTCGTCATAATTTTTTCCTGTGGATTTATGAGAAAAAACACAAAATCTCTTAACCACAGGAGAGTGCTCTGACAAAGTCGCTCTGCGAAACAGTTTCACGATTTCCTTGAAGTCAATCAAGTTAGAAATAAAAAAAAATGAATGCAAAGTAAAAATGAATTAAATAAGTTTAATAGCAGCTACAACACACTTTGATCGGGTTTATGTAGTGATGATATTTGATTATATAACAAGTAGTTCGAACCGTTGTACACCCATCTGGCAAGCATTCGTCTTGGTTTAATAATCTACGGTTTACATTCAACTAGTGAACATAATATATGACAGTTTTCAGGGCATTTTTGGATGTCATGAAATTTTTTCAGTAGGGACAGCTAGCTTCATATTTGAAAGTACTATCTGATGGTTTTATTGCTTCAAGTACTGTCAGAAAGTTTTATTATTTCAAGTACTGTCAGAAAGTTTTATTACCTCAAGTACTGTCAGAAAGTTTTATTACTTCAAGTACTGTCAGACAGTTTTATTACTTCAAGTACTATTAGACAGTTTTATTACTTCATGTACGGTTTAATTACTCTATGTACTTGCCTGGGATGCACTTGCTACATCGTTGTGTACATTCAGGGCCGTACGTCCCAGGTAGGCACGAGATGTTACAGGACAGGCCCATCCAGCCGGGCTGACAGGCGTCGGTACATACACCGAGCCCTGGAGGGCACCCGCCGCTGATGCAGTGACAGTGGAAGTCATGGCGATCCTCTTTACTGATTGGTCGACAGCCCATCCCGAACAGAGATCTATGAATGTAAGACCGACTGACTATTTGTAACCACGATATTGAGGGGGTTCTTGTGTTGGGACAATAAGATGATGCCGAAAGTTAATTGGAGAGGCCGCCGAAAACTGACTCGTGGTGGTGATGGTGGGAGGGGGGGTATGTAGAGTCGAGCAGGCACGTTGGCGAATTTTCGCACTGGGCGTTGTCCTATTAGCACGTACTTCGGTAGCTTGGGCCCCCATGTAGATTCCCTATGTAACCACTACAGATATGTTGTTGTAACAGTGGAACATGTGATGGGAGGACTGCAGGGTGGATCATTGGGCACAGAGAGAGAGAGAGAGAGAGAGAGAGAGAGAGAGAGAGAGAGAGGGAGGGAGGGAGAGAAAGAGAGAGACACACACATACATAAACACCGTCACTTTTCACCGGGCCATTAATGTATTAGTTTATCTCTCACTAGGGCACGACACTTTTTATATGCGACACGGTAACTCATTATTAGAAACATGAATAACTACGACCAGCCATGGATCATTATGACACAAACATAAATAACTACACACACCTAAGAAAAATTAGGCAGCAACCACGAATGTATAAGACACATTAATGAATAATTAGGACACTAACATGAATGAGTTAAGACACATTAATGAATCATTAGGACACTAACATGAATGATTAAGACATATTAATGAATCATTAGGACACTAACATGAATGATTAAGACACATTAATGAATCATTAGGACACTAACATGAATGATTGATTTATAAGACACATCCTAATTTGTTCGCCAATATCCTAATTTCTGCACGACTCACCAGCCTGTCAATTAACTAATCTCAATAAATCACGCCAACCAGCTTGAGTATCCACTAATGAAGTGTAAATGTTGACTTACTCGTATCCTTCGGCGCAGCCACTTTCACAGGCCCCGGTTATTTTGTCGCAGGTCTCCAGTTCGTCCTTACACCGGCAGATCCCCTCACACCGGTAGCCGTATGTCCCGTCCAGACACGCCCATATCTGCAAAGAACGGATATGAAAGTACCTCACAACAAATACAGCAGGACCTCAAACTACAGCCATTTCTACTTTATATTCCTACTTTTAAGTTATTCAGGTACTGTAGCAGCGCAGGATTGTATTTTCAGGTGATGAAATAGTATGTACAAAGAAAAAGAAGAATTTCATGAGAGGAAACATTTTGAGTCAATTTACACGGATGTGTTATTCTCTGAGTTTAAAGAAGTGCCCCCTCCTATTTATCTGAGACTAACCATTACATCAGGACAGTGCTCAATTTAAGAAAAAACCAGTGCCGGGGATGAAAAAAATTTTCTGCAGAGCCGGGGATAAATGTCATCCCCGGTGGGGATAAAAAAAACTAAACCAGAGCCGGGGGATGTCAATTCTCAGTGCCGGGGCTATCCCCGGCATCCCCAGCGGCGGCGCGATACCAACAATTTTTTTTGAGGAACTCCAATTTACAAACCACGATGAAAAAAACTAAACCAGAGCCGGGGATGTCAATTCTCAGTGCTGGGGATATCCCCGGCATCCCCAGCGGCGGCGAGATACCAATAATGTTTTTGAGGATCTTCAACTTGCAAACCACGGGCCAACAAGTAACTAATTTATTTTCATAGATAAAACCAACAAAAAATATTTTAAAAAAATGGGGAAAACATTTGTCTTAATTAACATAGTTCACGTTGGTTCAAACAAATTTGAAGCTGCACATTAACTGGACAAGCAATGAATTTATTTTTAACAAAAAATGCAAAATTTTCAGTTATTCTCTGTTTGTTGAAAGCAAATATTCTATTACTCATAATTATTTCAATTATTAAAACAAATTATGACGTTGTTCCATAACTAATTCTTTTGTTTTGAAGGTACATCCCAGGAAGAATTTGACGTATCTTATAGCTGTGAATAAGAAAAAAAATGAGAACATTGCGTAGATATGGTATCATGGTATCAGTTGGTGTTTCTCTAATGGGGAAAACTGATATTGTATTCGTTGAACCAGGTGCCATAGTAAACAGTGAATACTATTGTGAACATGTTCTGAGAGAAGGTTTGTTGCCTGTAATTCAAGCGGAATGTGGTCGTCAAAACTGGATATTACAGCAAGACCAGAAATACGATCATCTTTCTTCGTTAGGAGAATGTTAACTTCATTGAGCCAGACATGATTTAAACCCAGAAGATTATGCCATGTGGGGTGCTTTGCAAGAAAGTTTACCTTCGAGGAAAATTTACCACAGTAGAGCAGCTGAGGTTGGCAATAATTGAAGAGTGGAGAAATCTGGGACAGCGATGTATTGACAGAAGCATAAAGAAGTGGCGTCTATGCTTAGAAAAAGTTTTTGATAAGCAAAGAGGACACATTCAACAGGATTTCTGATTGGCTAAATACTTTGCAAACAAAGTTACATGAAACAATACAATTAATTACATTAAATTTTTAAATAATTCGTATTTTATATGATGTTCTCACTTTTTTTGGCCCACCCTATATATATATATATATATATATATATATATATATATATATATATATATATATATATATATATATAGTTTGACATGCGATACATTATAATGATGTCTTGAGACAGATGAGTGTGTTTCACTTTGACCATTATTAGGTACAACTGATAAAAAGTGACTGTTTTAACGGCTGACATTTTCAATTGATTTCAATTGATTTCGACACATTTTAACCCATTTTGTTATAGTTTTTTAGGTGTACAAATTTCAATACAGTTAGAAAAGCAATAAACATTATGACACAGGTCATAGTTTTAGTTGTATACTATCGTTGAACAGAAGAGATTAGCCTCGCTAGGACAGAAGAGATTAGCCTCGCTAGGACAGAAGAGATTAGCCTCGCTAGGACAGAAGAGATTAGCCTCGCTAGGACAGAAGAGATTAGCCTCGCTAGGACAGAAGAGATTCGCCTCGCTAGGACAGAAGAGATTAGCCTCGCTAGGACAGAAGAGATTAGCCTCTCTAGGACAGAAGAGATTAGCCTCGCTAGGACAGAAGAGATTAGCCTCGCTAGGACAGAAGAGATTAGCCTCGATAGGACAGAAGAGATTAGCCTCGCTAGGACAGAAGAGATTAGCCTCGCTAGGACAGAAGAGATCAGCCTCGCTAGGACAGAAGTAATTAGCCTCGCTAGGACAGAAGAGATCAGCCTCGCTAGGACAGAAGAGATTAGCCTCGCTAGGACAGAAGAGATTAGCCTCGCTAGGACAGAAGAGATCAGCCTCGCTAGGACAGAAGTAATTAGCCTCGCTAGGACAGAAGAGATCAGCCTCGCTAGGACAGAAGAGATTAGCCTCGCTAAAAGAAGAGATTAGCCTCGCTAGGACAGAAGAGATTAGCCTCGCTAGGACAGAAGAGATTAGCCTCGCTAGGACAGAAGAGATTAGCCTCGCTAGGACAGTAGAGAATAGCCTCGCTAGGACAGAAGACATTAGCCTCGCTAGGACAGAAGAGATTAGTCTCGCTAGGACAGAAGAGATCAGCCTCGCTAGGACAGTAGAGAATAGCCTCGCTAGGACAGAAGACATTAGCCTCGCTAGGACAGAAGAGATTAGTCTCGCTAGGACAGAAGAGATCAGCCTCGCTAGGACAGAAGAGATTAGCCTCGCTAGGACAGAAGAGATTAGCCTTGCTAGGACAGAAGAGATTAGCCTCGCTAGGACAGAAGAGATAAGCTTTGCTAGGAGGGCTCGCTAGGCCATAAGAGATTAGCAAAGTAAAGAAACGAGAGTGAAAGGATATGTAGTTGCAAAAGACGAGTAACCTTTCTCAACTAGGTTATTTATGTTTCGGACAGATCCGATTTTTTCATGATTTTAATACAATGTGAAGATGCAATATGTTGTAGAAAAAAAAACGAACAAAAATTAAAATGGATTTATTTTACATTTCAAAACTGTAGATTAAAAAAAAATCATTTATCTAAACGAGACGCCGACAAGACGCCATTTGGAACAATCTTGATTTCTACTTTCGATATAACGCAGACGCAAGACCGCTATTATTTATCTCAATTGTTGTCGCTATCTGGACCCACTTGACATGTGTTTCTTTAAAAGAATTATTTAACAACCACTGACCTTGACGTCACTAACGTCGAATCTGTCAGGTTTCGTGGCGGTATATATGACCACCAGTAGCGACCTGGACACAGAAGAACACGGTAGTTCCACATTCTCCTTAATATCCGTAATGGAGATCTGACAGGGGAAACCTGTCCAAAATTCTTTTGAAACATGCTGGACATTTTTGTCGAAAACACCAGAGGATGAGTACACCTCGAACAACATTTCACTGTGAACGGAAAATATAAACATTCTTTACAACTTCATTACAGTGAAATATGAACATTCCATACAACATCATTACAGTGAAATATAAACATTCATTACAACTTCATTACAGTGAAATATAAACATTCTTTACAACTTTATTACATTTGAATAAAATAAACTTCACTAATTCTAAGACATCAGTTTATTTGAAACATTATTTTACACCTGTGAGAAGGGGAGTGAGACATCCGCAATAATGGCTATTTGTTTATTGGCCGGACAGAATAATGTTGTGCACTCTCAAAATATATAAATATAAATTGTCCATAATTATAATACATGTTATAACAGAATGTCTTCGGCACAGAACTTGCATTGGATTGCACTCTGCAGATTGAATGAAAGGTTTAACTTCGCACTGGGTAAGGGAGGAAAGCGAATCAATTTTGGAGCTAATAGCGCTACAGAGTGATGAAGCGCTTTACTGCACTCGTCCTCATGCAAGGTTCAATAGAAATGATTAATTTTGGGTCACTTTTAACAATGAAGGCCCTATAACTGGGGGAAATAGATGATTTTCTGTTTTTCTTATCTATAAAAAAATCTCTAATATTATAGTGATTGACATGTTACATCTAATTACTGAGAGGCGAAATTAAATTCAGTGATATCGGACAATGGAAGACTACGATATATATAATGGAATGTTTTGCAAAATAAATAAAACATAACCATAACATAGATATCGCCGTTTAAATGATAATGTATAATCTGTTTCATTGATCGTTCACCAAAAACTACAGGCAAAAGTTATGGAGAAGAAAAAGCAACTTGTTATCCTCCATAGCTAACATTTCTGTTGCTTGTACTGTTTCTGTAATGATCTTCTCGTAAAACATCTTACTGTACTCTAGAGTGTGACCCAGGGATCACTGTTATACTGTTAATCTCATAGATCTCATCTAACTCTATGGCCCACCAAGTGGACCACAGATCTTTGGAGCTGTAGTAGAAGTCAACTTGATATGGCGGTAAATCACTGTCCTAGACGAAAAGAGGCGAATATAATAAATGCCAACCCTATCAAAACTTAACATTACAAGCAAACTATCAAATACACACTTCAATGGGTTATAGAAATAGTTGGATGTGCAATACGTTGAAATGGTATTCTGAGACTGATGAACGTGTTCAATAAAGACTGATGATTGTGTTCAATAAAGACTTATGATTGTGTTCAATAACGACTGATGAATGTGCTCGATAAAGACTGATGAATGAGTTCAATAAAGACTGATGAATGAGTTCAATAAAGACTGATGATTGTGTTCAATAAAGACTGATGATTGTGTTCAATAAAGACTAATGAATGAGTTCAATAAAGACTGATGATTGTGTTCAATAAAGACTGATGAATGAGTTCAATAAAGACTGATGATTGTGTTCAATAAAGACTGATGAATGTGTTCAATAAAGACTGATGAATGAGTTCAATAAAGACTGATGAATGAGTTCAATAAAGACTGATGATTGTGTTCAATAAAGACTGATGATTGTGTTCAATAAAGACTGATGAATGAGTTCAATAAAGACTGATGATTGTGCTCAATAAAGACTAATGAATGAGTTCAATAAAGACTGATGATTGTGCTCAATAAAGACTGATGAATGAGTTAAATAAAGATTGATGAACGTTCTCAATTCACATAACACTGACATATTTTTTCAATAAACACTGATGAAAGTGTTCATTTCATTAAAAACAGTTAAATGTATTTGATTAAAAAAAACAAAAAACTATTGACAATTTTTAGTCATTACAATGTACACTGATTTGTTGCACGACAGTTTCACAAAGCCAGTGGTTCAGGGACGCAGCATGGAAGTTTAAGACTCCCTGATTAACTGTAACAATTATTGTGCCCATCGTCGTCACTTTCCATCGTAAAAGAGCCAAACTTTTTAGCAGCTAGATACACACATACAAATGGGCATATCGGGGTAAGTGAAGTTTAGAATATATATGTTTATGTAACTTCTGCATATGAAGGGATTGTGTGTTTAACACAATTTACTTCCCCAACGTAAGTCAGGTAGCCATTTAAAGTTTTGTGGACTTGTGGGACTACAACTTTCATCAGGACCTGGATAAATTCTTTTGGTTATCACCTAGGATCAAGCCCAGGACTCTCAGTGGAGCATCTACATTACCCAGCCACCCGTCCAACAATAAAGAAATACACAAATAATTCTAATTTGACAGCCCCCTCCCCGGGACCCTAGGCCCCTGACAAGCTCCCTCCTCTCCACCCTTTGCGGTAATCCTGATCGGTCCTCGACCAACAAATCTCAGTTTTTATGTTAAACACTAAACTTTTGAATTAGTATCAAGGACACAAAGTTCTTGTTTATTTTCCACACTCATTGTCGCAATGTCTGAAAAATCTGTGTAGTAAAAGAGTAATATCTCGCGCAACAATTTCGTGCCGTGTGACACACCGATAAAAACAACAACTTCTTAATACATCAATAAATAAATAAATTAATTGATCAATTTATAATATACTTTTTCAGACTTACTACTCTAGTCTTGGAGTAGTACTTCACTTTAAAACTCTTGTTGTAGGCAATATTGAAAGAGGCACAGTTACTCCCCCTGTAGTGCATATAACACATGCCCCGCAGGCATAGACCAGTGTGCCCGTCACATCCGGTGCTCATACAGTTGCAGCTTATCCGGCAGCGCGGCCCGTAGAAACCTTTTGAGCATTCTAGGATTCCCAGCTGACAAATCTTCAGGCCTGGGAGGGCCCGCTGATGGTATCTCGGGATGATGTACGAGATCTGAACCTGAGTCCCGGTGACGCCCTTGCGCTGACAAAGATATTTCTGAGACCCAGAGGGAAATCGATATTTGAAAATAGCCTGACGACAAAGTCTGCCGTCCGCTGCTAAATAAAAGTGTAATGGTAATGAGATGTTAAAGGAGTGATGGATGATGACGCCTTCCAAATTGACCGGCCGGGCGTAGGTTAAGGTCACTGTCAAACGAGTGCTGTTGAGTAATGTCATGCAGTTCTGACTCACGTTCTCGCCTGTCCTGGTCTGTATGATGCTCCCGATGTCTTCTGCGGTAGGGGAGGTCCTCAGTTTGATAACTGTGGACGTCGTCAGGCGTATCATGTCGAGAGTTTCAAATATTCGCGGCTTTTTTACGATGCATCCAAAATCACCGTCAGCCAAGATGTTCTGGCACCCTGTCGGACAGAACCCCGTGCGGGCGTCGCAGACCTTCCCGTCCCTGCACTTGCACGAGTAAACGCAGCCGGCGCCGAACTTGCCGGGGCTGCAAGGATCCTCGCACTGTGGACCCTGCAGCCCGTCGATGCAGGTGTACACTCGCAGGGAGCATATGTGGAAGTCGGCCTCAGTGGTTACCGAGACGACCCTGCCACGGCGGTACTGGTTGCAGGTCAGCACCGCCCACTTGTACAGACCTGTAGGGAACTGGAAGTAGGTGCACGGCTGCTTGTCTATCCTCAAGAAGACAGTATTGTTGTACACCCCCAACCCCGAGACATTGAGCATCACTATGGGGTACACGTTCTCGAGGTCAATTTCGTAGATGGGCATCTTCTTGCGGGCAGTATCGGGCACCATCGTCTTGCAAGTAATTGAAGTGTTGCCTGACAGGGTGTGTTGATAGTCTTTGTTGATGTTTGGAGATACTATCATTGGCTTACCAGCGGCGATGTCTTGAATCAAAGACTCGCTGATTAAACTACTAACCTGGTGAGTGATTAAGTACCAATAAACGAAAAAATGTACAAGGAACATAGAGACAAATCATCTTAATCCACGAACACATAACTTGACATAGTTTGAAGCTAATTCTGTGTTTTTAAATTTCCCTATTTTTCCTTTGTATTTTCGGATGTCGTTATGTTAGTGAACCACTTTCTAGTGCTGAGAAAAATGTGAAATTTCCGATTTTCTTACAAAGTGTGTAGCGTTGATGATTATAAAAGATATGTCTTTATTTATATTTAAACTTAGCTAGCGAAGGAATTTAAATTATGAATTCATTTACAAAAAACTGGCGAAGTGAAATATAATAATAAAAATTCTTACGTTTGATTAATTGTTTTTCCTAGAAAATTTAAATGTTTGGGGATTTTGAAGACAGCTAGTCATGATGTATAAGGATAAAGATTCTTGTGTATTCTAGTTGGTTTTAAGGTATGGCCAGTAGAAAAAATGGACACAAAGAGTCCAAGTATGATATTAGCATTATTGTTTCATACTGGGGTGAAGGAAGGGTGCGGGCGGTTGGTCGTGATGTGTTGAGCCCTCGACTGTCGACCGGAGGGTTTCGAGTTCAAATCTCAGTGAGAACCTTGGTATTTTTTCAGGTCATGGTAAAAGTCCCAAGGTTTACCCAGCTTTATATGGGTACTTGACTTAAAGTTGGGAGAATAAAGGCGGCTGGGCGTAATGCTAACCACACAATCCTTTTGCATGCCGAGGATATAGAAAAAGAAGCATTCTACACTTCATCTGCCCCGATGGCCCGTTATGGTTAAGGGAACTTTACTTTTTTTACTGGGGTTAAGGATCATAAAATTTGGGGCCATGAGACGTAATTGTAGACCATAGAAATAATAAACAAAAAAATTCTCAATATCATAGAGATAACAAAAAAAAATACAATTACCATTTAAAATGATGTCATTTATTTCAAAAGAACTACGAATCTCAACTAAATCTTGCTTTAATGTTCAAAAAAGTTCGTAATTGATGTTATCTGGGTCAAACCCAGCCGATGTTCACATTGACTAGTTTAACTAGTTTAGCTGGCCAATGTCTGCTATCGGCCACCTAGAAGACATTGTCCGTAACTTATACATATCATAAGTCGAGCTTCGCCAATAGAGCTGGGCCTGGTGAGGGCCCCACTAGTGTGCCCTGTGTCAATACAGACGATGTCTTCTATCCGCCCAACGAAAAATGGGTTTCGAACACACATGCAGCATTACTTTATAATTTAAATAATCATTAATCACACAGGCAGTGGTTCTCAGAGGGATGGGAAAAGACCCACTAAGTGGGTCGCGAAACAGATTTAAGCGGGTCAAAAAATATAACAACTAATTAATTAATAAATACAGTTGTGCATTTCTTTTTTTTACAGGTGTGTCGTGAATGCAAAAAAGTTGTAAAAAAATATTGTATGGCGTGAACAAAAATTGAGAACCACTGAACTAGAACTAGCCATGAAACGATGAACTAGAACTAGCCATGAAACTATCATGTTGTAAAAGGAATACATTTTTGACTCAATTCTTTACCGCTCTAAGCACACAAACAGTAAATACCTTTCAGAATACAAGGTGATGTGGAACAGAATACAACAAGGTGATGCGGAACAGAATACAACAAGGTGACGTGGAACAGAATACAACAAGGTGATGCGGAACAGAAGACAATAAGGTGATGCGGAACAGAATACAAAGGGATGCGGAACAGAATACAAAGGGACAGAGGCGTATTTACCAAAACTGTGGCCCTAGGCGCATGACCAATTTGGGGCCCCTCGCCTATAAGGCATTTAAAAATGATCGGAATACAACAATAGTCAGAACACTCATGTATTATTTAACATGCATACTACATAGTTATGCATACTAGCTAGAACTTACAATTGTCAGTTTATTACAGTTATATAACTTTTGTCCTGCTCTTCAATTTCGCGAACGTGTCAATGTGCGCATTGAAATCGTATTCTAATGTCTCCTTTGATTCAATGCATAAAATAGACAAATCTCCCAGCCTACATTGGCTGATGGAATTCCGCGAGTAATTCTTGATCCTTTTCAACACAGAAAATGACCGTTCTCCAGTTGCGTTTGTTATAGGAATGGTGAGAAAGATTCTTAGAAGGGTTTCCACATTGGGAAATGTACATTGTAGTCCACCCACTGCTATAAGCTGGTACATCTCTACCGCAGATTTAGCGCCTTCTTCTTTAGCGAAATGCAAAAACTGTCTGATTTCATCAGCAGTGGTATCAGAATTAACATCGTCTTTGTATTCTTCGATCAAGGCCGAGATCTTTGTGTTCAAGTCATCTACCTTGTCCTTGAAAAATAGACTGAACAAATCATGTATACCTTTGTATGCTTCGATTCTGTGATCAAGTTCCGTGATCAATTTATCACAAATGGCGTTTACTGTGTTAACAATAAAATTATCACGACCAGTTAAAATAACTTCCGGCTTTCATCAGAAAACGGTTTTCGCTTATTCTTGCGGCTCACTTCATCTTGATATTTACAGTCTTTGAGATCCTCGTTCATAAGCAATGCTGCTCGATCTTCAATACGAGTGAAATCAATTCGGTCTTCGTTGTTAATAAATAGCTTCAGTGATTCTAGAAGATTTACACCAGCATCAAGATATAAATTTGAATTTTGCAGGGATTTGCTGGTTGCATTCATCCGCTGTAAAATTGTATCCCAAAGAACAGTCATCAATGCAGTTTCAAAAAGATCCATTTTATTAGCAAGAGCGTAAGCCTCATTTCTTACAGCTCACGACCTTCGGCTGCTTGAAGAAGAGCTTCCTGAATACCAATGTAGTTCTGATGCAATGCAAACTCTAGCTGACCATCTTGTGTCCGAAACTTTCTTTATGGCGCATCCATTTTTGACTAGATGACTTTTAAGGATGTTCCACCTGTGTGTGGATGCTGAGAACCAAACATAAACAAGTTGAATAAAGTCAAAGTATGATACTGCTGAAAGCGACGATTCTGCAGCCACATTACCAACTAGATTCAAGCTATGGCTGGAGCAGGGAATGTAAACTGCATTGGGAATGTGTGCCTTGATTCGGGCCTGCAAGCCCGAGTATCTAACAGAAATGTTAGAAGCATTGTCGTAGCTCTGTCCCCTGCATTTTGTGATATCTAATCCCCAGTTCTTCAAAACGTCTAGTATCACTTGCTCCAGATTTTGAGCGTTATGAGCATAGATGTCAACAAAAGTTAAAAATCGTTCTTTAATTTCACCATCATCATATCTTAGTATCACAGTTAGCTGGTCCACGTGGCTAACATCAGGTGTTGAATCAACAATCAAAGAGAAATATATCGATTTCTTTACTTCTGATATAAACTGATCTCTGACAGCATTGCCCATTATTTTAATAAATTCCTCACAAGTAGCATGTGACAAATAACTGACAGAACCACTTCCCTTGTTACCGTACCGTGCAATATGATTTTCTAAGAAAGGGTCAAATTTTGACAAGTAATTCAAGCAACTGGTAAAATTACCGTCATTGTTGGCATGACCACGAAAGGCCAAGCCTTCAGAGGAAAGAAACTGTACAGTTGCTACAATCCTTCGCAGAACTTCTCTCCAGTATTGCCTTTCATCATCTAACTGTTTGGCCATCTGTTCGTCAATACGCCCTTTTGCGTTCATGCGTTTAGCGAAAGTGCCATACGAATTCTCATGTTCAGAAATTTTGGCGGCAATATTTTTCCAATGAATATTGACTAGCTTTATTTGGAAACAGTTTGCATACATAACAATACACGCTTCCACTAATTTCACTGAACACAAACCATTCACGTCTTTCTTTTTGGCCATTCGCCTTGGTTACGTAAAAGTTATGTTCAGACAAATGACGAAAATATTTTCTGCCGCGGTCTCTCATCAACATGCCAGCGCGTGAAAGGTCGCCAACATTTTTGGTTTGAATTCCAAAATATAATTACGCATGGTTTCTGTCAAATTCGCTGGCCACATAGCAATATCTGTCAAAATTTCACCTCAGTTGTTATCATCAACAGTTTCACTACTCACGACCTGCGGTATAGGACCTTCAGCCGGCTGTTCAGGTTCTGGCAAGTCTGTTGGCTCGGGCTCAGATTCCATACTGGCTGTTGCCGAGACGACTGGACTTGGATCATTAGCTGTTATTTCTGTTTGAGTAGTTTCTGATGGTGGGATTACCGGTCGTTTCGCTAAAAAATGTCAACAAGGCGCCTTCGTTTTTCGCATCTTCTGCTTTTCTTTTCTTTTGGATATCACTCTTTTTTGCAACTGAGTTTAAAAGGCTTTAAACTGTGTAAAAAAAATTCAATTCACGCCTCACGGATCTTGATGTGTTATTGTCAATTCATTAATTGAGATTTACACATTGATTTTTCCTTCCCTATTACTTATAGAACACTTTTAAATCAGTTAATGATTCCCTAGGCGGACTAAAGTCTTAAAGGCCAAAGAGAAGACAAAGTTTATTGCACATTGAAATTAAAATGATACCCACACACATATATTTATTGGTCCGTGGATTCAAGGGGGTCCTTAAGCCTTGAATCCGCCTCTGCGTATTTCCTAGACAGAAAGATATTTTGATACCCATCACTGGTGATATGTAAAACTGCTCAATGTGGAATTGCTAAATAACCATACACATTTAGACAGTTAATCAAATAACAATAAGACTTAGCCAGTTAATCGAATAACCATTCACACTTAGACAGTTAATCAAATAAAAATACACACTTAGTAAATCAAATAACAAAACATACTTAGTCAGTTAATCAAATAACAACACACACTTAGTGAGTTAATCAAATAACAATACACACTTAGTTAATCAAATAACAATTCACACTTAGTCAATCAAATAACAATACACACTTAGTCAGTTAATCACATAACAATACATACTTAGTCAGTTAATCAAATAACAATACACACTTAATCAGTTAATCAGTTAACAATACACACTTAGTCAGTTAAAAAAAAAACAATACACACTTTGTCAGTTAATCAAATAACAACACACTCTTAGTCAGTTAATCAAATAACAATACACACTTAGTTTGTTAATCAAATAAAAATACACACTTAGTCAGTTAATCAAATAAAAATACACACTTAGTCAGTTAATCAAATAACAATACATACTTAGTCAGTCCATCAAATAACAATACATACTTAGTCAGTGTCGGTGCAAAACCATGCCACCAAAAACGTGAGAGAAAAAATACTAGAAATTTAATTAAATAATCCAGAACAGCGTCAGATAGTTTAATTGAAAGTGTTCATCAAGTTCTTCTTTTCTTTTTAAATAAATACTTGGTAAATCTGTTTATCAACCGATGTATTATTTTCGAAAGCGAGATTCTCTACAGCACAACGACTTGTCAAAATTAACAGAATTGTGTCTGAAAGCAGGAAGGCTACGGGCTATGTTCACTCTGTTATTCATTAAATCATTGTAAATCATAAGAAATGTTTAGTTTGCATCTCTCTATCAATATCCATGTTGGAGAAAGATTACACACAAGCCTATTCAAGTCTTTTAAAACGTCAACGAATGACCTGATTCGAATGTTTCTACAATCAAAGTTAAGCCACAACTAACACTCTCCACAGCTTAATTTCTCTCAATCAGACTGACACTTTTCCCAATCTACGTTACAATGGCAAATATATGACAGCCCAGTCCGTGGCTATTAGGGCGACCCCAGCCCCCTCCCCGTTCTGAAAATTGTTCAACCTATTACAAAACACAAACATTTTTTACTACATATTTCAGGTTTAATTCCGGTGTAAAATAACGATTACTTCCTCTATTAACTGTTAAGTATGTAGTGTCTTCATAGTCTCTTTCTTCTCTAAAAATAGGTCTGGTACAACCATCTTTTATCATTGTCTGTAGCCCTTGCCGTGATTTTATTTCAGCATTCTGCATTTTCTGAATGGCCACTTATAAACTTCCAAGCATCATTGCTCTAGTGATGTTGGATATGTCTGTACTTTGCAGTGCCTTGCTGGCTTAGGCAATCGGTGATATAAATCTTGACCAATATTTGAGCATAAGCCTACACATAAATGAGAAATTATTAAAAGTAGCGAATGTTGCTCAGATTAACTATAAAAATAGCATTACGCATACTGTAGCATATCTCGAAGTTGACCATACACTTTTGTCACTTCAATCTATTCACTGCAGCTACTCTTGATGTCTGTATCTAGTGTTTTTCGTGACTTTTCATTGTTACATGTACAAGAGATAACTTTTTTTTCATCGTAATGGACATGCTGCAAAATCAACTTTCACAGATGCAAATTTATAACTACTGAAGGGCCACAATAGGTTCTTAAATTTGATTGAAGGGCCTGACCAAGAGAATATCCATGGAGTGTTTATAATACTTTATCTGCGCTAACATAAATGTAAATGTTATCAATGTAAATGAACGAAGGGGATTGTACTTCGGGTCAAATCAAAACGTTTAACGGACGTAGATTCCCCATGTCTGGTTTAGAAGCTGAACATTGTTTTCAAGATTACTATTTCGGAGACCCGTCTAGCTTGGCGCCCTGTGCATAATTATTAAAATAAACACATCTAACTGCACAGTTTGGGCATTTTATTTATTTACTGTTGTTTTTTTAGTAATAACATTACAAATGAGACCAAAAATAAACTATTTCATATTAGGCCCATACAATGCATTCTGCAACATAATTATACCTTCTTCAAGTTTTTTTTAAAATTATCTATTAAATTAGGTATATTCATGGTGGGGTCGGAAAATAAAAATGCCAACAAACTTGCTTTGAAAGAGCAGCTTAGTAAGATACACAAACGAAATAAAGGCTACCGGTATTCATTGAGGTGGTGTGTGTGTTAGTGCAGTGGTCCCTAACCGGTCGACATTTTATAATTTTACTGTGGTCCGAGAGGAGTAGGTGTCGCACTATCATGAGAGAAATACACTACAATAAATAAAAAGGAAATAATTTAATGTTTCTCGGGGGGCCCAGTGCTATTAGATCCACGGACCGGTACCAGGTCCGTGGCCCGGGGGCTGGGGACCACTGTGTTAGTGGTTACTTAGGCAGCCGGCCAGTTTGGTTATACTTTAGAGCGGCAACTTCCCGATAATGAAAGGAAAGATAGGAAAACGCTGCAAATGTACCGGTATATCAAACATGTATCAAATTTTATAGTTGTATAATATGTGCACAAATATTACCAGTCGATTTGATTATACTCTGTAGGATGTTGGTATACTGTCAATATTTCTTTTACGTTGTAAACAACTAATCAAGAAAAGGCAATAGTACCAGTACTGTACTGGAAAAAAAAATATCATCAATCGCGAAACTATTTCAGTTTTACTTTAGTAGCATTCAAAAGTCAAATGATCGAAGTAAATATATTCAGTCAATTTAAAATACAGCTTAAAACATTTCACGCTATAGACTTAGAATTAGCTAGCATGGGATGTGGTTGGTGATAAATAAGTTTTACATGTGCGCCACTAAAGTTATTATGCTGACCCTGCCCAAATGTGTGTATATTTTCTTTATTTTTCATCAAGTACATGTACAGCATCCAATAAGTGCTTATTGAAACATTTTTCCTCTTTTGATTATAAGTATACATTGAATTTATAAGGAATCAGTAACAAAAGTAAAAATATATATTAAACAAATATAATTCACTATAGCGCAATATATTTAACCAGATAAAGTATATATTGTTTATTAAAAGTATACATTCAATGTAAAAAAATATCGATAGCAAAAAAAATTATCAATTTTCAAATAAACCTGCATCTTTATATATAGTATGAGATAAATACAGGGAAAATAGATACACACATTTCCCCCCCACCCCCTGTTGTTGGTGTCGGCGGCCTTTAGAAAACCGGTGTCGACGGCTGATGGAATGCCGACACCCCATCCCTGATTATTAGCCCAAAGTTTTGTTTCTGTTTCCAGAATATAGGGTTAAAGTGAAGGACTTTAATTAGCTGCGGACAACGAAAATAACAACAGTTCAACAGAATGACTTCTCTTATCTGTAAACATTCATAATGCTTTTAATTTAAAAAAAGAAAGAAGATAAATTACACGTGCCATATTGACGGCACATTTCTAACACAGAAGTACAGTACAATTCATTCATGTACAATGTTACACATTGTTTTGTTCATACTTTTGGGTGAGTAATATACATGTAATCATAATCAATCTCTCATAATAAAAAGTTGAAATCGAAATGTTTTTATAAAGTATAATGAGAACCTTTGAAATTGGAGTATGGTTTATTAATCTGGCAGTTTATAATAAAAACAAATCTAAATTTTCGATGTATTAGAACTACTAGTATCTGATTAAAAATATAAGATTCATATCAATATATATATTAATAGACATATTTCTTTAGAACATTTATTTAAAGACGTAAGGTGTTTACAAATGTGTAAGAAAAATTGAAGGTAATTGTGGTCCTTGTTAATGAAATAAAATCGACATAATAGAGTTTTATTCAAATCTAATAAAGTAATCTATTCACACACAAACACAAACTCACACTCACAAACATTCACACATACACAAACAAATACACACATATCTATCTATCTATCTATCTATCTATCTCTAGCACTAACATATATATATATATATATATATATATATATATATATATATATATATATATATATTAGGGTGGGTCAAAAAAGTTTTTTTGGAGTTGGGAATTTGAAACATATTATAAAAGTTGCCTACGGTCCTACTGATTGTAAAAATGTAAAATTTGTAAAAATCAGATAATGTCTTCCACTCCCAACTTTTGATTCAAGGGGTTATGGGGCGAAAAAAAATGCACTATGTCTCAAAAAAAATATTTTTTTTTTTACATTTTTAGATACTAAAACATGCTAATAATAACTATGAATTAATTATATTGCAGAAAAATTTTTTTAGATCAATTAAAATGTATTTTCAGAATGTTACTCATTCAGAAACTTCAATAATTGAAAAACTTAAAAGTCATTATTCTCTGAAAAAATATTTTTGACATTTTGCTTCACTATGGCAAGAAAATCTCAAAAATCACATGTCAGATTTTGATAAACTTCTAATTTTTATGTAGAAGAGGTGCATTTATAGAATTCAGAGGCTTTTCAAGAAATTTTAAGTCCATTTTTTTTATTTTCAAAATTAGCATTTTTTGCTTATTTTCACCATACAAAATTTTAAAAATTCATAAAAAAATTATTTATTACATTATCAAAAAAGTACTTTGACATTCCCTAAAGTAAGCTTTTCTGATTATAAAAATGTACATTTTATATGAAACAGTCTATAAATATTTCAGAAATATTTGCCACAAAAAGGTCATAAATTTCAAGATGGCGGCATGCCGCACCCACAAATATCAATATGTTAATATTTTTTTTTTAACAAAATTATTTTTAAATAAACTATATCATTACTAAGATATTAAAATGTCTTAAACTTTAATAATAAAAAATAATTTGCTTGACCCGGGTTACCCCCCCCCCCAATGTATGACATTTTACAACATTTAGAATGTTTGGTATAAGTAATATGAAATTGTACAAATCTATAAATCGTTCATGCAAAATATACAATGTACATATGAATAATACTGTTTATGGATTGTCACATGAAACTTGCTTTGCTTTCAACTTTCGGAAGAACATCCCTTGATTTCTTTGTTTGCAAAACACTTTCAAACTAACAGCAGTAACTTCTTTAACTGCTCTTTCAACAGCTTGAGAGTGACAGGGAATTTGATCCAGTATGATTGGGTTGTTGCGTTAAGTTCATCATCACAAATATGTTCCAGCAGAGGAGGGGATGGCACTGCACACAGGGTCCCAGTTAATTATCTGATCATATGATTTAGCTGCAATATTCAGGATTATGTCATTTTTGTTGAAACATTCTAACTCTGCATGGAGCTGGTTTATGTCGTGCTGTTATGATTTTATTTACTGCATACCTTCCAATTTCTTCATCATTGTCCTAACTGCAGCCAATAGAATGTTTTTTGGATGTGCAAAGTAGCAGTTATTTTCCAATACAGGCAATATAATAGATTGATCAGCAGTATCAAGGTTCTGAAGCAGTTGTGTCATATAGAAAAAGTTTCTAGCCCCACTTTGACAAGATGGATCGCAAAAATCCTGTTCGCTTTTGTTAACCATCTTTGCTCTCATCAGTATGTTCCTTGGCTGCCCTATCTATGTCGACGCATCTTTGCTGGATCCAGAGCTGTAGATGGTGTTAACATGTTTAAGTCCTTCAACACAGCTTTAACGATAAGACATGTATCCCTATTGCTTAGATCACATCGATCCACTGCTTCATATTGATATCTGTTTTGTTATTTGGAACATTCCTCATCGCTGGAGAAGTCTGCGTCAAGTAGTTTATCATCTTCAGCATCCTGATCTGGAATATCATTATCTTTCTCATCATTGACGTTATCATTTGTGGTTCCTATCTGATCGCCACCCTGTATCAATGAATATTTTCTTTTCTGTCGATTTTGTAATATTTTTGTTGTTTGCTTTTCAACATTGTCTATGAACATATTTCTTGCCATCTTTTGATCCACCCAAAATGTCCACTCAAGCACATAAATTATTACTGATTGTGGACATTTACAGTCTCCTCAATCCCTAAGACCTGCATCTTTATACTCGAACAATTATACTGGTAATTTCATTTGTAGGGATACTAGCCTGGTCATATAATTGTTTAACTTCATGCGCTAATGCGTGCGCTCGTGAATGAAGGCTATGATTTTATTGTTCCATTTTAAGCATCCACCAATAGCCTTGAAAACATCTTCACTGGTTGGAAGTTGTCTTTTAGGCAATTCAGCTGCTGACCCAAACACAGAATATTCAGTTGCACTTATAGTAGAAGAACTCATATTCATAGAAGAACTAAATAAAATAAGTGAAAAATTTATCAAAGAATGAAATAAAACAACCATGCGTGATCCAATAATGAAAACACGGTACACCAGTTATAATGAGAGAAAAATGGATGCATTGCTTATCCCAGTTGTCTGAACTAATTAGTTATTCATAAAAAAGGTTATAAAGATAAAACACAAATTTTATATGCATATCATTTCTTATTTGAATAACCTAGTCACAAATTTAACATGTTCAGTCACAAAAAACTCATAGTAAATATAGTTAAAATTTCGAACAAAAGTTGGGAGTAGTAATACTATGTAGTTTTCAAATATTTGTACATATTTCATGTACTACCATGATGTAACAACTTTTTAATAATGTTTCAATAAAAAAAAATTTTTTACCCACCCTAATATATATATATATATATATATATATATATATATATATATATATATAAGAAATAATTTTATAGACTAGTGTTTATTTTAAACATTATAAGCAATCTTTAGTATTCAATATTCTAAGTTTTTGATATATATATATATATATATATATATATATATATATATATATATCAGTGCTCATTGTAAGATATTTTAAAATGCTGTTTTTAAACCTGTTAATATATAATGTTATATTATTTTCTTAGATAATTTAGATTTGTATAGACATTAGCATTGTTTCCTCTAGTGACTGACTTGTTTTTTCCACAGTTGACCATAGTCAGTCAATGTTTACAGATGTCCACTGTTCAGGTAACACTAGTGTCATAGTCCATCTGTTTGAATGGAAGTGGAAGGATATCGAGAAGGAATGTTCATTTCTGGCACAGGCCGGTTACTGTGCCGTTCAGGTAAGTGAGAAATTATCATTGTAAGTTCTTTCATAAACGTTTCTTTTTATTTTTACTAGCTGTACCCGCTAAATATTTTCAGCTTTTTTAAAAAGAAAATTAATGTACCTGAATTATACAGTTTATTTAAGGACTTTTGAGAACTCCTAACCCTGTCCAAAATAATATCTGAAATAATCTTATCACAGTTTCGTGGAAAAGGGTTTTTAAACAAAACTGAAATTCTACGAAAATCATAGTACGATTGTTATTTTTTCAAAAGCAATGACATACATCTGAGATAATTTCACCTCTTTCCTTTTATACATTTGTATTTTGTCGTTGTACATTTTACAACACTGATGCATACATCTTGAATTCAGACGTACGTTTCAAATTAAATCTCTATACATTGTGTTTATGTTTTTAATTCACTGAACTCCTTGTGAGTACATGCCCTCTGTATAGCTGTCTTAGTGTATGGTTTGTTTAGGGATTTCTTTCTCAGCTACTTCCCCACTGCAAGTTGAATTGTTTACTTTCTTGTTAGCAAGACCTTTGTAAAGAGGTTTTTTGGCAGCTGACTTTTCTATGGCTCTGAGAGTTCTACTGTAGAGCCATTCTTGTAATGTCTTCTGGTCGCTTCCTCAGAAAGCAACCAATCCAACTTAAGATTTATCTTGATATTGGTTTGGATTGTGCCAGAGATCTTCATTCTTTACTCTGTCTGGTTGACTTATGTTCTTTAATTAAAAGTCCGTTATGCAACACATATAGAGGCCACTGAGTTATAAATGGTTGTTTTGTGTGATGACAGGGCCCCCAGTTGTATTCACACACCATACACTACCACCCCCCCAAATAAAAAAAACAACCCCAAAAACAACAAAAAAGCAAATTATAGGTAAACAAGTCTGTGAGGTCAACTAAAGTGAACTTAAACCCCATAGGAGTCATTGGGGCAGGTAAAATGTATCTTCTATTTCAGTAGCCTCGGCATAATGAGGGATTGTATGTCTAGCACAACATCCAGTTACCTCTACTCATCAGGTAAACTTTTAATGCTAAATAGACCTGGGAAAATTTCATTGTTTCTCACCGAGGATCGAACCCAGGCTCTTAGGTCAACAGGGTGTCAGGCCCTAATTATATATATATATTTATATATATATATATATACAGGTGTTGCGGCGAATGTCAGACATTGACCAGAGGATACTGGCCGATCAATGTGATCATTGACAGGATGCGACTGGCCAATATCGAAGTAACGAAGTGAAAAGTATCATTTGAAAGAGATAAAATTTGAAAGAGATAACATCAATTACAAACTTTTTGAGTGTAGGAAAACATTAGAGTAAAGATATATTTATTACAAACAGAATGATTATAAAATCAGTGTGGAGGAAAATGCACTATTTCTACTCTATTTTAATTACTGCGAGTGTCGATCTGAACAATAATAGATCAAAATTGTGATTTGTTGGTGCTGAAAGAAAATCTGGCTAGTTGAACTAAATGTGGCTGAAAAGCTCCGAATTTTAATGTATAGTAGGGTATACTCATAGATTATATCTAAGGTGGTCATTAGGGTTAGGACTTTTTTGTAACGTCATATTTACTTGTCAAGAAAAGGTGACTTTTTATGAGTGTATTATGACACAAATAACCTTTTATGGAAATATTTGAAAAACCTTCCCCACCAAACCATAAAACGAATATCATATATTAATATATGTAACACAACACTGTAACGGAAAGTTACATAAGAACAACATGTGTAATGAATGCGTGCATGAGTACAGAGGTGTCCAAAATATGAAATGATAAAAACGGACGACATAAGAAACATAAAAAAGTTTGATGCTTCATTATTAATGAGAATGAAACGGTTATTAAGGGTCTTTGAAGTCTACAACGTGGAACAGCGGTTACTTCGTTCTATACCAGGTATTGCTGAATTTTCACAAACCCAGTGCCTCAAGAAGCATCTTTTTGCTTTAGGGTATCTATGCAAAGCAGGTGCTAAAATCTTATTTCCTATTTTCCAGTCCCTTTGATCTGAAAACCATACTTCAGACCTCGGTCTCGCTATGAAAGCACACAAATTTTCAAATTTCTCGTTTCTAACAGAACACAAAATACAAAATTAATTACAAACAGACGATTACAATTGAATGAAATTGACATAAAAGAATACAATATACAATCAACCAAGCAGACTTTCCGAATTCCAAGCAGACTACTTGTGACAATTACAAAACAACGGTATCATAAGATTTTACACTTTTTGTCAAAGTTGCAATAGACGCATCTCTATACTTTTAAGACGCATTTGTTGTCTGTCTGTCTGTCTGTCTGTCTTTCTGTTCCCTTATAACTCAAGATCCAGACAAACAAATAACGTGAAATTTGTTACACATACACATAATTACATGGGGAAGGTTATAGGACAGGTTTCGTTTCTTCTCGATGGGTAGTTTAATTGTAATTAATTTTTTTTTTATTTTAGTATTTTACTATATTAAAGTAATCTCGACGGCGCCATAAATAAAATTCCTCTGTGACGTCATTTCCCGATTATCGAATAGAACTTGCGCGCTGGTGCTGTATTGTGCCTTTGTGATGCAAAGAATTGTTGTTTTTTCATGCTCTCTGATTTGTACAGTTTGAGGAAGGTAAAGGAATGAAGAAGGATTTTAGAAGAAGTGTGAAGCCATAATAATAAGTATATATATATATATATATATATATGTATATATATATATATATATATATATATATATATATATATATATATATAGAGAGAGAGAGAGAGAGGGGGTTAGGAGAGAGATAAAGAGAGAGTGAGATAGAGAGAGAGGGGGGGACAGGGGGGAGAGAGAGGAAAGGAGGGTAGGGAGGGAGGAGGAAGGGGGAGAGAGGGGAGGGGGAGGGGGATGGACGGGGGGAGAAAAGGAGGGGGAGAGAGGGAGATACAGAGAGAGGGAGCAGGGGGAGAGGGAGAAGGGGGAGAGGGAGAGAGGGGGTAGGGAGGGAGAGAGAGGGAGAGAGAGAGAGAGGGGGGAGGGGAGGGGGGGGGGGGGGGGGGGGGGGGAGGGAGAGAGATAAAGAGTGAGGGAAAATAAAGATGAGGGGAGGGAGGAGAGAGAGGGAATGAGGGAGGGAGGAAGGGGGGAGAGAGGAGGAGGAGAGAGAGTGGGAAAGGGGGAGGGAGGGAGAAAGAGGGAGAGAGGGGTTAGTGTGAAGGGAGAGAGCGGAGAGGTGGGAAGGAGAGAGGGGGAGAAGGAGAGAGGGAGAGGAGCAGGGAAATGGGGAGGGAAGAGATAAGAGAAAGAGGGGGCAGGGAGGGAGAGAGAGGGAAGGAGGAGGGAGGAGGATGGACGGGGGGAGAGAGGGAGATGGGAGAGGGACGGAGAGAGGGGAGAGAGGGAGGGAGAGGGAGGCAGAGGAGGGAGAGAGAAGGGGAGGGAGGGAAAGGAGAGGGAGAGAAAGAGGGAGCGGAGGGAGAGAGAAGGAGAGAGGGGTAGGGGAGCAAAAATAGAAGGGGAAAACAGAAAACCTCTATTTTAACCCAAGTGTGCTGGGTATCTATAACTTCACTTTATTAAAACAGTGCACTTTAAATTTAAAATTACCTTTTTTATTTATCTTGGTAAAAAATACCCTATAAAGTTCCTGGATGTAATTAATGTAATTAAATATTTGTTAATGCGCAATCCATAAAGAAGTAATTTTATTGAAAAACGCTTCTTATTTTTAAACACAAGATGGCGTTGGTGGGGAAGGTTTTTTTGAGTGAAAAATAAATTAATATTATTTTCATATTTTGTTCACAATTGTTCATTAAAAAATGCCATGTAAAATAAGATTCTGAAAAAAATGTAAAAAGTACTAACCCTAGTGGTCATTGTTGTAGCATTTACATTTATTGCCAACAGATTCTGAATCAATTTAAAATATTTCGTCGAATGATGTGATCATTGTGGAGCAGCGATTAGATATGTGTGGTGTGGAGCAGAGATTAGATATGTGTGGTGTGGAGCAGAGATTAGATATGTGTGGTGTGGAGCAGAGATTAGATATGTGTGGTGTAGAGCAGAGATTAGATATGTGTAGTGTGGAGCAGAGATTAGATATGTGTGGTGTGGAGCAGAGATTAGATATGTGTGGTGTGGAGCAGAGATTAGATATGTGTGGTGTGGAGCAGAGATAAGATATGTGTGGTGTAGAGCAGAGATTAGATATGTGTAGTGTGGAGCAGCGATTAGATATGTGTGGTGTGGAGCAGAGATTAGATATGTGTGGTGTGGAGCAGAGATTAGATATGTGTGGTGTGGAGTGATTTCAAATTGAGATGATTACTATTATGTCAATGATATCAATATTATTTGTACTACGTGTGCCGAATGTAAAAATATTAAACTTATTTGCAGCTTCAGAGGTCACAAAGCGTTTGCTGCAACAAATGATGACAGAGAAAGAGGACTTATCGTTTCAACTATTTTAACTCGCTAACCAACAGAGAAGAAATATTCCAATAGAAACCTCAGTCTAAATTTGTTTATCAGCTTTTAAAACTTTTGTTTAACAATGGCTAAAAGAGAAACACAATTAATAGTTTAATTAGAATCTAACAAACTATAATCTCAACTAAATCTATTTAAACTTCTCTTTATTGTTTTACCACACTCAAAAAGTTCGTAATTTGATGGTATCTCTTTTACATGCTACTGTTCACATCGTTGTTTTGACATTAACTAGTTCTGCTGGCCAATGTCTGACAAATATTTTATTTTAATGTTTACTTTACTATAGTGTTTTGATTGCTCTGATTCAAATTATACTAAAACTTGCTCAATTATCTGCAGACATCTGTGGTGACGGAGAACAAGTTTGAAGTGTCCAGACCCTGGTGGGAGAGGTACCAGCCGGTCAGTTATAAAATTGTGTCGAGGTCAGGAACTGAAGATGAATTCTCGAGCATGGTGAGGACATGCAACTCATTAGGTGTCAGGTATAAGTCATATTGTACTAATGAAATACTAGTTCTTCATTGGGTGTCATTTAGTCACATAGTGGGGGAATCCCTAAAACTTTTATTAATTTCTGAGGTCAGATAGACTTACTAGCTTGTGGGTTTCATAATGTAAATAAAGTAAGTAAAGTTTCCCTTATAGAGCCTAAACAGATCATCGGGGTCAGTTGAAGTAGAGAGTTCATCTGTTTTTGTAGCCATGGCTATTTTTATGGGATTGTGTGACTAGAACAATGACCAGCTGCCTGAACTTCTTTTCCAACTAATGTTGGGTACCCAGTTGAAAGTTGTGTAGAGTTATGGACAACGATCGCTCTCCTGAAAAGATCCCTGCACTCACTAGATGCCGTTCAATGTCCACTTCAACTCACCCAGAGCACACACATTACAACAAAACGCACACATGTTATGTTGCGCTTAAAATGTTTGTACACGTAGAAGGTAGCGCACTGTGAATATCATGTGCCACACACTGACTTCAAAAAATCAAACGAAACATTGCTCACTGTATGTAAGGTAACCTCAAACATTGCTCACTGTGTGTAAGGCAATTTCAACCCAACCTTCGTGGCTAAAATTGTGATACTCATGCTCTATAAGTCTTAATAAATACTCTAAATTACAGTCAAAGAATTCTTTTTTTTTATTTTAAGTTATTTTTCAGAAGTTAATTAGTCAGTTCTCTATTGAAACCAGCATCAATTTGATGCTCAGCGATACAATTTGATCTTGTTACATTTCTACCCACTTAGAACCATACATTTAATAATACATCGACAATGTTTTCTTTTTATGTAAACTACTTAATTAATTCAGACACTATGTTATCTGCATTCAATGTGTTATTCATTATAGAAGAGGTGTTGTAACGTGATGTACTGGTATACCTCAAGGTTTTAGGTGCCCTTGCAAAAGTACTTGTAGGGACCCCTGATACACACAGATATATGTGCATGTAAACTAATTAATACCAACTTCCTGCGTACTTTTCAATTTCCTGGTTTCTTCATTGTAAAGCACACGTCGTCTAAAATCTCTTTTGCAAAATTTTTGAAAAAATCGGAATGGTCACTTGTTTACATTCACAGAATCATCAACGATGTTGTGTTGAACCACATGGCCAGAGGGGGCGTTGGTGTGGGCGTGGCAGGAAGTGTATTCAACGGAACAGCTTTATTCTACCCGGCTGTGCCTTATAATTCGACACACTTTCACACAATGTGAGTATACATATGATTAAAGTCTGCATCCCTACGCGGAACAGTTCTGCTTTATCTTGGTCAGCTAAGTCCACGAACACTACAACATATAAAGTTTTTCTGTCAGAAATGACCATACACATCCTCAAGTGTTCCAATTTTTCTAAGGCCACAATAACTAGAAGCTTTTGCTGGCACTCTGGATAGATCAGAAGTGGGCAATCTTTTTGAATCTCAGGCCACACTGGGCTCGTATATGTGTCCGATGACCGGACCAAGAACCAAGAACTAAAATATAAATTAAATGTAAATGTCCCAACAGAGCGAGTGATTTGCTTCACTTTGACACGAGTTGTTAAGTTACATGCAGCTACCAATGGATTTTTTTGACAATTTTTTCATTACTAGTTAACAAAGGCCCAGTACCCGGACCGGCGAGTAGACACACAGTTGGAGTTGAAAATGGTGATATATATTTGTGTTACGGGCTCTTTTGTGGATAACCATTAAACACACAGTGAAACACACAGGTATATCAACAGATAAATCAACGCTTATTGATTTGAAATATAACATAACACAAAAGACAATTAATTATAACAGATTTAAGTAAAGCATGAACAAATTATATATGCACACAATCCCAGTACCATAAATAACACCAATTACAAACTAAGGGATCGTAATCTGTCACTAAACAAAATGTCATCCCAAAGTTTCCTACTGTACTAACCCATTATAAATCTTCTATAACATACAGGCCTCTTTTTGCTAGAGGGAAGCAATGAAAAAACAAATAGAAAAACTGGTACAACATAACGTTTTAAAGTTAATAAAAGAATTATATATTTACAGAGAGAGATAACACCTCTCAACAGATTGTTACAACTGGTAAGAATGTATCAACAAATGGCCAAAATTTTAGTGCTTGGTCACTCACGGCCAATAAGAACAAAAATCAGATAACAATATTAAATTAATCGGTGACTTTATATTAAAGAAAAAAAAAATACTTGTAGTTAAGTTTTACATGTAATTTGGAAGATAGTGTAATGAGTCCTATGATGATCGTAAGTTATCATCCAATATCAACAAGATCGGATTATATTAGCTTGGTGATTAACGTTTACAACACAAAACAATATGATGTCAATAGATACTTTACCTAAACCAGAATGGAGGTATATGTTACTCATGAAAATGTATCACACAATTATCGCTGCCTTTACAGCTTTAATAGTTTGGGCTTTGTTCCTGAATTTGGTTTGAAATGCAACGAGACAAAGTGTCAGCTAATACGTTTTGCTTACCCGGAATGGTCTGGATGACAAAATTGAAATCTTGTAGTAACAGAGCCCACCTTGCTACTCTAAGATTCCCTAGTTTCTTTGAATTGATGAAAGACAGTGGCGCATGGTCGGTCAAGAGAGTGAAAGGGGCACCCAGGGGAGGTACCTGGCCAGCTTGGTGATGCACCATATGATGGCTAGTCCCTCCCTCTCTATAGTAGCATACGGGGTCTCAGCTAATGTCAGTTTACGGCTAACGTACAACACAGGGTGTAACACCCCATCATGGCCCTGTAACAGGGCCCCACCTATGGCTACCCCGGAGGCGTCCGTAACCAGACAGAAGGGCCTACTGATATCCGGTAGTTTGAGAATGGGCTGTTGGGCGAACGCTATCTTGATTAAATCGAGCTGCCTGTTGACACCTGTCAGACAATATAACTTTATTCGATTCCCCTTTCTGGTTAGATTGGCTAGTGGTTCCATCACATGTGCAAAGTTAGGTATAAATTTACGGTAAAAATTGCACAGACCTAGCAAGCGCGGACTTGCTTCTTAGACGACGGTACTCTCTATGTTCAATATTCTTGACACAGTCCGTCTACTGGTCGTATCGAGTTGTTGCCTACCTTATGTCCCAAGAAAGTAATCTCTGTCAGTCCATATTTCTAGTTTAGTTGGTCTGACAGTCAGGTTGTGTCGCTTTAATATATCGAATACCTCTCGAAGGCCCCTTTGGCACATGTTTTTCCCAGTCTTCATGAAAAACACAGATATCATCTAAGTAGTAAATTGTGTCAAGTCTGTGGGGAGAATAACTTGGCCATCATTCTGTTGAATGTAGCCGGTGCATTGACCAACCCGAAACTCATAAAGTTCCATTGGAATAAACCAAATGGAGTGATAAATGCCAGTCAGGGGCTTTGCTTCTTGGGTTGAAGGTAATTTCTGCCAGTAACCTCTGGCTAAATCCAATTTAGAAAAATATTTGGCATTAGCTAAGCGTGTCATTAACTCTTCAGAGTTAGGCAATGGGTAGGAATCTAGATCAGTAATTTTATTCAACTGACGATAGTCCACACACAGTCTAATGTCACCAGTTTTCTTTTTCACTAACACTATAGGGGCAGCGTATGGAGACTCTGATGGCTCAATGGTCCCCTGTTTCTGCAGTTCTATTAACTCCTTTGAATCTGTCCCCGGTGGTGTAGAGGTAGCGCATACGGTCTCAGTCGAATCACTTTATATTCTGATAGTTTTATGTCATGTTTAATTACATCCGTCTTACCCGGCAGGTCAGAAAGAATGTTTAAATAATCAGTCAGAAGTCCCTCGACGGTCGCGGCTTTGTCAGAAGGTAAGCTACTAATTCGTACATCTTTCCATGTTTCCTTAGTTCCAATTTCTGGTATGTCATGTGACAGCATATTATCATCTGATAGATCGTCTTCTTTCAGTAAGAGGCAACTGATATTAGTCTCCGCTGTAGACGGTACATTGTCTGGGTGGGGAGATATCTATTGGTCGTGGGTAATACTCTTTCAACATGTTAATATGGAATGTCTTAACCTTATTTCTGATATCGATTTCATAGTCCACGTCAGTCACTTTTCTAACAACTTTAAAAGGTCCCTGCCATCTAATGAACAGTCTATTTGTCTTATCTGGTAACAGTACCAGTACTTCGTCCCCCGGACGGACACGTCTCATCGTTCGGCTGGTATTTACCCTCGTCATGGTTTGAGAGTTCCTGTTTGAGACATTGGTCTTGGCTACGTCACAGGCCTGAATAAGTCTTTGTCGAGTGTCGATAACCAGTTCATATGTTGTTCTAACCTCAGGGGTTAAATCGGCCTTAGTCATGAGGTCTTTCAAAATGGATAGTGGTCCTTTCGGATTTGCGCCATACACCATCTCGAATGGTGAGAACCCTGTGGTTTCTTGGGGAACTTCCCCTATACGCGAATAGTACACATGGTAGCATGAGGTCCCAGTCACCGGGGCTGTTATTGGCTACTTTACTAATCATGCTCTTTATTGTTCCATTAAGTCTCTCACAAATCCCATTGCTCTGGGGGTGGTATGGAGATGTGAATGTCTGTTTGATCCCTAGTACCGTTGTGAAGTGTTTGGTCATGTCAGATACAAACTGGGTTCCCTCCTATCTGATAAAATTACATCAGGGAAACCTGTCCTACAGAAAATGCTAAGCAGTGCCTGCGCCACGTCTTCAGCCCTAATGAATTTTAGCGGTACGGCTTCCGGCCAACTTGAACATACATCCACCACTGTTAATATATAACGATGTCTATTGACGACATTACTGGCATTGGCCCTATTATGTCTATGGCAAACTTTTTGAACGGTCTGTCGATCACATCTGTCACCACTCGGTAGGGGCGCCCTACCTCGTGTGGGTTTGGTCCCTTCACCTGGCATATAACGGATGTTCCTCACATATTTCTTTAGGGCTCGTGTCATACCTGGCCAGAAGAACTTACTCATGATCCTATGTTTGGTCCCTAGTACCCCATGTGACCCGCCAATACAGAGTCATGAGCCGTTTTAAGCACCAAGTGCCTATATTTGATGGGGTACAAGGAGTTACTCTTCAATATATTTCCCTTAGATTGTATTTTTCGAAACCATACACCTTCGTCCAGCACTATCCGTTCTCCGATTGCCCTGCCTTTCTTCGTCGAACTTTCGCACTGACTAATTAACTTTTGTAAAGTAGTGTCGTTTTGCTGGTCATACCGGAATGAGCTCTCGTCTCACACGAACCATGTCTTCCGTCCACAACCTAGTTCGTCTAGGGATCTGCCATTCTCATTAACGGGTACTTCCTTTTTGGCTTCCCATGCCAGTCTCTGCAACTACGTCTAACTCTGTCATAACCTGGTCTCGTACTGGACTTTCTTTTGAGTAGTCAGTGTCAATATGAGGTTCCTGGCAGTAAATGTCTTTATCTCGCATCCCTTGTGCCCTCGTAGTGACGTCGTTACAGTTCTGCATGGGTGCATTCTGTCTTACCCAACTGTCTAATTCCACGGGACCACATTCTATCACGCCAGGGATGTTCCCAATTAGAACATCGTAGGGTGGATCATCACTCATAAAGGCAGGTATCATGCCCGAATAGAAAGGAGTCTTGATTTTAATCATGGCGAGGGGTAACTCGTGTATCCCTCCTACAAATGACACGCAATGTCCTGTTTCCCCAGTAAACTCATGATCTTTAACCAGAGATCTTCTGATGCCTACTACTGTAGCCCCAGTGTCACGTAACACGTTTACTGGTGTGTTAACAAAGGCCCTAACTAGTTAACAAAGGCCCCAGTACCCGGACCGACTATTAGCACACTGTGCGAGTTGAAAATGGTGATATATATTTGAGCGCGTTAACAATCAGTCTATATACAAAAATAGCATATCTATGTACTCGAAGTTGCTCCAAAGGACATGAACAGATTATTGTAGCCAAAATACATTTAAGAATAGAGGCACTTAATAATACATCAAATAAAGTTCATATGTTAAATAGTTCATCCCAAAGAAAATAATCCTCAATATGGGCACAGAAGCTTAACAAAAACAACCCCCGACGATTAAAATCTGAACATAAAATCCAACTAAAGCCTACATAATTTGCTCACACAACATTTTATCATCGATAAATCTTGCTTTATTACATTCATAATATTTTAATAGAATCTTTTCCAAACAGATCTTTATTTTATGTTTTATGATGTTCAACATGACGTGTCTAAAAAAAATACAGACATGAGTGAGCGCCTTTCGGTTAAACAAAACTCTACATGTTTAGCAGGTGATTTATTTACTGTTATACATATTGTAGTATAATACACCATATCGCACTGAGAATTAACTAAGAGAATATTGCCAACCCGGCAGTGCCGAACCTATGGATTTGGGGCCCGGTGGGCTTGGCCTCTTTGGGAGCCACTGCATTTTGACATTCGACATGAGATAATGTACTTAATATTTAAAGTAAAAAAAATTTGGGGCACCCCTCAAGCTGGGGCCCGTTGTGTAGCTTTTATCTGACCTTCAATAGAAAAACAATATTCCATCAATCCAGTTGAGGCCGCAGACGCAGAAAACATCAGGCCTCTTAAAAAGAAAGAAATATCAAAGCTTTAAACATTATAGTTCTGTGAAGCCAGTGCCAAACCTAGGGATTTGGGCCTCTTCGGGGGCCCCTACATTTTGACATGAGATAATGTACTTAATATTTAGTGTAAAAAATATTTTGGGGGCCCTCTTCAAGCTGGGGCCCGTTGGGACTTTCGAAATCTGAACCCCCTCCACACACCCTCTGTGTGAAGCCCCCATCATAAATAGGTTATTTTGCATTGTCAACATTGTGTACGGCGCTACTCAAACTCAACTATTATACAATTCATTCATGTGACGTAATTGTAAAAAAATGAAAAAAAAATATTGTGACGTAGTTATAGGTTAGTAATAAAGGGAAATAGTTGTACATTAGATATAAACATATTTTAGAAATAATAACAAACTAAACAGTATAAATATTACATTATCTTGAGATTATCATAATACAAAATTCGTTTGGTTTAAATTTTAGATTGTGGAAAATAATACATAATATTGATTTAACGATTTCTGTAGATATTTCTCCTATGATCGCTTCTCATTTAATAACAAACTGAACACCATAAATATATTACATTATTGTGAGATATAGGCTACAAACAGAATTCCAATTTTGGGGATCAGTAAAGGTTATGGTATAAATATTTAGGTTTGATTAGGTGTTACCTCTCCTAAAATCGCTTTCTTTGCATCATGTAATGATCGTAGCGGTCGAAAATATTTTTATGTTGTAATTGCCGTTTGGATATCAGAACCTTGCCTGTCGTATGTAAGTTTAGGGTGCTTGGTCACCTCGGCACTATACATATGGCTCGTCCAATGTCATTACTGGCAGACAAGTATGAGACATCCTTCTCGGCCGGCCAGGTGGGAGACGGATTATGTATGTTATGTAGAATAAAGTAAATGTTTCTGCCATCTTTGTATTGTTTATGCCGCCATCTTGTGTGAGAGACACAGGAAGTGTGACACACCGGAACACATGAAGGATTTTTTGTATTATAGATTAAATTTTGTGTATTTGACTATAATGTAACTTTTTACTTTAAAATATTTTGTACTTTAAAAAAAAAAAGCAACATTAATTCGCATATCTCACAATTCTGATGATTGGTCACCCATGAAATAGAGGCTTCTGCAGACAGCATTTGTAATATTATTATTTTTGATAAGCGAGGTCCTCTAAAATCTCAAGATTCCCGCCAACAGTATACACATGTATCATCATCCTCTATGATGTTTTTTTTTTTTTCTAAAAGGCGAGATGAGATGGGCTATCAAACATAATCTATGGAAGACTTTCATTATACTGTACTGTGCGACAGTTGACGAAAACATGTGGAGGGAGTTCAATTGAAAGTACATGAAATGTAATTCAAAAATGAATTATTTGAATGTGCTACGTTCTTTAAAATATAACATTACGCCGTTGTAACTTTTTCTTTTTAAATCATTCCTTTTTAAACCATATTTTGCCTGTAGTTCTATCTCTATATTTCATTGACTGCTATACTTAAGACTATCTATTGAAACTACAGTATAATTTATTCCACGACAGCCATAAATAGGTTAAACTGATCAGTTCAAAGTTCGATTATCCAGAAAATGAGGTGCTGATAATCATTGGTGTGTTTCACATAGCGGGTTCAAGTTTTAATTAATATATAACTTTGTCTATTTATTGCTGTTATACGGTTGAAGCCTAACCTATACTGCGAACAGAAAGCTCACCATAAAACCAACTACAAATCCTGGGATGACACAACATCATTGAAGAATTATATTATATTTCAATATAACCTTGTTTATCTTTATTCATTTTCAGCTGCCAGTGTTTAGATCTGCAATAATATGTACTATACATTCATGTACATTCATGTAAAATTAAATTTCTCAACACATCTCCTCAGCAACGATTGTTCTGACCCAAACAACCAGGTTAACAACGGAAGTTCCATCGATGACCTACGTCACTGCCAGCTGCTGTATCTACCCGATCTTGACCAAGCCCAGGATTACGTCAGATCAAAAATTGTCAATCTGCTAGATCGTCTGGTTGACCATGGTTCAGGTGGGTTCCGTGTGGATGCTGCCAAACACATCCACCCAGAGGATTTGAAATATATTTATGAAAACGTAAGTTAAAAAAATATTATTAATGAACATAAGCGAAAATAGGACCGAAAACGTAAAATACACACCAAAATACACACACAAATACACACCAAAATACACACACAAATACACACAAATACACACCAAAATACACACACAAATACACACACAAATACACACACAAATACACACACAAATACACACACAAATACACACCAAAATACACACACAAATACACACCAAAATACACACCAAAATACACACCAAAATACACACACAAATACACACAAAATACACACCAAAAATACACACCAAATACACAAACACACAAATACACACTAAAGTAATACTTTAGTCTATGAGTGATATAATCAGATAGACTTGATTCTTATATAATGTAGTTACATTAATGCATATTCATTAGTCCAACAGACAGTTTTGCAAAACATATGGCATTTGATTACTTGGGCTACCCAAGCTTTGTGATTGAAGCAGCTTACGATGAGACAAATAAGATACAATCAGCATTTCGTGAATTATTATATTATTAAACTAGGTCAAGGACGTAGCCGTGGGAGGCAGACCAGTGGTCATCAATGAAGTGGTCAATACCATACCTGATGCTGTCACGTCAGACGAGTATTACCCGCTTGGGTTGGTCACAGGTGTGTATCAATGTTATCACAGTATAATCTTTAGTTCACTCTACTAGTATTAGTATTACATTGTACATTATTTCTTATACAATTATTTCTGTTTTATTTCTGTAGTTTTATAATTATTTTTTAAAAATTTCACCGACTCACAAATTGGGTGGTGCTTTTCTTTTCAAACTATTTTTTTGTACTTGTATGTGCAGAGTTTCGCTACAGTGAGCTCATCGGTGAGGCACTGACACACAAAGACTACTCAACACTGTGTGACGTGTTTCAAACTCTGTTGAAAGAAGAGAACGCCCTACTGTTCATTGACAACCATGATACACAGAGAGGACGTGAAAGACCCGGATCTATAGTGCTCACCCACAAGGTAAGGCTTGGTCTCTGTTTTTAATATTTATATATATTAGGGTGGCTCACTTTATAATGGAAAAATAAATTTGATTATTTATCATGAGCATTTTAGTTTTCTGGTTCACTGGGACTTAAAACATGTATATACCAAATTTCACACCATTTGGGCTCCTATAAATACTGCCTCAGTGTACTTGTAATCTCGTGTTTTAAGGTATTCGGCAGTATTACACAGTAGGAATTAAACAGTAAAATAAAACTGTTTGACACATAAACTTGACTGTGTTGCAGAGTAGTTCTAAGTACGTCATTCAAAAATACACTTTGAAAGTTTTTTAGTCTGTGCTTTCTGAGTCCTGAAGGTCTTCAAGTTGTGATAACTTCAGCACAATTGATTTTTTTGCATCTAGAAACTCCTTGCGATACTGTTCAACAATTTGGAGCAAGTAATGCTTTTCCTTCTCTGATTTGGTGAGAGATGACAAGAATGATGACGCTAGTGCAATTCCCCTCTCAGCACAGTCATTGACAACTTTCAACGAAGAGACTACTGCTGTTTCCTTCTGAAAGGATGGAGTTTGTTGCCAGGTGGAAGCATCAGTCATGAGAAAACATGTGGAAAGCAGAAGAGCATTAAAGAAGAGCAGCGATGACGAGGTCACAAAATCCTTTAATGTCACATTAGGAAGTGCTGAAGGATCATTAGCGCTGCGGATACACCTTTCTTCTTTCTAATCATCAGAAGTTTCTTCATGTATTGCCTCAAGCAAGCAGCAAGTCTGTTTTTCTCATCCACCTAGACACGTTGAGAAAAGAAAACCAGAGGAATGAGTTCTGTACAAAGGTACCAGAGATGTCGGACAATCGTTTTCAATGCAGTCTAAGAAATGAAGGAAGAAACATTCTTATAAACAATAAGCAGCTTGATTAAATCCAGATCATTCAGAGGTGCGTCTGATGGAATGGGACACTGAATGTAAAGCAAGGATGCAAAGATACCAAATTCTGCAATTGATTTGTCTTCATTCTTGAATTGATGACGGAAGAGATAAATCTTCATGATGTATAATATTTTAGATATCCACCTTGCATGGTGATAAGCTTCTGGAACACGAAAACGCACCCCAAAGGGGAGGGGGAGGGATTTCCTCTCAGTAAGATAAGATTCAGAGTCAGAAGTTCTTTGTAATCTTCACGTGACAAATATCTTGAGTTGTCTTTCATTTGGAGGATATTTGAAAAAAATGTGATGACTTCTTCTTTTACTGGCTTGAGATTTCGCTCCAGTCGAACAACGTGGCATATACTAAATTCTGTCTTTTTTTTTTGGCCTAAATGTCTTAAAGCACTTGAATAGCAGCACATCCGGTCCAGCTGTACTACCCCCAAACGTCTTATTGAAGACGGCTGTGTTTGTAAACATACAATTGGTCAGTAGGCTCAATTAGGGGAGGTACCTAGCTCAATAAACATTGGCATGTCCACTGGACAGTATACAAGCAAAGAAATAGGTCATGAAAAAATTGAACCAATTAACTGACAGACGGCTCTGTTTGTAAACATACCATTGGCCAGTAGGCTCAATAAGGGGAAGCAACTAGCTCAATGGACATAAGTATGTACTCATGAAAAAATTCTACAGAATGTCAACCAGACGGCTGTGTTTGTAACATATCATTGGCCAGTAGCCTAAATTAGGGGAACTTCTATGCCAGTTAAATGAACAACGCTTTTCGACCTAGTAGTCATAACTAAATGACTGATATTTATATAGCCGTAACATTTGATCTTATAACACTTGATTTTTATAACTAAATTGAAATGCACTGGTGAAGCTGGCTATTGATATGAAAATCAAAACTTCCAGAGATTTCTAGAATTTCCCGGAACTTTCTCAAGTTTTCCATGTTTTTCTTGAAGCTTCTAGAACATTCTAGAGATTTCATAGAACTTTCCAGAATCTTCTAGAATCGTATACATTATTTCTAAAAAATTCCAGAACCTTCTAGCATTTTGTGTGTGCTTCTCATTCAAAATGATTTAGAATTTCAGTGTCGATGAGGCAGTACTAAATAAAGTCATATATTCATGATTTTTTTCTCTGTGCTGTTTTGAATTCAATGAAAACACAAAAAACAAAATGCTCCAAAAAAAAATTGACAAAAAGTTATTTTGGACCAACCGAATATATATATATATATATATATATATATATATATATATATATAAGGGTGGCCCAAAATAACTTTATATATTAATTTATATATATATTTATAGGTTCTTCGATAATCATTAATTCTATTATCTTTTAGAAATAAGTCTACAATGATGGGAGTGAACGATGTTTGGGCGGCTGCCTTTTTTCCGTTTTATTAAAGAAAAGACTTAATTTTTAGAAAACTAAAATATATTTGAGTTGATATGGTCAAATTAGTCACAATCAGAGCTGAACAAGAACAGGTGTCATATTTTATTTATTATTATTTCAACGCCATATGAGATATTTAATAAGTTCACAATTTGTCTATACATCCTGTAATTTAACAAAGAGATGATAGAAAGTCAAGTGTTTTTAATGAATTAAAAAAAATGGCATTGTAGCTAATAAATTCTATTTAATTAAAAACAAGAAGAACAAACTAATCCTATTAATAAAGTAGCTATCTTGTCGTCCGTCCAGGCGGCGGCGTGTGGGGAATTTTGTGACGTATAAAATGTAGGTCATTTCTGCACATTAGGAAGGTGGCATACATCAGCACCTAATTAACCTAATCAATCGTATTTAAAAATTCAGAAGTTAAATTGATTTCCAGATGGTACAATTTATCTATAAATAAAACAATAATTCTTCACTTGGAATTCCGTGTTAATAGTTCCTATTAAAGAAGACAGTAAGACAAAATCTGCGCACAATACATTTGCAGCGGAAATCTTTTTGCTGAATGAGTGAACGATGGCATCGAGCCATGCTTTAGATGCAATTGGTAGATCACTAAGAGATGTTACTCAAACCAGCTATTTACTAAGTTTTTTGTTATGCACTAGGAATTCCGTGTTAATAGTTCTTATTAATTATCATATTTAACATTTTATTGAGATAAAAACCTTTAATTGCGAATGCAACGGCAACTACTAGTCATATTATAAACAAATAAATTATGTCCATTTTTTTTATTATAGTTGTTTAAATTTGAAATCTTAAGATAAAAGTTGTGTTCAATGATATGAATTTACACTATTATTAGTATTATTACAGAAATGTGGCATAAAACATGAAATATTATGAATCTTGTGCACTATATTGCTGTTCCAGACCCCAGAACTCTACAACCGTGCACAGGCCTTCACATTAGCGGCTGGGTACGGCACGCCTAGAGTCATGTCCAGTTACTACTTCCAGGATACAGAGGCTGGCCCGCCTGCTGACAGCACCGATCACATCCTGGACGTTGTGATCAAAGTGGACGGAACTTGTGGTAACGGATGGGTGTGTGAACACAGGTAAATAGAGTTGAATATCTGTAATAATAAGTCCGGCTTCATTTAACAAATACAGTACAACCATATAATGGAATACGGTGAATTGAGCGGATCAGTTTTTGACGTGTAGAAAAATGAGCGACCCCACTTATTAATGCACTCCAAAGTGTGCACACCCAAGTGTGCATTTGTATTCTCTTTATAACTCTCATTGGAAGAATCCGATGTAGTATAAAAGATTGTTTATTTATATAAATATCTTCTATATAAAGTACTAAAATATTACAATTAATTATTTTTTTTTACAATTATAATAATTAAGCTCATCATAACAAATTTGTTAATAAATTCTTTTTAAAAGTCGAACTAATTTAGAAAATAAAATATATTCTGCAAAATTGTACTATATATATATATATATATATATATATAAATAAATTTCTGATTACCGTAGTATCTTATTTTAAATTACATACAATACAAATTAATTAAAAAATAATCTAGCTATCCTACTAATAAAATAGCTATCTTGTCGTCCATGCGGGCGGAATGTGGGGAAGCCGTCGCTATAAATAATTTATGACGTCATTTACCGATGGTACAATTTATTTTTTCTGATTGGGAACACCGTCGCTATAAATAAAAAAAAAACCTCTGTGACGTCATTTCTCGATGGTAATTTTTTTTTAAAAATTGTTCTACTAATAAAGCCGAATTGAGCTTGCGCGCGGGTGCTTTATCGTGCCTTTGTGCTGCAAAATGGCAATATAAAGTAGTTATTTTTTACTTTTCAGTGCATTTTTATAAAAAAACCTATTTTATTGCTTGCTTTGATTTTAAAATTGATAGAATTAAGGGCGAAACGTAATAGATGAGATAAATAAGCACTAATATCTTTACCTAATGGTATTTAGTTTGGTTTGGTTTGGTTAGTTGGTCTACTTTGGTTGATTTGGTTTATTTGGTTGGTTTGGTTTGTTTGGTTGGTTTGGTTGGTTGGTTTGGTTGGTAGATCGGTTGGTTTAGTTGGTTAGCGTTGACGTAATTTGTCAACGATGTGGCAGTGACGGGTTTGGCTTGGTTAGTTTTGTTGGTTGGATTGGTTGGCTCGGTTGGTTTGTTTGGTTGATTAGTTAGCTGGTTAGGTTATGTGATTTTGTTGGTTGTTTGGTTAGGTTGGTTTGTTTGGTTGTATGTTTGGTTTGGTTTGCTTGGTTAGTGTTGACGGGTAAAACGTAATTTGTGACGAATGAAATGTAGGTCATTTCTGCACATTAGGAAGGTGGCATAAATAAGAACCTAATTAACCTAATTAATCGTATTTAAAAATTCAGTAGTTAAATTGATTAGGAAGGAGTTTCACATTACACCTAGATTTCCCGGGCTTTATATCTAGTTTTTTATTAAAGTGTCAACACATTTGGTTTGTATTTGTGTTAATGGTCGTATGGTTTAGGAATGTGTATGAGAAACCGTTTACTGAGGATCAAATCCAAATCATGGTTAATTAAAAAAAACAAAAATAATTAAAAAGTTTCTCATTTTCGTTCATAACAAAAAATAAATAAACTCAATTATAGTCACCTATTAATGACCTCAAAGTTAAACTATGTTTTGAAGGATAGATTTAGTAATATTAACTTGATTTATCTTCAAATGAGAGGACTGAATTTTGTAGACACCCAGTCGGTCGTCCTCACAGAGTAGGGTAGCAAATAGAACTAATTAGGTCTTTAGAGATCTCAGGAACAGAGTAGGGTAGCAAATAGAACTAATTAGGTCTTTAGAGATCTCAGGAACAGAGCAGGGTAGCAAATAGAACTAATTAGGTCTTTAGAGATCTCAGGAACAGAGTAGGGTAGCAAATAGAACTAATTAAGTCTTTAGAGATCTCAGGAACAGAGTAGGGTAGCAAATAGAACTAATTAGTTCTTTAGAGATCTCAGGAACAGAGTAGGGTAGCAAATAGAACTAATTAGGTCTTTAGAGATCTCAGGAACAGAGCAGGGTAGCAAATAGAACTAATTAGGTCTTTAGAGATCTCAGGAACAGAGTAGGGTAGCAAATAGAACTAATTAAGTCTTTAGAGATCTCAGGAACAGAGTAGGGTAGCAAATAGAACTAATTAGTTCTTTAGAGATCTCAGGAACAGAGTAGGGTAGCAAATAGAACTAATTAGGTCTTTAGAGATCTCAGGAACAGAGTAGGGTAGCAAATAGAACAAATTAGTTCTTTAGAGATCTCAGGAACAGAGCAGGGTAGCAAATAGAACTAATTAGGCCTTTAGAGATCTCAGGAACAGAGTAGGGTAGCAAATAGAACTAATTAGGTCTTTAGAGATCTCAGGAACAGACTAGGGTAGCAAATATAACTAATTAGGTCTTTAGAGATCTCAGGAACAGAGTAGGGTAGCAAATATAACTAATTAGGTCTTTAGAGATCTCAGGAACAGAGCAGGGTAGCAAATAGAACTAATTAGGCCTTTAGAGATCTCAGGAACAGAGTAGGGTAGCAAATAGAACTAATTAGGTCTTTAGAGATCTCAGGAACAGACTAGGGTAGCAAATATAACTAATTAGGTCTTTAGAGATCTCAGGAACAGAGTAGGGTAGCAAATATAACTAATTAGGTCTTTAGAGATCTCAGGAACAGAGTAGGGTAGCAAATAGAACTAATTAGGTCTTTAGAGATCTCAGGAACAGAGTAGGGTAGCAAATAGAACTAATTAGGTCTTTAGAGATCTCAGGAATCACACAGATATCATAGAAGTAGAATACTTATATGATCCTAAGTAGTTTGTATGTACATTTAGCATCATATGAAATTATACACCAGTATTAAAAAAAATAACATCAATATATGACAACCATTGACTATTTATCGTATTTGTATTGCTTGTGTCACCACGTTGGAGCAATGCCTCCAGCAATGACCGAAACGTACAAAAATATTTTTTTTCATCTATTATAACAAGAAATAAGACATATTTATGGTTGTACATCGATTATGACAATAATTAAGATATGTTTATAGTTATACATCTATTAAAACAAGAAATACGATATGTTTATAGTTATATGGGTTCGAATACCATTGACGCCGTCCATCAAATATCGCCTGTGTTATGTCTACTTGTTTCCCCTTCCTTAGGTATTTAGACTTACATGCTCGTCAATTGTTTGTGATCTAGAAATGTTGCTACATTTGGTGACCTAGAAATGTCGCTACATTTGATGACCTAGAAATGTCGCTACATTGGTGACCTAGAAATGTCGCTACATTTGATGACCTAGAAATGTCGCTACATTGGTGACCTAGAAATGTAGCTACATTGGTGACCTAGAAATGTAGCTACATTGGTGACCAAGAAATGTCGCTACATTGGTGACCTAGAAATGTTGCTAGAGCTGATGATCTAAAAATGGCACTACTGTTGCGACTAGAAGTGTCGCTACCTTTCCCATTGTTTTAGTGAGTCAAGACTTAAATAATAATTCAAAATATTAAATAAGACAGAAATCCGTTCACAATAGTTTTAATTTTTAAAAAATGACATTTCCTCAGATGGCAGGTTATACAAAAAATTGTTCAATACACTAACCTGGTCAAAGGTTCTCAACTGAACAGCTGTCAGGCCCAACAGAAAACTGTGTCGTTCATGAGGGGAGATGACACTTTGTTTTGGATGACAAGTGATGAAACTGTAACATCAGAGAATGTAACAACAAGTAAGTTTTAAAGAAGTTAATGCTGAACGTAATGGTGGTATCTAATATAATAATAGCGATTTGGGTTCTGTGTTAAATCGAAAGTAAAGAATTAATACAACAGTATTCCAGTTTAAAATACAATCATGAAAAAATTGGATCTGCCCGAAATAAAAAATAACCTAGCCTACCGATCAAACCTAAGGTATATAACTCTATGCAAAGGTTTTGCAGGGTACAGCTAGTTATTAATATTGTGTGTCGAAAACATATTCAGTTCATTACATTGGTTATATGTATCGTCTAATGATTTTCATTTAAATTAAATAAGACGGCTCACGGTACATACTCTCGCCTGAATGGGCGCTATTGTTTATCATAATACAGAGATATAACTTTATTTCAGACTGTGGAAGAAGTTTAAACAGCGAATCTTTTTCAGCGATTTATCTACCATTCCGTACCATCTACTGGTGACTTATATCAGATACTAATACATTTATAACCGTTGTCATATATTAGTAGCAGAATGAAAAACAAAGAAAAAAAATATTCAGATGACAGACGATATGTTAATGAGATTTTGTACCAGCCTAACATCATGTGAAAAAATTAACAATAATTACAGTTTATTGTGAGCCTGTTGCACTATTCCCTTTGATTTAACTTACATCGATATAGAATCAATAGATGGAGATAATTTGTAAATCATAATCGGCATCGACTTGAAGAAATTTTAGCATTATTTTCGATTAAAAAAATCTAAAACAAGTCTTATCTTTATACGCTTAAATATAATATTTTGTTTCCTATAAATAGTAATAATAACCATTATGGAGACATAGTATCGTCAGAGTTTGATGACGCAGTTTGGTAGGCTCCGCCCACCACAGCCTCCATGACGTCATTCCTTCATCGCGTTGTATTTTATTCCATCTTCTAGTGTTTGCTATTTATAACATTTTATATGTTTGGTAAAAGTATCATGTTTCAATTATGCCACTCTTTTGTGCTAAGTTGAGGCTACATTTATCATTATTATTATTTTTAATCTACAAATAACTCAGGTCATTTACCATTCATATACAAATTGTCTTTAAAATGTATGCACGTGAAGCGGCCTTGTTGAGTGGACCATGGCGGGGGGAGGTCTGCACTTGATGTTTTCATTATTACTTGACAGTAAACATACACACCACTCATTTGACCCCCCCATAGACCTGCACATGATCTCAACCTAAGCACATCGTAGAGGCCCCATCGTATTCACATTCTCAGTACTCAGTAAAGGTTATCAATATACATTTAATTATCATGATGTCCTGGTTAGCTCATTCGGTGTCCTGGTTAGCTTATTTGGTGTCTTGGTTAGCTCATTTGGTGTCCTGGTTAGCTCATTTGATGTCCTGGTTAGCTCATTGGATGTCCTGTTAGCTCAATTGATGTCCTGGTTAGCTCATTTGATGTCCTGGTTAGCTCATTTGGTGTCCTGGTTAGCTCATTTGGTGTCCTGGTTAGCTTATTTGATGTCCTGGTTAGCTCATTTGATGTCCTGGTTAGCTCATTCGGTGTCCTGTTAGCTCAATTGATGTCCTGGTTAGCTCATTTGATGTCCTGGTTAGCACATTTGGTGTCCTGGTTAGCTCATTCGGTGTCCTGGTTAGCTCATTCGGTGTCCTGATTAGCTCATTTGGTGTCCTGGTTAGTTCATTCGGTGTCCTGGTTAGCACATTTGGTGTCCTGGTTAGCTCATTCGGTGTCCTGGTTAGCTCCTTTGATGTCATGGTAAGCTCCTTTGGTGTGCCTTGAAATATGAAGGGTGTGCCCTCCCAAATAATGCCCATGGATATTCAAAATAACAGCTATTTGAATTTTAAAGTACTTTCGGGAAATATTTCAGTTCGGATTGAAATGTTACGCCAGCCATGGGTCAAGTGCGTCCCGCCAGACTGTTTAATCCGACCCGCGGACTTCCACTCTTGAAGAGTACAAGTCTTTTATGTTATTACGTTTTGCAATAGATTTAAGTTAGTTCATGACAACACATCCGTCCATCTTCTCTTGGTCAGCCCCGCATGCCTAATGTACGAACCCAATGTGACCCGCGGTTCAGAAAGTTTGCCCACCCCTGGGTTATACTATACTTTATTAGGAATAAGCCGGAGGCAAAAATAAAAATACTAAGTTGGAAATCAAATTTTTTAAGTTCTTTCGACTGATCCAATCAACATTAATAAATGTGGAAAATCTGATTAGTAATTGTATCGATTTAGAATTCAAACTATTACCAGAACTGATATTCGGCATCTATACGTAGGTACGTCCGATGCCGTGCCTAAACATGTACAGAACGTATGCTGTGTGCAATTTTGTGCTTATACATGCACATCCAAGATGTGGGATTAGGAGTTTTATGTTAGTAAATATAATACAGGTTCTTTAAATGAATACCTAGATATCAAATTCACGTCTCAGTGTGCAATACCAACATGTGTTAGTTTGATAGTAGAATAGGATCTACGTCTATCAAACCTTGTTATGTTAACCAACATTATGTTGTTTATTTATTTATTTTTAGATTTGACTGAGGGAAGCTACTGTGACCTGATGTCAGATTGTCAAAATAAATTTTTTGTGGACAGCTCTGGTATGGTCACTTTGACTAGTACCGAAGATGGAATTGTTGTACTGGTGCCAGGTGAGAACTATTTAAGTAAATTTTACCTTACAACATAAAGTTCTCGTTCCGCTAAACTAACGTAATCCATTTCAGCCTCGCGTTTATATTACCTAACTCTGTTTCCCATTAAAAAAATTATTAAGGTCGCCACGAAAATCGATAAAATTAGTAGAAATATAAAGTGACATCAGTATTTAAGAAGGAAACTATTAGTAAAACAATTACCATAGCTATGATCAAAGGTAATAATGAGGATAACAAGCACTAGATATCAGACCTGTTAACAAATACACTGGTTTTAAATTCAACTGTAAATGTCATATTCAGAGCTGGATTTCACCATTAACATTTGCAACACTTAATAAACTTGTAGTCAACCAAAAAACGAACCTTTCCCCTCAACAAATAAGAGAAAATATAGGGACAAGTTAAATTTACAGCGGTAATTCTTCATCTCAGACTCACGCGCCATTGAAACAGGTGATAGTAACCTGGGAAATGGGGGCTTGTTAAGTGAAAATTGTTTGTTATGTTAAACATGCACTTTCTGAATTGTTAGCCTTAATCTAGTGGATTAGAAAAACTAACAAGTTCTGTAACTCTTTCAAGCTATTCATTTGATTGATGGTGCCATTCAATAACACGAGGTAGGTTTTTAGAGCATTTTCGAAAAAAATGCTCTATTGTCCCCGTTTTGTCTGTCTGTCTGTCCGTCCGTCATGATGTATATATCATTTTGAAGGTCTTGGCCTGCCAAGTGTACATCAAAAGTCCATGTCGCGATAGGACCTCTGAGGGCCGGGCTTCAAGGCTCCTAAGAGGCTTATATATTATATATACACCTTGTACGTTCAATAACCCATTCATTTGGTGCGAAATACTGCAGCACGTAGTTTCACCAAGATTTATTAAGAAACTCATCAAATAAAATAGTAAGCTTGTGTTCTGAGTTTAATTGAAAGTATTAGAGCTATGCAACAATTGACGGAGTTTTCGGACGATTAAATGACTATAATTTCGAATGTTTTCAATTATGAGTCCTATTTCAGTAACCACAAACCACTTGTAGTTAGATTTAAGAGAAAATATTTTTTTTTCAAATATAAAGAAACGCCTTTATAATATTTTTTTTTACAGATATATGCATAACACAATTGAATTTATAAACATTTCCAAAATTTACAAATATTTACTGAAAGCTAACAAACGTACTGAAACATAACATGAAAATGCGCTAACACGTCCTCTGTCCAGAATGGAACAGGCTTAATTGCTTGTTTTTTAAAGTACACGTATAAATATTTTAAAAATCGCAAACAGAACAAACTAAAAGCAAATGGCGCACATCTAGCCATAGCTGATACTATATATCTAAAGCTGGTACTATATATCTATAGCTGGTACTATATATGTATAGATGGTTTATATATCTATAGCTGGTACTATATATCTATTGATGGTACTATATATCTTTAGCTGGTACTATATATCTATAGCTGGTACTATAAGGTGGCAGAACTGTTAAACTCTAGATACATTTTAATAACTCTTTCTCTAACGTTAGCTACTCACGACCTCTAAAGTAATTCCCTCTTTTTTCGCGACCCATTTGTAACCGTACGATGATAAAATGTATAGAATAAAGAAAAGCTAAAATTAGTTGTATAAATCCTCGATTATATTATTTAAATTATTGACGACCCACTTCTAATCAGCCCGCGACTCACGGGTGGGACCATGGACAAAAATGAAAACAATTCTAAAAAAAATATTCATAAATAAAAAAATAAATGAACTGTACTCTTTAGGTATATGACTTGAAAAACAAATTTTCTAATTTTATAAGTGGCGTGCCAGATTCTGATGAGCTTTTATATAAAAATAATAAATACAACAAAAAATCATTAATTTTGTTGAAAAAGTTCACCCACCAAAACATTTTTTAGTTTAAAATAATCCATTTGGCTCTTTTTACTGAGGTTCACTTTTACTCCTGTTGTTTACCATTAAAATTCTATTTGCTGTTCTCCATGTTAGATTTTTCAACTATACTTGAGTTTGAATAATTATTTTAAATTTGCTTAATTATATTATTAAAAATGTCTTACAAAAAATCATCACTTTCCGTTGCTAAAAATAAGGACAAATGGGCGAGTAAATTGAAAAAATTTCAAAACTCTCTTAAGAAAAGAAACAAAATTGTAATTGAGATCGAGCCATTGCATTCACATTCTAGAATGCCAAATGAGTGGATGATAATTGGTCGCTACATGGGCTTGGCCTCTATGGAAAAATCCAGATTGAAAAGAGTTGCAGCACTCAGGAAAGAAGTAGAGCTCTTGTGGAGCTTTTTTGAGTTTCCCAATACTGATTTTGCGATCAGTGAGCAGGAAAATTTAAACTTTAATTAAAAGGTATGATGTTCATTTGAAAAAACCTGTGGGTGACATACGGGTGCAGTTTGATAAGTTAGTTGATGTCACAAACAAAACAGGTCAATGGTTTTGTGCTGAGGACAAAAAACTTTATGAAATACAAATTCAAAGTGGAGGTAAGACGGGATATACTACAACTAAAATTGCTAGTCAAAGTACAATTCATCCATCAAAACGGAAAATTGTTTGCAAAATTAATGAGGCACAACAACAAAGCAGATTTGAAAGTTCCAGTGATTCAAGTGATGAGAATTCTCAAAGTAGCTCTGATGGTGCTGTTGCAATGCAGTCATCACAGAAAGCTTGGATCAAAGCACACATAAGAAACAATCACAGCAATCTACTTCTAGTGCAGTTTCATTAGTTCAATCTGGGAAACTACCAGTTCGAAGAGCAGCATTAGTAAGCAAAATTGTGCATAAGTCCGGCGTAAAAATAGCAACTCCTTCTCAGTCAGGTGTCTCTCGAGCTGTATTCAGAGAAGCAAGTAAACTAAAAGAAACATTAATAAATAATTTGCGTATTAGCTTATGGAGTTTACATTTTGATGGTAAAATTATTAAGAAAAAAGAACACCAAGTAGTTGTATTAAAAAATGAAGCAAAAGAAGTGAGGCTAGCCGTCTTATTTTACTTGATGGCAAAGCTGCTACGATTGGATCTGCCATTCAAAAAGTTTTAGATGAATATAACTTATGGTCAGCTATAAAGATGATAGTGTCAGACACTACAAATGTTAATACAGGGTCGAAGTCTGGTGTTGTGGTGAAACTTCAGAAACTGTTTATTCAACATGTTGAGTCTGCACCAGTCTTTATAGGTTGTCACCACCATATACTTGATCGTGTTCTTAGACACGTGTGTGATGCATTGCTCGGTGATTCAACTGAGTCTCCAAACATAAATTATCCATTTGTAAATAAGATTATGAAATGTTAAAAAAAGATTTTGAAAGTAAAACAAAGAAATGTGCTCCAATTTTAGAAAAACAGGAAATAGGTTGGAGAGATGATATGAAATTTTTGCACCATCTAATTTGCTTTTTTAAGCATTTTACGAATTCTCAACAAATGCCAAAAGATAATTTTAGCGCACTGCCTGGCCTCAGCAATGCCCGATGGAACTCTCAAGCAATTTTTGCATTGTTGGCTTTCACACTATTGCCTGATGAACGAAAGAACCTTCAGAAATTGTGTGAATTTATCTGTGGACAATGGAGTGATGCTATATTTAGTGATCATCACTACAAAACTGAACAAAATGAAATTCTTTTCCATGCTGTTAACGATTATCCAAAAGGGTTGCGCTGTCTTCGAACTCATTGGTCTCAAAGTCCATCTCCAATACTCACTCCACGTAGCAATGTATGTGCAGAAAGAGCAATAAAAGTTCTGCAAAATATTATTCCCCTTTGCCACTCACCAGAGAAACTGAATTTACGTTTTATTTTTACAAATAAAAGTTTATGAAACAATACTTGAAATTATTAACAAATGTCAATTTTTCTAAAACTTTAAAATGTTTGGTGGGTGACATTTTTCAACTTTTTAAATAAATTTGATATGGTTTTGTGTTTCTACAATAAAAAACTCATCTGTTGATGATATGCCATACAAGTGTTGTTCTGAAGTCATATACCTAGTACTCATTTAAGTAACAAAATAACAACCTAGTTTTAAGAATGGACGGAAGTTCCAGACAGAAATCGTGAGGATTTATTACGTCCATGACTACATTGCTTAACTAGTTGTGCGAAAGTTGTTATGTAATAACACAACAGATACATACTTTATTGCACGTGGATAACTTAATTTCAACTCATTTGCGGTAATTTAAAGAAAATAAACACACATAATACTAAAAGTAAATCATCATTGACAAATCAAAAAGAGATAAGTGTATGAATGCATAACGTGAAATGGTTGGTACATAGATTGTAAGGTAAGATGATAAATAGGTATGTGTGAGTAGATACATCAATATTTAGTTAGGTAGATATGATTGACTTATAGTTAAATAGGTTGCTATTTATAACTTTCGTATTTAAAGATTATACCCATGGCAAGTGTAATATGAATTATTTCTCTTTCAGATACGTCAACAGAATTTTTATCTACGACTGACGCTAGCACTGTGACTACATATGCCAACATCACTGTGTCTTTTCCTGACACTACCACTATGTCTAATAGCACTCTGCCCACTCCTGATACTACCACTGTGTCTTATAACACTCTGCCCACTCCTGACACTACTACTGTGTCTAATAACACTCTGCCCACTCCTGACTCTACCACTGTGTCTAATAACACTTTGCCCACTCCTGACTCTACCACTGTGTCTAATAACACTTTGCCCACTCTTGACTCTAGCACTGTGTCTACTATAGTAAACAGCACTGCGTCCCCAATTAACGATAGCACCACGTCAACTAATGATACTGGCACTGTCTCAACAACAGTCTCCTCGGTGACATCAGTGGACATCACATCAAATTTGACCCTGAACACAACCATTGAGCCTTTGACTACTGATGACCTGAACTCAACTGACTACTCTAACACCAGCTGGACAACGGCTGTTACATCGTCTAGTGAGAGCGTTACTACCCCAGGGAACATCACTGAGCCCACTACATCACCCGGCCCTGACTGGCACAGAACGGTCATACTAGTGGAGAAGCAAACCAACCCTGGACAAGACGTGTTTATACGTGGTGGCATTGATCGCTCCCGTATCTCTGGAGCTAAAAGTAAAAAAGAAAGTTTTCAATTTATAATTTCAGATAGAATAGTTTATATTAGGGCTTAAATTTCGTGAACGTGCGTCCACAACTTCACCCACTTAATTAGAAGAACTAGCGTCGTCTTCAATAACAACACATAAAGCACTTTGTCAGAAATGTTTATCTCTTGATCAAGCGTTAAACGTCCAGTCAGTAATCAATGGCCCTTGCTACAGGCAACTACTGACCCTGGTAACTGGCCACTACTGACCTAAAGAACTCACAAATGTCTTAATTCACTAACTGACCGACGACTGAATGACTTATTAACTCATTATATCATTGATTCATTCATTTATTGAATAATTTACTCATGCTCTAATACTCTTACCTTACTTACATTAGTATCTGTCTCAGTCACTATCAGGTGTATTCACTATTTCAAGCACTGGGAATTACATTTAAACCTCTACAGTCTACACTTTCACATCTCTTACAGCCTGTGAAACATATCATTTTGAGAACAACCCTTGCGTGATACCAATTAAACACAGACCCCTGGAGATCAGAGAACCGACCCCTGCCCGCGATGCTTGGTCTGTAGGTGATGACTATCTGGACTGGTACGGCCCTGAGCCCAATCAAGGAAAACAAGGAACAACGGTACGAGTTTAGTGCAGTTTATTTTTTACATAGAATTCCCCAGCATATATGTCAAGTAAAATTATTAATGGTACATTATTTAACAGCTATATTCTTGTGTGAGGTTCTTTCAGTGTTAGCGTCAGCGGCGAAGCAATATACTCTCAATGACAACACACGAGTTGAGAGTCAAAACAATCAATAAATAGAAGATCATGTAATGTTTATTGTGCTACTTGATTGGTGTTAAACATAGTTGAATAAGTGGGACGGATGGCCGAGTGGTGTAGATACTCGACTGTCGACCTGAGAGTCCTGGGTTCGATCCTCGGAAAGGCCCATGGATTTTTCCAGGTGAAATTAGGTGCAAAGTCGTCCCACAAGTCCACCCAGCTATAAATGGGTACCTGACTTAAGTTGGGGAAGTAAAGGCTGCTGGGCGTTGTGCTAACAACACAATCCCTTCATATGCCGAGGTTATAGAAACAGATGAATTCTACACTTCATCTGCCCCGAAGGCCCGTTAGGACTAAGAAGGGTACTTTTACTTTACTTTATAGTTGAATACTATATCTGACTAAAGACTAAGACTTTTACTGTAACACATCTCTTTACAAAATCTCCTATTCCAGTAAACTCAAGGGGGACGCGTGGTTAACGCTTGACTGACGATCGGAGGTTCCCGGGTTCGAATCTCAGTAAGAACCTTGGGATTTTTTCAGGTCCAGGTGATAGTCCCCAAGTCCACCCAGCTTCAAATGGGTACCTGACTGTAAGTTACCGAGGTTATAGAAACAGATGTATCTACACTACATCTGCCCCGATGGCCCATTAGGGTTAAGGGAAGTTTACTTTTTTTATGTATCAAGCGTTCTTCCATTGAGAGAAATACCAAAATAATAAATGCGCACCGATATGTGCAATACACATTATTATTTTGTTTTTTTTATAAATTTCGTTCTATCTCCAGCCGGCACAAGGCACACCTGGCCAGTGGACGTCCAGTAATCCATCAGGGAAATATTATGACCCGCTGAACACGTAAGTCTTGTTTATTGTAATTTATAAATGATAATAGATGTACAATACACATTATTTGATCAAAGTTATTATATTATTTAGTGAAGTTGTCTGACTCTAAAAAATAGAAATTATAAATGCCCGTCTTATTTTATTAAATTTGACAGTTTTGGTGATCACTACTGGATCATAGATGTAGAAATGGATTGTTCCAGAACTTTTCAAGGATTCTTTGAATTTAAAAGCGTGCTATCCAACGGATGGGAGTTTGGGCCCAGTCTGGACAGTGACTGTACTGGTGATGGAGCGACCCCCTTTCCTTATCACGCTGGGAACCACATAGGACGATGTGGTTTTATCAATGTGTACCATTGGGGCACCGGACTGTGTGAGATACACGCATTCTCTAGTTTATCTGTAGGAGATACTGTGATTGGCTAGCTTATCTGTAGGATATAATGTGATTGGCTGAACAATGGGAGACTTTGATTAATCAAGATTATATAATTAATCATGATTATAACTAATGAGATACTTTGATTAGAAATAATAAAAGTGTTTTGAATTTTTGTGTGAAAATTGAAACCATTCAAAGAAGTTTTTTAAATGTTATTTTAGTTTCTTAGGTGCTTTTAAAAAATATATCTTTTTACATAAATAGATCTAACAGAACAGAAATAGATCTAACAGAACAGAAATAGATCTAACAGAAGAGAAATAGATCTAACAGAAGAGAAATAGATCTAACAGAACAGAAACAGATCTAACAGAACAGAAATAGATCTAACAGAACAGAAATAGATCTAACAGAACAGAAAAGCAAATCTAAAAAAGAAACGTTTAAATAATGGTTATCATATGATGCGGAGATATGTATTACATAAATATATATGATGTAATTATGAAGGCACATAATCTTAACGTTTTCCATGACAGCTACTTACTATGCAGTGGCGTAAATATGAGGGGGTAGGGAAGGTCTGATCCAGGCAGTACTGCGGGGGGGGGGTAGCATATTCGTTGTTCAGGGCCGTGATGCACGTCTGTCACCAGACGGAGCGACCATTGTCGTATGGAAATCTCTGTCACCATACAGGGCGGCATCTATCATGCTTAAATAACTCAGAATTTGAAATTAGTCCTTCGAGTTCTATATCAGTTTCTTTGTTGTTACTTTTTTCCCCCATTATAATCTTACAAAATAAATTGATCCATTGCTAAAGTCCTACACAACTCAGATTTTATTTCGCTGCTGACAAGGGGCGGCAACTGCCAAATTTAGAGAGATAACTCTGACATTATTGAAAGGGGAAAGGCGGAATACAATGATACCTTAGAATACTGGAGACATACAGCCAAGTGTTTTGGGAGATTTGAAATTAATTTTCCAATTGATTGAAACATTGAACAATGGAATATTGTCGATGATGATACACTTTTTCAAATAATAATTCCAATGAATTAATTTCTTATGGAGTCCGAAGCTAATTATTTTATTGATACTATTAATATAAAGAGGAAAATTGCAAAAAAAAATGATTATGGCATCTCAAGTTTAGTACAGATTCATAAATTTACTGTTTTATGATTTTTTTCTTCTCTCTTGACCACTAATGATAATATTGTATATATAAACTTTAGCAACAAAAGCAAGTGAAATTCGTTTTCTTTATATAAATTATAAGACATTATAAAACAACAGATTTTTTAGTCTTTCGTCATCGCATTACGTTCACCAATTTGTAGTTGATAAATAAATGAAAACAAAAATTCATTTAAGATAAACTTGTATTACAATTATTTACACAAATAATCAATTTTCCTGGGCTTAGATGTTACACAAATTTATAGACTAAAGAAAACAGTGGGCACCAAAAATAAATGAATAAATTAATTCATATTGGCGGTCAAGCTTTTCTTTTGTAGTCAATACAATATCTACATAAATATAATGTATGCTCTAAGCTTTTCTTTTGTAGTCAATACAATATCTACATAAATATAATGTATGCTCTAAGCTTTTCTTTTGTAGTCAATACAATATCTACATAAATATAGTGTATGCTCTAAGCTTTTCTTTTGTAGTCAATTCAATATCTACATAAATATAATGTATGCTCTAAGCCAAAGAAAAGATATTTTTACTTTTGAGCACATTTTAATTAAAGTTAATTTTAAAAAAAGTTAATTTTTTTTTTTAATGTAAATCTTGTTTTTGAAATGTATAAACCATACGTAAAATGATACACAAGAATTCGCCATTTCCCCTTATATGATATATTATCAAGAACTTCTTACGAAATTGCTCGTAACAGATCAACTTATTTTGATATAATATTACTGAAATGATCATTTTATAATCTTATGATGAATGCCTCTAAGTAATAGCAATATTTTTTTGCTAAGATTATGAAAAAAATATGACTAAAGGTAAATATACATTATAAGTAAAGAGAAATTCAGGTTAATATTTGAACGATGTTGCATTGGATGTTAGAAAGTACAGATTGAGTTTTCAAATCCCATTACTAGATGCACTGTTTCATCTTGAAGACTTGTTAACAATGAATCAGTGGTTATCACTCTGTCAGTTACTATAGACATGCATATGATTTTGTTTAAAAATAAACTGTTCAAACAATACGAGAATTTTTAAATAAGATATAGTTGTTTACATTTGATAAATTATATATCAGAAGGAAAAATCTATTTTTGTAACATCTCAACTTTATAGCTCTATACCAGAGGGAAAGAAAAATCTTTCTGTAACGTGAATCATTTTCACTTTGGTTGCCAGGAAGTCCTGATTTAGAAAACATTTAGTATTAGCATCTTAAGTTTCGGTTGATGAGTACGACATCAATACATTTATTGTCACATACATTATGACGTGAAATTACATCAATACAAAGCTTGATAAGTGGGATGGATGGCCGAGTGGTGTAGATGCTCAACTGTCGACCGGAGTGTCCTGGGTTTGAGAACTAAGTTACATTTTCCAGGTCCTAGTGAAAGTTGGTTCAAGTCCACTATTCCACACATTAAATGGGTCACCTGACTTAAGCAGAGGTGACTGGGCGTTGTGCTAACCAAACAATCCCTTCATATGCCGTGGTTACAGAAACAAATGAATTCTAAACTTCTTCTGCCCCGATGGCCCGCTAGGGTTAAGGGAACTTTACTCTTTTATCAACATTTTGTGGTGGACACCAACATTTGGTAGTAGAAGACACCAAAATTTTGTTGTAAAGTCTGAAATCCCTGTATGGTGTAGATGAAATCAATCAGATAGTATATACCACTAATGGGATGGTTTTTATTACCATGAAGGCACTACGGGAAATCTAGCATAGACTTTAAATATGACCTGAAATATACATTGGTCTTCACCGGAGATCGACACAGGGATCGTCTGATCGACAATTGATTCACAAGACCATCTGTTTTGTTTTACTTATTGTTAAATAGTTCTATAACATATCCCGTTAGATTATAATGTGAAAGGAAAATATGTAGTCAAATTTAATCTTTTTGTTTTAACTGTATACGTCATCAAATGCACTTTATTAACATACAAGTGAGACCGTTAGTGTTAGGGTTAATATAATTATAAATCTGAATGATCATACAGATATTATACTTTTCAATGCATAACGAAAGAAATGCGTTGCTGCCAAACGATGAGAAAAAAATTAACATTTATGGGTTAGTAACTAGTTTATGGTTTTAGATTTGACTGTTCTGAGCAAAGAAATTAGTACATTGCGCAAAAACGAACAGTGAAAATTACAAAATGGCGACATATTTTATTAGCATATCATTCCTCCCTTATTACTGATTGTTTTTTGTCGAAGTTTAATTGTGTATTTGTGTTTGTTTTTATAAAGAAGGAGAGAAAGAGTAAATAGCAACAAAATGACTGAAAGAAGGCAATAGTGAGAACAACGTTAAAATTCAAAATTAATCTGAATGTATATCTATATATCTAGCATTGAATTATACAACTAGACTACATTTTGTCTAAATTTTACAAAATACAATACATGTACTAACATTATGTGTTAATATTTTGTTGAAAGCTCAAATTAGAAGTATAACAGACCTGTATGACACAAAGAGTGTGGTCGTTAGCTTACAAATAATTATTTGCAGCGTTTACAAACGTAACTGTAAAATATTTTTGTGTAGCGATGGTTATCTGCCCCGAAGGCCCCTTATGGTGTAGTGAACTTTACTTATTACGTCTTAAAGAGCATGACACCATATTTTAAGGAAGAATCGGAATCTAATCGGCATCGTTACAAATTCTGGCATCGATCCATTACTTACAATAATAATTAATTATTTTTAAAGGAAAAAAAATATCAAGAGTTCTTGTTTAGACAGTTAATGTTTAATTAAAGTAAACTTATATACATTTTTATAGACATGAAAATAGAGCTACAATAAAAATAAACATTGAAGTGTTTCATCAACCAACAACAATACCCTGGTCAGCGATAGCAACCAACACACGGGGGGGTACCAAGACAGTGTCAATGATGTGGACAACTCCGTTGACTGAACCAATGTCTGTGGTGAGGATCTTGGCGTTATTGACAGACAGACCGCCACCTGAGGAATGTCATAGACACGTACCATTAGAGCAGGTACTGGACAGAAATACATTTATACATGCAGACACGTCGACTGTCATTGTGTCTGTATGTGTGAGGGGGGTTAGATATCGTTTTAGTATGCACACATTGTATAGAGCAAAAGAACTCATGCACCCCACAGTTTGGACTCTCCTGAATTAGAGGGAACACTAGTCATGGTTTGTAAGCAAAAGGGAAAATTTCATCTTTTCTAATAGTATATTTAAACATCAACATCTTTTATTCATGTTAAACTTACCATAAGACAAAAGGGGTTCGTCGGGGAATGTAAAGTTTAGCATTCATTTATTTGGGTACCAACAGATTATTAAGGGATTGTGCAGATAGCACATCGCCCAATCACCTGTAATCCCCCAACTTTAAAGCTGTTTTTACCTGCCAACTGTCATTAGTATTTTTAAAAAATTCCCATGGCTAGGAAGCTTAAACCCAGGAAACCTAGTATGAGAGTCGAGGACCGATCTACACAGCTCGACTATCTGTTACTAGCCCATTAATGTACACTATACTTACTGGTATCTTTCAAAATCATGAGATTATCCATGTGTAAGTCACCGGAATGTACAGTCAATGAATGAGCCATACCGATACTGTACAATGAGTACTCCCTGATGACGTGATATTTCAGTGTATCTGACAAAAATAAAATAAAATAAATTAGATGTCAAGTAACGTATGACCTATTTGAATTTAGAAGTTAACTGGCCAGCAAACAAAATATTTCAATATTACATTTTTTTTAACTGACGTAATAAACATCAACATTAAGACTTTTATTTTCAAATCACTTTACAACAAGAAAAAAAACAACAAACAACGATAACCACATATCTGTCAGCTATCAAATGATATATTTCTGTATCAACGATTATAAAACTTGGCAACAACATTGGGGGAGGCCAGAGGCGGGTTGAGTCGCGGGCCACATTGAGTTTGTAGATTTGACCGGCAGGTAAGACCAGGAGTAGATGGATACGGATTTGACATGAACTAATTGAATTTTTTTTTTTTGCAAACTACATAACATAAATTGGTGTTGTCCCTCAAAGAATACATTGGTGTTGTGCCTCAAAGAATACATTGGTGTTGTGCCTCAAAGAATACATTGGTGTTGTGCCTCAAAGAATACATTGGTGTTGTGCCTCAAAGAATACATTGGTGTTGTGCCTCAAAGAAACGGGCGGCAGGCCTCAGGCAGCATTAACAGTCCGGCTGGCCGTAGTTCTACCATGGCTATACCAGGCGGTCTCCAAGTTTACCTACACATATGGACGGTGCTGTGTACAGTGGTACCTCGGGCTACAATTGTATTTTGTTCTTGATTTGTAGGCTGAGACGGCCGTAACCCAAACATTGAGATCAATGAAAGAAAGTGAATTATTTTTAAGATTGTTCTTTTTTTATAGACTTCCGAACGTTTACTTGGCAAAACACAGAGAATACGTGTTAGTTATGAATTATATAAATAGAAAGAAAACAACCGAATAAATTACATGTAAAATGTATTGTAAAAATAAGTCTATTCATCATGATCGATTATTTAGTAAATAATCGATCATGATAAATCTATTACTTCATCAATCATTGGTTTCAGGAATTTGAGGTCGCTGTTTATTGGTAGCCAACTGGGAATCTTTCTGCACCATGAAAATTTCACACAAATTAGTCACCGCCTTTTCTGGAGAATATTTTTTGAAATTGGGTGTCACGTGACCATTTTTTAGGTTTACTGCCATGCTAACAACAAATTTGGTATCACATGACCATTTGTTAGGTTTACTGCTATGCTAACAACAAATTTGGTATCACATGACCATTTGTTAGGTTTACTGCTATGCTAACAACAAGTTTGGTATCACGTCACCATTTATTAGGTTTACTGTCATGTTAACAACAAATTGTTTATCACGTCACCATTTATTAGGTTTACTGTCATGTTAACAACAAATTGTTTATCACGTCACCATTTATTAGGTTTACTGCCATGCTAACAACAAGTTTGGTATCACGTGACCATTTATTAGGTTTACAGCTAAGTTAACAACAAGTTTGTTGACATGATGGTTCACAATGAAATCTTTGACATCAGTCCATTTGGTTTGAATTTTTAAAATCTTTGCAGTTAAAACGGTCATTGGCTCCTCATATCTAGACTATTTCTCCTTTACTATGTCTAGATGTACTGATTGGCTTCTATTTGCACACTTTGCAATCTTTGTCTCCAACGTTAAATCTTGCTCTCTATCGCCTTTATTCGTAGCCTGAGACACTGTTTGTTACACGAGACATGGATTTTTTCTAAGTCGCTGTTCGAAACCTGAACAGTTCTCGACTTGGTGTCCTAGTAACCCGAGGTTCAACCGTACAATCTACTATCTCAGACTAAACAAAACCACAGACTGACTCAGACTAAATAAAACCACAGACTGACTATCTCAGACTAAACAAAACCACAGACTGACTATCTCAGACTAAACAAAAGCACAGACTGACTATCTCAGACTAAACAAAAGCACAGTCTGACTATCTCAGACTAAACAAAAGCACAGACTGACCTGTCAGGGCTGCCGGGTGACTCTGTAAGTAGCTCATGACATCGGGGCTGACCTTAGCGAAGGCAGCATCGTTGGGGACAAATATGGTCGTCGAACGATCAACTATTGAGATACAATGAACAGGTGGATATGTTGTAACGGGTAATATATTATGATACAACGAATATTCGTTATGACGTATACGTTGTAATGGATTATACATCATGATTATTAAATGAGGCCCATATTATACGCCTACTGAATCAATATCTTGCTTTATGACAGATACAGGTAAGACAGTTGAAGTTTTGCAGGTGTTAAAAATGTTGAATGTATTTCTCTGCAATTACAAAATGTCGTTTTTTAATGGTAGACTAATTGCAGGCTTCTCTTTTTTTCTCGAAAAATTCTGATTCAATTGTGGTCTTCACTTTTATACTTTCTGTACTTAATGGACATCGAAGATCACATCTCGTCTTTATTAAACTGTGTTAGTTTAATCTCCAACTAAACTGTGTTAGTTTAATCTCCAACTAAAGTTTGCCTAATAATAATGCTTGACGATAATTTCGACAATGTCTTTTTTAAAATGTAGATGTCATTTAAATAGACTGAAAGTGCGACTTTTGTTATAAATTATCTTGTAAAAAATTACAGTATATCCTTTTTTTAAATCTAAAGCATACCCTTCCCCCCCCCTTAAAGGTGCAGTTAATTAGCATATTAACATGATCTGTTTAACGATATGTTAAATATGTTATTACATTGCCCACTCACAAGTGAAATATGTTGTCATATTGGCCGATTTGATCAAACTTTCAAATGTTGAGATGTTAGGTATGGTGTTACCCAGTTCAATGATGTTGCCGCCGGGTGGAATCATGAATCCATCAATTCTATGTACAATGCCGTGGTTGACACGAATATTTCTCTGAGTGATGTTGATACCTTCCACTGTCTGACTCTGTGGTGGACATAATTGTTAACATTTTGACATTCACACTTGAGATCTTTCGGTATTTAAAAAACAAACAGAGAGCCAGAGAGAGAAAGACAGATAGAGAGATAAACAGACTGATTGAGAGAAAAAGGGAGAGAAAGGGAGAGATATATAGATAGATAGATAGATAGAGAGAGAGAGAGAGATAGAGAGAGAGAGATAACTGACACATTTGATGCGGTGGTGGGTGCCAGGAGCAGAATTTCAAAATGTCCCCCATATTTGCAACAAAAAAAAAAGTCGAGCCAAGTGTCCCCTCTTAAGGGCGGCTAAATTATTCCCGGGTCCCTCCACCCCCTTCTTCCCGCCACCCAGTACCAGCTAATAGAATGGATTATTCAGGCCCGTAGCAAGAGTTACTTTAACTGACAATTACATTTATTTAGACTTAATAAATTACATAATTATAAACTATACACATGACGTTGGTATTAATTCTTTGCACCCATACTTTGCTACTCATCAATGCTGGTGTGTTAAGATTTGTTTTTCTAATGAACACATTGAAATATTCTTAGTTGGCATGCCCATCGGTAATAACTTATTCTGTAATCATTTTTCAACCATTTTATTTATACAATTTAGTATTGAAATAAACTTATTTAGAAGTTTGAAAGACTCACGTGGACGAGTTGATATGTATTGATTCTGATTTGATGATGGTTGGATGACGTCAGCACTGTATCCTGCTGGGTGGCCTGCACGTAGAAAGTGCTGTTGAGGATCACGTGATAGGCGATGATGTCATTCAGTTTGGCTGTGTCGGCTTTCAGCGAGTCTATAGTTCCGGCAGGTAGTCTAGCTAGTGCTTCGTCAGTTGGCGCGAAAATTGTGAAGTGAGTAGCTGTGGGGGCCAGAAATGACACGATTCAAAAATTTTTGTTTGAGGTCTAAAATTGTTACGTCTTTAAGCACCTTTAAAACATTATTGCTGCAGGTTGTAAGGTGTTAACATTATCAGATATACTTGATTTTAAATGCAAAATATTAACACGTTAACATTGATATTGTTGTGCTAAGAATACGCGATAATTTCAGATCTCGTCGAGGAACGAGATATACTAAAGATGGTCTAACGTTTTCACCCATAGGCCACAATGGGTTGTAAAATTTGACAGAAGTGCCGGACTATGAGCTGATGAATCGAGTATTTCTATGAAGTCAATGAAGTGAATAGGCAGCAGAGCCACACCATATAATAAATAATACGTTTTGAAGTCATAAGGATAAAGTTATACCATGTTTAGTTTAGTTATTATATAATGTATACTGTTAACTAATCCATATATTGGTATAATATGTTACCCTTATTAGGGTTAGCTATACCTGTGTAGTTTAAACTCATTTTATGGTTAAGGTTACGCTTTTACCTTGAATTAGTATACACTCATATCATACGTTAAGGTTATATTATTTACTAATATATTAGGTTTTAGTATACAATAAATTATCATACACATACACCCTGGTAGAAGACCACTATGCTATCTATATAAGAGTTGCTGATGACATATCTTCTGGCCGGGAGCAACAATGAACTCCAATAGCTGACAAGCTGGCAGATACGGCTGGTGCATAAGGAATGGAAATCAGCTCAGATAAAATCAGGATAATGGTCAACACCACAGATGCCAGCTATTCCAACATTAACTATGAAAACCTTGAAGAGGTAGACAATTTCAAATACCTAGGAGCCATCTCACCCAAAATGGGAAATTTCCCTTAGCCTTGACGAGCCATCTTGGCAGATGATGTGTAGAATTCAACTGCGTCTATAACCTCGGCATTCGAAGGAAATTAGTGGTTAGCACAACGCCCAGCTGCTTTTTCTTCCCCAACTCAAGTCAGGTACACATTTAAAGCTGATGACTGGATCAAGCGACATAAGATGACATAGTTCGGTTATTTGTTAAGACATAATAGCCTGCCTAAATTCATTCTTCAAGGAACTGAAGAAGGAAGACTTCGCAGAGGACGCCAGCATAATTGTTGGTTTAATATAAAAGTATGGACATTATTACTAATGAATTAAAGACAGCCGCTCAGGATAGGTAACTAAGGAGACAAATGTCCATGATTGAGTTCCCCCAGCGACCAAATCGATGACGATCAACCCTGCATCGGACAATTGTTATATTTTTATAAGTATATACTTCTCTTATGATTTACTTTATGGTTTAAACCAGTATTAAGATTTAGTGTTGCCATATATAGAGATACATTATCTTATTCTTGGAAGACCAACAGGAGATGGTACTCTGCGAACAAATACTAGAACAATGCAACCTAATGTGGCGGGCGAGATTTCGAGAAAGTCCTGTCAGCACAGTGTGCATTGGAGATTTATCACAAAAAGCCCGTAAATGAGATTAAGGATGATTGTCATTTGATTACAAGTATTTAATGAGAAAAAAAGAAATACACTTAAATTAATTTTTATTTCAATAAAGTCCAAATAGTATAAAAATTTGGGCGAATTTTTTAAACTATATAGTTGAATATCATGTGCGATTTCATTATGGAACTGTCTCTATAACCATCATCATTTACATCATTTGAATAAAATGTATAGGAATAAAAAATTACAATGGGGTGTGGCCCAGGAATGGAGATACTACGGCCCAGGAATGGAGAGACTGCGGCCCAGGAATGGAGAGACTACGGCCCAGGAATGGAGAGACTGCGGCCCAGGAATGGAGAGACTACGGCCCAGGAATGGAGAGACTACGACCCACGAAAAGTGAGACTCATTGGCTCTGCTGCCTTCCACCCATTCACTTCATTGACTTCATAGAAATACTCGATTCATCTGCTCTTAGTCCGGCACTCTTGTCAAATTTTAGAACCCACTGTGGCCCATGGGTGAAAACGTTAGCCCATCTTTAGTATATCTCGTTCCTCGAGTAGATCTGAAATTATCGCGTATTCTTAGCAAAAAATTCAATGTTGACGTGTCATAATATTTTGCATTTAAAAAATCAAGTATATCTGATAATGCTTAACAACTTTCAACCTGCAGCAATAATGACTTTGTGCAGAAATTTACATAGTCTAATTTGTTAGCATGAATGAATATATATTAGATATCGCACATTGTGTTTGATTTATTAATGGTTATTTACATGCATTGATCTGTGATAGAAATCCAGATGTCTGGAGAAGATCGAGAACTGTGTTGAAGTGACCATCTGCCTTCAGCACGTCCAGCAGCTCTGGACCTGTTATGCAATACGTACACATTGTTTATTAAATGTCAACTTTGGATGTGGTCGGGGATGTATAATTAAACACATAATAATAATAATCTATCTGTAATGTTGCTGTTTTTTTGTATCTTATTCATGCCGGACTTTCTTTTTTTATATTCAAACTATATTATTCTCATTGTTCCCATAAGACCTTAGCGTGACTCAGAGAGACCTTGGAGCATGCCGCTCTTTATTGGGTTTTGTTTGGGGTCCAAGGAGCCAGCATTTTTTTGTTTCTACTGCCCTGTTTCCTTTTTTTTTAAATATTGAAGTAATTGTTTTGTTATCTTTATATTTCTTTATAAAATATAAAAGCTGGAAAGTTATAATTGATTCTAAGTGATTTAATTTGCTGCAGTTAAGAAGCCTTCTTTTTAATAAAACAATTCCGATAACTTAGCTGATTATTGGGCAGAATACACATTAAGAATAAAATATAAAATTAATATGTGATGTAATTATCTATTATTCTACAAAAAATATAATGTAAAAGGGAGTTGTCTGTCTGGTGGGCATTTGAATAAATGAGTGTAGACCATACATCTCCAGGACAAAAGTCACCAGCTCCCCAGCACCTAAAATGACTAAAGCTCCCAAACTATTTTTATCAAGAATTTTATGAGAAAATAAAATGAATTAATGACAGTAAAAAAACAATATACGGCCAGTCATGATCTAAGGCTGAGTCACATGTCTGTCAATATGAGGGATTATGTCTGTCAATATGAGAGATTATGTCTGTCAATATGAGAGATTATGTTTGTCAATATGAGAGATTATGTCTGTCAATATGAGGGATTATGTCTGTCAATATAAGAGATTATGTTTGTCAATATGAGAGATTATGTTTGTCAATATGAGAGATTATGTCTGTCAATATGAGAGATCATATCTGTCAATATGAGGGATTATGTCTGTCAATATGAGAGATTATGCCAGTCAATATGAGAGATTATGTCTGTCAATATGAGAGATTATGTCTGTCAATATGAGAGATCATGTCTGTCAATATGAGGGATTATGTCTGTCAATATGAGAGATTACGTTTGTCAATATGAGAGATTATGTTTGTCAATATGAGAGATCATGTCTGTCAATATGAGGGATTATGTATGTCAATATGAGGGATCATGTCTGTCAATATGAGGGATCATGTCTGTCAATATGAGAGATTATGTTTGTCAATATGAGAGATCATGTCTGTCAATATGAGGGATCATGTCTGTCAATATGAGGGATTATGTCTGTCAATATGAGAGATTATGCCAGTCAATATGAAAGATTATGTCTGTCAATATGAGAGATTATGTCTGTCAATATGAGAGATCATGTCTGTCAATATGAGGGATTATGTCTGTCAATATGAGAGATTATGTTTGTCAATATGAGAGATTATGTTTGTCAATATGAGAGATCATGTCTGTCAATATGAGGGATTATGTCTGTCAATATGAGAGATTATGTTTGTCAATATGAGAGATTATGTCTGTCAATATGAGGGATCATGTCTGTCAATATGAGGGATTATGTCTGTCAATATGAGAGATTTACTGAAAAAACAGTTTCCATTGTAGTAAACTTACTTTGAGCCTGAGTTAAGGCCAGTGAAGCCACAATAAAAACAAATAAAACATTTCCTAACTGCATTTTATCTAATGTTAGAAATAAACAAAACAGATCAATACAATAAACTGCTCACATGCTAAATGGCGAGATTTTATGTTTTTAAATAGTTTAGTTCATTGGTACGTGCTGTACCTGGAATACAACATATAGGGCATTGACCTACATATGTTTAGATTGCCACGTGTATCATCTGAACTATTTCATGTCCTCAGCAGAAAGTGAAACATACACAAAAAAATATTTAAAAAATGTCCAACACATACTAGCACATCGGTTCTCAAACTTATTCACGACTGTAACTTAAAGGGCGGGAAAGTTTGTCCGCGGGTAACCAGCACAATGCAGTTCGCAAGTAAACGGTATATATTTGGCTTTTATAATGTGGTACTTGGGCACTTCATTTGGTGATAGGTCACTTAGTAGCCTGGCAACCTACGTCCATCTTTTGTTTATTTGAAACGAAAATTAAATATTGCTGCTTAACTCTGCATAACATTTTCCATAACTCTTGGGCCACTGTTACCACCGGTTGAGAGATGCGGCAATGGCAGAAGTCCAACAGATGTAAGCCTGTATCATAGAAGGTCAAACAAGAGGTCATTGCCAGCCAACCACATCACATTGCAATTAAAATTAAAAAGTAACGATACAAATTTAATTGAATTAATAATTAAATTTTATTATCTTACATTTGAGTTAAAAGCGAAGAAGTAATACTTCATACCTAGTATACTAAGAAGTATTACTTAACACCTAGTATACTAAGAAGTATTACTTAATAGCTAGTATACTACGAAGTATTACTTCATACCTAGTATACTAAGAAGTATTACTTAATACTAGTATACTACGAAGTAATACTTCATACCTAGTATACTAAGATGTATTGCTTCATACCTAGTATACTACGAAGTAATACTTCATACCTAGTATACTACGAAGTATTATTTCATACCTAGTAGACTAAGAGGTATTGCTTCATACCTAGTATATTAAGATGCATTACACTGTACACATCCATTCATCTATTACTTTTAACAGTTAATGTTCTGCTTTGTCAAATGTAGTGTGTTCAGTTAATGTTCTGCTTTTGCAAAATGTAGTGTGTTCAGATAATGTTCTGATGTTGTCAAATGTAGTGTGTTTAGTTAATGTTCTGATTTTGTCAAATGTAGTGTGTTCAATTAATGTTCATTGATGTCGTAAATGTATGTGTGTTTAGTTAATGTTCTGATGTTATCAAATGTAGTGTGTTCAGTTAATGTTCTGATGCAGTTATCAAATGGGTAGTGTGTTCAGTTAATGTTTTGATGTTATCAAATGTAGTGTGTTTAGTTAATGTTCTGATGTGTTATCAAATGTAGTGTATTCAGTTAATGTTCTGAGGCTATCAAATGTAGTGTTTTCAGTTAATGTTCTGATGTTATCAAATTGTATGGTGCGTGTTCAGTTAATGTTCTGATGTTATCAAATGTAGTGTGTTCAGTTAATGTTCTGATGTTGTCAAATGTAGTGTGTTCAGTTAATGTTCTGCTTTTGCCAGATGTAGTGTGTTCAGTTAATGTTCTGATGTTATCAAATGTAGTGTGTTCAGTTAATGTTCTGATGTTATCAAATGTAGTGTATTCAGTTAATGTTCTGATGTTATCAAATGTAGTGTATTCAGTCAATGTTCTGATGTTATCAAATGTAGTGTGTTCAGTCAATGTTCTGATGTTATCAAATGTAGTGTGTTCAGTTTGTTGAGGACCCCTTTGAGGGTATCCTTGGCTTGTTGCTAAGAGTATGAGGGCTGACTCAATGATGACTCGTATTTGTATTTGTGTTTCTACCACACACAGTCTCACCAACAATTAAACGTACAACAAGTGACGATGATCAATTCAACAAGTGTGTACAGCGACAAAATATATTTATTTACAGAGAAACCAGTCCGTAACAGAGATCTGGTGGTCTTTAAAACCATATGCAAAAGTAATCCAAAAATGCCAAAGATTAATCCAGTACAAAATATAGAATCAAGGGGACGTTCTCTCGATAGATCACCCTTCTCTCTCTCTCTGTCTATCTCACTCTTTCTCTCTCTTTCGACCTTTCACTCGGAAGTCGACCGGTCACCACTAGGACCCTCAGTCGAATTGCGACTAGCTCCGGCCCGGCCCACCGGTCGAATGTCTATGAATCTATCTTTCATTCCTCATCTCATTTTGCCCACGTGACCCATAACCAATCAAATATAAAATCTGTTTATTTCAAACTTTCAAATTAGGGGGTGGAGCCTAGATGAGGGGGGGGTGGAGAAGTACGTCATACCGACATAGACAGAAGTAACTGGCCATCGAGCGGGTCTCTGTCCCTTTGAAGACGCCGACCGGAGAGCGAACAGTAGTCCGGTGGTCAGAAAGAATCCCCCGTGGAATGTAACGTGTTTCTGTTAACCACTGCCCCATTCGCCGTTCCGCTGTCCACCTGGCTTATGACGCAATTACGGGGGTGGGGTAAAAAAGGTGGGGAACTTGAGAGCGGGAACGTATATTATTATACATGGTATAATATACATCTTAACGTTAGTAATACTATTAAGTTAAGGGTTGGAGTAAGGGGATGGTTTCGACAGATTAGTCACAACCCGTGACACAGTTAATGTTCTGATGTTATCAAATGTAGTGTGTTCAGTTAATGTTCTGATGTTATCAAATGTTTATTTGCTTAGCATAACCTTGATTCTAACAACCGGTTCTTTTTCCCCAGACAGCTCTTCCAACCGCACCCCCTCCATCACCCACATATCAGAAAAACTTTTTTCTTTTTCTTATAAAAATGTTATTGTTTAATATTTAAGACTGTATTGGATTTATTATCATTTTTTTTATTGTTCTGAAACTGAAACTATCATTGAATATATATATATATATATATATATATATATATATATATATATATATATATATATTCACATTGTAGCATTTAATTTTAAAACCAGTCAGGAATAACTCCTCACAGTTCATTAAAACAACAACAACAAACAATCTTCCCATTATTTAACAGTTGTTCTAAATAGATAACAAATAGATTTGCCTCAAGATAGTGTACATTACTAGGTCTAATCATCAACACCTGTTGTAAATTCCGTGACCTTACTACAATTTATACAATGGAAAACTTGTCCTTATATAGATTTCATTATTTTTTCTCCAGGCACAATCTAAATGTTAATCGTAGTATATTAGTAAATCTGACCCATCATTAAGAGTTAATTTTTGTACGAAACTAAAAATTTAGTTGATTATTTGTTTGTTTGGTCATTGATCATGTGTGAAACTTTAAGTTGGGAAGTAAAGGTGGCTGGGCGTTGAGCTAACCACACAATCCCTTTATATGCCGAGGTTACTGGAACAGATGAGTTCTACACTTCATCTGCCCTCATGACCGCTTTAGGGCTTAAGGGAACTTTACTTCACATTTTGTCCGGAGTCGATTTGTTGTCGGCGCAAAAACTCCCCCCCCCCCAAAAAAAAATACTAGAACTTTAATTACATAATCCAGAACAACTTTTAATATAAAGTTTTCTTAATTTCTTCTTTTCTTTTTAAATAAATACTTCGTAAATCTGTTTATCAGCAAACGTATTATTTTCCAAAGCGAGATTCTCTACAGTCTACATTACAACAACTTGTCAACATTAACAGAATTGTGACTAAAAGCAGATAGGAAGGCTACTGACTATGTTCACTCTGTTATTCACTCAATCATTGTAAATCATGAGATATTTTTAGTTTGCATCTCTCTATCAATATCCATGTTGAGAAAGATTACAAACAAACATATTCAAGACTTTTAGAACTTAAAGAATGATCACACTCTCCACAGCTTAATTTCTCTCAGCCAGAATGAAACAATCTACGTCACAATGGCACTACATTAAAGTCCAGTCCGTAGCTGGACCTGTTGAGGCCCCCCCCCCCACCTATTACAATACAAACATTTTCAATACATATTTCAGGTATAATTCGGGTGTAAAATAACGATTCTTTCCTCTATTAACTGTTAAATATGTTGTGTCTGTATACGTCTCTCTATTTTCTAAAAATAGGTCTGGAACAACCATCTTTTATCATTGTCTGTAGCCCTTGCCGTGATTTTATTTCAGCATTCTGCATTCTCTGAATGGCCTCTTATAAACTTCCAAGCATCATTGCTCTAGTGTTGGTGGATATGTCTGTACTTTGCTGTGACTTGCTGACTTAGGCAATCGTTAATAATAATCTTGACCAATATTTGAGCATAAGCCTACACATAAATGAAAGTAGCGAATTGGCCGCTTAAGGTTTACTTTAAAAATAACATCCCACATACTGTGGCATATTTTGAAGTAAACCATACACTTTTGTTACTTCATTGTATTCACTGCATCTACTTTTGATGTCCATATCTAGTGTTTTTCGTGACCTTTCAATGTTACATGTATAAATAACTAATAACTTTTTTTTTCATTGCAATGGACATGCTGCAAAATCGCAGATCACAGATGCAAATTTATAACTATTGAAGAACCACAATAGGTTCTTAAATTTGATTGAAGGACTGGACCAAGAGCAGATCACTGGGGTGTTTATAATACTTGACGTGAGCCAACATAAATGTAAATGTTATCAATGTAAATGAAAAAAGGGGAGTGTACTGCGGGTCAAATCAAAACGTTTAACGGGACGTAGATTGCCCTTGTCTGGTTTAGAATCTGAACATTGTTTTCAAGATTACTATTTCGGAGACTCGTCTTGCTCGGCGCCCTGTGCATAATTATTTAAATAAACACATTTAACTGCACAGTTCGGGAATTTTTTAAAATTTACTTTTGTTATTTATTAATTGCACTTCAAATTAGGCCCATACAATGCATGCTGCAAAATAAGTATACCTTCTTTAAGTTTTTTTATATTCATCTATAAAATTAGGTATATTCATGGTGAGGTCGGAAAATAAAGATGCCGACAAACTTAATTTGAAAGAGCAGCTTAGTAAGATACAAAGGCTATGTTTATTTTGTTCAAACAAAATAAAATCTACCGGTACCATATAAGTGGTGTGTGTGTTAATGCAGTGGTCCCTAATCTTTTACTCGCCGCAGACCTGTCGGCATTTGATAATTTTACCGCGGCCCGAGAAGGGTAGGTGTCGCACTATCCTGAGAGAAATACACTATCCTAAATAAAAAGGAAATAATTTAATGTTTCTTGGGCGGCGCAGTGCCATTTGATCCACGGACCGGTACTGGGGATTGGGGACCACTGTGTTTGTGGGTGCTATAGTACCATTATGGTACTGAAAAAAATATGATCAATCGCCAAATTGTATCAGTTTTACTTTCGTAGCATTTAAAAGTCAAATGATCGAAGTAAATATATTCAGTCAATTTAAAATACAGCTTAAAACACTTCACGCTATAGACTTAGAATTAGCTAGCAATTCTCGCAATTAAAAATGGGATGTGGTTGGGGATAAATAGGTTTTGCAAGTGCGTCCAAAAAGTTATTTTGCTGACCCTGCCCGAATGTGTATATTTTTTAGAGCGTTTTCGAAAAAAAATGCTATATTGTCCCCGTTTTGTCTGTCTGTCTGTCATCACCCTAGATCTGAACAACTATAAGTCCTAGACCCATGATGTATATATCATTTTGTAGGTCTTGGCTTGCCAAGAAATGACTTTTTTCCATTTCGCGATCTGATCTCTGAGGGCCGTAAAAGGGGGCTTAAAAAGTACCGTTTTTTACTATATAAGCTATATTAATAAAGGAGCGCCCTATATCTCAGCAAACCATAAGTCCTAGACCCATGATGTATATATCATTTTGTAGGTCTTGGCCTGCCATGTGTACATCAAAAGTTCATTTCGCGATAGGACCTCTGAGGGCCGGGCTTCAGGGCTCCTAATAATTGAATAAAAAAAATATCGATAAAGTATAAATATACAATTTAGCTCACGAGCAGAAAATATGCTAAGCACTTGGGAAAGGAAAATATTTAGGAAATTATATGGGCCAGTAAAGGAAAATAACAAGTGGAGAAGTAGAACCAATCCAGAGCTGTACAATCTGTACGAAGAACCAAATATAACTGCTGAAATCGAAATGAATAGATTGAGGTGGGCAGGGCACATAGAAATAATGGAAAACAACAGAGATCCAAAAGCAGTATATAAGGCAACACCCAATGAGAAAAGGCCTAAAGGCAGACCAAGAAGCAGATGGTTGAAGGAAATGGAGAAAGACCTTAAAGCCATAGGAGTGAGAGAGTGGAGGAAGAAGACCATGGGTCGGGAAAAGTGGATAAGAGTAGTATGGCAGGTCAGGGCCATACATGGGCTGTAGAACCAAGAAGAATAAATTGAACACGAGCGCTGTGTATACATCTCACGGGGAATCCCGAGCTTATACACCTTTCTCACATGTATTCCTGCGCGTCAGCTGTCTTTGTGAAAATGCCATAATTGGCTTCCGGTCGCTTTGTTTATCCTTGATTAATACTTAGCTTGATAAATTCTATTAATTCTAGATTATTTTTTTTACATTTTCGTCTAATCTAAGATATAATGAGTAAATTTATAACCAAAATTTAATTTTTCTGACGTTGACAAGTTTTTAAAGTCACAAAATGTCCCGATATCAGAGAGAGAAGTTACCAAGGGTTACAAATACTTCTCTGAGAAGTATGTCCATGACATGAAAAGTTACATTTCGTTTGTAAATTTTACACTAAAATTGTTATTTAAAGTTTTTATAATTGACGATTAGGGTTACCAACAGGCCCGTAGCATTGCGGGGGGGGGCAGGGGGCCGGGCCCCCCTGCTTATTTGCTCTACTTAGTAAAATGTATTACCTGCCCCCCCCCGATATTGCCTGGCCCCTGCTGTAGAATTCTCACGCTACGGGGCTGGTTACCAGTTTAGGTATAGATAGGGTGAGTTAACGTTAGTTTTATTTAATTTGTTATGATTTAAAAGGTAAAAAGCTCAGTCCTCAGCTTATGTTGATAATTAGACCTATCTTAAATTACATAAGTCATAATTTTCTAGCTGGACATATTAACAGTAACACCAACAATAACTTTGCTTAATTTTACATTACCATAATCTTAACCAAAATTCTAGTACAAACACTCATGTACATTATATTATTTAACCATGATTGTTAAAACAGTATATTTTTGGTTATCATATATTGTGCTATAGATAGTAATTAAAAATCGGTAGTAAAAGGTTTGAAACTACTAATGTATTTTAATGTGTGACAGTGGAACCTCTGCAGTCATCTATAAACCTCTACAGGAACTGCTTGATGAGTACAGTGCATGAATTCAATATAACATTCTAAGCTAGTTTAGAGAACCTAATAGAATAAAAGCGATTTGGGCTCTGTGTTAGATCGAAAGTTAAGTATTAATACAACAGTATTCCAGTTTAAAATGCAATAATGAAAAAATCCGATCTGCCCGAAACCAAAAATAACATAGCCTACCGATTAAGCATAAGGGGATATAACTAATTATATGCAAAGGTTTTGCAGGGTACAGCTAGTAATAATTATTTATGCTTGTGCAGCAGGGTTGGTAAATAATTTGCTATCATCCTATGACTATACCTGCATATTGGAACAGTGAGTGAAATTCGTCCAGACTTCTCCCTTGCATGGATCTTGAAGAGATAATTGCAAACTGATAAAAGCAATACTTAAATGAAGTTAAAACTGCACTTTAACTAAATATTTTGACAAAATTGTGTCTACTTGTGTATTAATATTATACAATATATATTTATATATTATATATTTTATTCAGTGCTCGATTTAAGAAAAAACCAGTGCCGGGTATGAACAAAATTTTCTGCAGAGCCGGGGATAAATGTCATCCTCGGCGGGGATGAAAGAAACTAAATCAGAGCCGGGGATGTCATCTCTCAGTGCCGGTGTTATCCGGGCATCTCCAGCGGCGGCGAGATACCAATAATGTTTTTGAGGATCTTCAATTTGCAAACCACGGGCTAACAAGTAACTAATTTATTTTCATAGACAAAACCAACAAAAAAAATTTTTAAAAAATGGGGAAAACATTTGTCTTAATTAACATAGTTCACGTTGGTTCAAACAAATTTGAAGCTGCACATTAACTGGACAAGCAATGAATTTATTTTTAACAAAACATGCACATTTTTCAGGTATTTTCTGTTTTTTTAAATCAAATATTCCATTACTCATAATTATTTCAATTATTTAAACAAATTATGACGTTGTTCCATAACTAATTCTTTTGTTTGTTTGCCTGAATGTACATCGCTGGCAGAATTTGACGTATCTTATAGCTATGAATAAGTCTTGAAAACTTATATTACACTGTTTACGAGCAAATGGTTTTACTCCAGTGCAGAATAAAACATTATTTTATCAATACATCCAGCTACTTAGGTATTTTGATTTCAACTTCAAATTAAACTTATTAAAATCGGATAATTTGTAAAAACAAATTATTGCTACGGATATACTGTAACACATGACTTACACTAGTTACACGCAGTGGACTTTTTCTGTCCATACGCCAGCGGAGATTTGACTCCTTGAAATACAGTTGTTAGTTTGTATAAGACAACTTTGTTTGGGTTAACGTTTTTTGCAAGACGGCTCTTTAGCAACTTAAAATTAAAAATATTTAAAATTATAAAAAAAAATATTAATTTAAATCTTTGTCTGGATTTTTATATAAAAATAACATTTTTCGATTGATAACTTGCGCCTTACGACTTACGAGCGACGAATTAAAAGTGAACATAAAATTAGAACCAAAGATTACAAAAAATACTTCGAACTCTTACTGTTCGTTTATTTCTAATGATTCGGTAGATAGAAGCGCAGTATGCAGTTTTGAAGATAAACGGAAATATTTACCAATGCTCCCTCGACTTAGAAAAAATCAGAGCTGGGGATGAAAAAAAAAATCCGCAGAGCCGGGGATAAATATCATCCCCGGCAGGGATAGCATTAGCTAAACCAGAGCCGGGGATGACAGTCCTCGGCGGTAAATCGAGCACTGATTTTATTATGTAGTAACATGTTTTAAAAACGGACAGAAAGTTTGAATTCACATCAACACATTTTCATGTGTTTTCATGACAAAGATAATTCTTACTATAAAATAAGGGTATTAAAAAACAAAACAAATTCAACAATATAAGAATAATCATTTTAGTCTCTCTCTCTCTCCCTCTCTCTCTCTCTATCTGACACACATACACACCCATTCTCTCTCTCTCTGACACTCTCTCTCTCTCTCTCTCTCTCTCTCTCTCTATATATATATATATATATATGTATATATATATATATATATATATATATATATATATTTGGGTGTCCCAAAAAAATGAAGTTTTGAAATGTTGATGTCTCACCCCACAGAATATGTCTGTATGGTTACAGTAGTTAACCTGCAAAATTTCAGCTCATTTGGACAATGTTTAGAGGTCCCCCAAGAGGTTTAAAGTTCCAGATTTTGGTGTAAAATCATTCGCGGTCAAATCTAATACAGCGTTAATGTTGCATTATATGCGAAACTGATATATTAAGTAACAAATTGATGCTTAGTATTGTTTATAATATTAAATGAAACAAAATATATAAATCTTGAATGGTTTATATTTTTAAATTTGAAATTTAAGTAAAAAAACAAAAACAAAATCTCTGGTCTGGTGGATGGTCCAAGACAAACATTGAATGCATCGGACAGGAGTACTTCCAACATGTGATGACGGCATGCCATCCATAATAGATTTCGTCCCAGGGCTACTTCTAACAGAGTGCAATCTCCATTGAATCTTCCAGTATTGGAAGCCGTAGTGTCGAAGCACATGCCGATGACCGTAGATTCGCACTTCCAATATTAGATATGTTCATATACTGCATCAGCAGCTACCCATCCTGACCCGGATGCTAACTTGGGAACACCAAGAAGCTTTGTAGTGCCATTGACAAGTGACGAGAGCAGGACAGGTAATCGATCGCCGTTGTTGGTAACATGTCCGGTAACATCGGGCAATAGCTTACCATCCCAATGTACAATTGATTTTGAGGGAATATAGTCTTCTTTTATACATGCTGCAGCTTGTTGACGACAAAGCTTGCGATGACGATGCATTGTGCTCTTGGAAAATACTGTGTCAGATGTCGGAACACCAGCTTCGTTGAATGCGGATGGAAGTATCATTGTTGATTTTCTAATGCTGGTGTTCGTTCTGTCCAGCACTGCAGCAACTTTTGGTGATATGATGCCTGACAATTTAGCATGCTTAGTTTAAAAAAATTAAATGTTCAAAAAATATGCACATTGCTTAAATTTTGCACATTAGGTATTTTATATGTTTTCTAGCATTTATTACATTTTCTAATTAAGAATCACACAATTTCAAATCTAGTTAATGGTAGCAATGAGATAAATATAAGTATATTTAAACTTCATTTTATTCAACTATGGCATGCAAAAACTGCAAATTATTTGAGCCATGATTCGTCTGGATTTTTATGTTGGCCTAATACTGGAATTTTTAAAGCTCTTGGGGGACCTATAAATGTTGTTCAAATGAGTTACAACTTCACCAATTCACTCATTGTACCCAAGAGACACATTTCAGGGGGTGAGACACCAAAGATTTAAAAAAAAACAATTTTCGAGCATTTTTGGGACACACTAATATATATATATATATATATATATATATATATATATATATATATATATATATATATAGACGCATCCTTGGCATTAGATGGCAAGACAAAATCACCAACACTGCTGTACTCAAACAAGCCAGCTCACTGAGCATACATCTCGTTCTGTGCCAAAGACGTCTACGCTGGCTGGGTCATGTACATCGAATGCAAGATGGACGCTTATCAAAGGACATCCTATATGGCGAGCTTGCCACTGGGCATCGCCCCGTTGGTCGCCCGCAACGGCGATTCAAGGATTCTGCAAACGCGACCTCAAAGTGACCGGCATCAGCCTCGACAATTGGAAACAGCTCGCCGACGACCGGAACAGGTGGCGACAGGCTATTCACAAAGGCATCCTTAATAGTGAACAATTAAGGAAACAACAGAAAGAGACCAAAAGACAGAGAGGGAAGATCGCACGGCAGAAATAGGCCCTCGGTCCTCCATCCAGAATCATTTGTGGCCACTGCGGAAGAGTCTGTCAGTACAGGATCGGCGGTCGGCTGAGCCATTCAAGAACCTGTTCTCAAAACACGACTAGATGACTAACCTAGAGCGCTTCCATCATCTTTCGAGATGGACGGTTTGCCTACTATATATATATATATATTTATTTATGTATATATATATCTATATACATAATCGTCTAACAGAGACGGTGGTTCGACCGACAGACCTTCACACCGTGCGGTGTAAAGTATGTTCATGGAAATAAAAGCCACATGTCTGCACGTTACAAATACATGGCACCGAACGAGTTGAAAGCGTATATCGATAAAAAAAAAGTCTGAGTTCTACGTCACACCTTTGCTGAGTTAAAAAAAAATAGCGCGCGTCATCGACCGTCTCTATAAAAATAGTCTGGTGAATTTCAAAATTATAGAAACTGAAAAGTGACAATGGATGCTAAATGAGAGTATGTTTGGTGCGCATTTTGTTCATCAAATGAATCATTCTTGAATAAAAATGAAATGCTGGGGAATTCTAAATGCAACAAGGATTTATTATTGATGAATTAATATTTTTAATGGTTGCGGAAAGGGGGGGGGGGTCAAGCAGACGATTCGAGATGCAACACCGCTATTTTTTTAACCCCACGTCTCTCTTTTTTTAAATACGTCATGTTAAACATGATAAATTATAAAAATATAAAAAAAGAACTGTTGGAATGGGGGTGTAGGGTTGGGAAAGGATTGTTTAACGGGGGGGGGGGGGAGGTAGGGAGAAGTGTAACGTAGTATTGTTAACAGGGTTCGGCGTATGTACATTGAGACCCACTGCGATTCGAGCATGTCTTGAATGGAAGGGGGTTGGCGGGCGGGGGAAGGAGGGAAGGATGGGTGTGGGACTAAGTGGAAGAGAATTGGAAATAGAAGAAATAGTTGGATGTTAGATTCAAAGTTTAATGGACGGGGGTTGTTTTTGTTTAGATTCTATGCCCATAATGAGGATTATTTTCTTTGGGATGAACCATATAAAATATGAATTTCTTTGATGTATTATTAAGTGTCCTTAAATGTGTTTTGGCTACAATAATCTGTTCTTGTCCTTTGGGGCCATTTCGGGTAGATAGACATGCTATTTTTGTATATAGACTAATTATTAAAGCGCTCGAACATATATCACCATTTTCTACTCCAACTGCGTGCCTAATAGCCGGTCCGGGTACCGGGCCTGTTCAGCTAGTATATATATATATATATATATATATATATATATATAAGTGTGTTTGTGAATAGATGTGATATATTTATCTGTCTATATATATATATATATATATATATATATATATATTAGGGCTGTACCGGAATCCGATTCCGGTTCCTGTTAAGCCGGATTCCGTCAGTTTTAACAAATCCGGTTCCGATTCCGGTTCCGGTTAAAATGTGCCGGATTTAAGCCGGATTTCTTTGTTGTTTGAAATTTGTAAGAATTTTTTTAGCGCGACATAATTTTGAAATATTTAGCGCTATACAATTAAATTAAAACAATAACTACCTTTGCTTTTTTAAAACTACAATAACGTCGAACGCATTTAGTTCTATATGTAAGTACAAATATATTAAAAAGGAAGATTTGAATCGTATTTAGTCTAGTACAGGGGTCGGCAACCTGCGTTTTTATGGGAAATAGTCAGATAATGGTTTAAATGAAAGTATGAATGAAATAACACTGTTCGGTGACGTCACTATGGAACACTAAAGAAAAATAAGCTGTCGAATGGTGCCTCACTATATTTATATATATATATATATATATATATATATATATATATATATATATATATATATATATATATATGTATATATATATATATATATTGGAATTCATTTATTAATAAACATGTTTATTATACTTTCTAAGATATGTTATCCATTTCTTTGTTTTATTGTAATAAAAATCAAGTTAAATTAGGTACAGCTTTATTAAAATAAACTTTTAAAACGAAGAACCTGTTATTTTGACAGAGTTATCTTTCGTAACTCAAGATTGAGGAAGGGGTTTTAGTCACGGTCTTCAAGATCTAAAAATGTTAATACTGTTTTTTGCTATCTAGAACTTAAAAACTAAACTTTTATTCTATTTTTCATTCTTATATCTTTTTTATGTTATGCGAGAAATTACTACTTTGTTCGGAAAAATTACTATTTAATTAGGTTAAATCCGGTGCCTGTTCCGATTCCGGCAGGATTCAAATATTAAATCCTATTCCGGTTCCGATCCTGCAGGATCTAAAAATTACAATATATATATATATATATATATATATATATATATATATATATATATATATATATTAGGGTGGAGCGAAAAAAAATTTGTTTCAAAATCTAATAGTGAAAAAAAGATGCATAGTGAATTTAAAAAGCCAACTTTAAAATATTTAAAATATCCGTTGATGTTTACCGGTGCCCCAACCCAGTTGAAATTTTCGCTTATTCAAACATTTAATTATAATCCTAGTGAAACAACAGTCAACATCTCACTTTTGCGCCCGTCCCTGGAAGTATCATACTTTCATTATTTTTATCTTTGTAAACAATGAAGCAGTCTAATGAGTGATAATAAAGGTGCTTTTGAAATTTTAAGAAAATTTATTATGGGAAACCCGGCTGTAACTACGGTAAATATCCAGTAGTTATCAATCAATTTATAAGATTATTAAGGAGGATAAGTACTTACCATGATTTTTACAGAAGGTTGTTGAAAAAAATTAAAGCACGGCAGAATGTAACAGCTTTAGAAACAAATTGAAAGAATTTGCGAAATGCAGTAAAACAATTTGTTTGATATTGCCGCTTGCAAATGTAAATCTAAGATGTGTCCTTGCCAATGCCCACTGCTGCATAAAGTTCCATTAGAAGAAAAATACATTCTAGTAGACCAAAGAACCTTAAGAATGATGTATTTCAGTAAAGTAGTTGTAAAAACATCAAAGAAGAAGGGAAAATGTTGCACAGACTTGAGACACATATGGAATTTCAGACAGAGCTGGTGCCGCAATAGCTACAACAAGTTTAGAAGATGTTGGCTTTGCTGCTAAAAAAAATACAAGTATAACAGATCGAAACAAGCCGAGAAGAGAAAGAAAAAGAATTGAACTTACCAAAACACTGGATAACCTGCAAGGATTATCTTTTGATGGACGAAAAGACAAAACGATTGTAACAGAGCAAGTGAAATCAAAGAATTATCGTAAGAATTTTGGAATAACATATTGCACTAATCCACGAGCCAGGATCAGAGTATGTTGGACACATTTCACCTTCTTCTGGTGCTGCTGTAGCTGTTGTCAAAAGTATGATTTTTGTTTGTCCAAAACACATTCAGCCTAGACACGTTATTGGTTGCATGGTACATTATGCAATACAGGTTCCAAAGGTTGTGTGATAAGGCTTATAGAAGTAAAATTGAATAAGCCTGTCCAATGGCTAGTATGTCAGTTGCCACTTCGGCACTTAATCTGACCCATCGATGATCCAACAACTGGCCCTCGCAGATTATTAGGTTCTATTGGAGTTGCAAGTCAGAGTTGTGAAACTGTCCCACCTGTTGCTTTCAAGAGATGCTGACTTCCCAGAAATTGCGTACAGATCAAGCATATCTTCTGGAAATTTGTCAAACTGTAATTAGAGGTAACTGTTCCAATGATCTTGCTCGCAGCGATCCTGGTAAATTGTCTCATGCACGCTGGTTGACAAACGCGAACAGAATACTTCGTTTGTAATTGCAACGATGTCTCACTCATTTGAGCGACAAGAACTTTCAACTTATATTGTGTAGTTTTTATGGTCCTGTTTGGTGACAGGCAATAGTGGAAGACCATCTTCCTGTCACGTTATTTTGTCTCCTGCCTTAAGAAAAATGGAAGATCCTGACATGTAGTAAATTGTTAAATTATTAATTCATAAGCATAATTTAGTTTAGCAGTTCATATTTGCACATTAACATTACGAATATCACTATTGAGATGTTGATTTCATTCAAAATTGTTATAATGTTTTAAAGTTTGTATCACTTAAAATTTGAAGGCCTTTGGGGCACCGGTAAACGTTACACTACATAAAAGATATTTTAGGCCGTAACTACTTAGATCATTTGGAAACCATTTTGAACTATTAGAATAAAAAATAATAGAAAAAATAATGTTCATTCCGCCATAATATATATATATATATATTATATTCCATTATTGATATTGTACAAATACTACCAGTATCGCTATATTTTCCTGGTACAAGTACTACCAGTATTGTTGTTATTTTACCTGGTACAAGTACTACCAGTATCGCTATATTTTACCTGGTACAAGTACTACCAGTATCGCTATATTTTACCTGGTACAAGTACTATCAGTATCGCTATATTTTACCTGGTACAAGTACTATCAGTATCGCTATATTTTACCTGGTACAAGTACTACCAGTATCGCTATATTTTACCTTATACAAGTACTACCAGTGTCGCTATATTTTACCTGGTACAAGTACTATCAGTATCGCTATATTTTACCTGGTACAAGTACTATCAGCATCGCCATATTTTACCTGGTACAAGTAATATCAGTATCGCTATATTTTACCTGGTATAAGTACTATCAGTATCACTATATTTTACCTGGTACAAGTACTATCAGTATCGCTATATTTTACCTGGTACAACTACTATCAATATCGCTATATTTAACCTGGTACAAGTACTACCAGTATCGCTATATTTTACCTGGTACAAGTACTACCAGTATCGCTATATTTTACCTGGTACAAGTACTACCAGTATTGCTATATTTTACCTGGTACAAGTACTACCAGTATCGCTATATTTTACCTGGTACAAGTACTATCAGTATCGCTATATTTTACCTGGTACAAGTACTATCAGTATCGCTATATATGCTGTCAAAATGGTAATGTCTCAAGTTGATTGTCCACTATTTGAATTTCTTTTTGTTTTCTGAGGAATATAAATCACAGTCTTGTTCCATTGACATTTTATTTTATACAAGTGCAGTTTCTTTCCTTGGGAATTATTTACAAACAATAATGACATATATTGTGATTAGTAAATTAAACCAGTATCCAAAACATACAATTTTATTGTTATTGCCAGTAATTTGAAAGGCCACACAATATGTTTAATTTTACCTATGGCTGGACCTAATATAATTATTAGTGACGTAATAGAGGTTCGAACCTGGGACGCTTGTGGTCGACAGTCGAGCGCTGTAGACCACCCATCCCCTCTAGACCACCCGACCACCCGTCCCCTGTAAGACTCGTTAATTTTTTTTATTTAATATGGATTACAACTTAATGTCTCCACTCTTAAAGTAAGCGTTCTAGCAGTAATAATCCACAAGAACGGTTATCGCAGTCCTCCGTAGTCCCTACTTGACGAGCCTTACACTGGACAACATGGTGGGGGACCAGTTGGGGGGATATTGAAAATAATCAAGAACAATTTGGCTCATTATTCCATGGAGATTTTTCTTGGAGCAAATTGTAAGTAAAAAATTGTACACTATTTAGAAGTGAGTATTTCATTCAAGAAAGGAGATCTACTTAAAATACTAGAAAAAGTATGAGAAGTCCGTATGTACTGTTTTTGCAAAGACATTTCACTTACCAATGCTGTACGCGATAAGACTGTCTCTCAATGTCAAAGCAACACACTCTTCGTGTAGGTTTTATTTTTTATTGATCTTTTAGAGAAAAAAAAATCTATCTGCCTCTGTTTTAACTAGCTAACACGTGGTGGTTAGTGATTGGCCACCCTATTTATATAATTAGATCCAACCATCGGTCATAAAAATGTTTTAGATTTTGAATTCATACAGAACAAAAGGTTGTAGAGTATAAAAAATCGATTTTAGATTTACTTGTATTAAACCACTTAGTACATTGTGCAGCTGCACCGATAACTACCAGCACGTTGTGGCTACCGATATTTCTACCACACCTTTATCATGTGATCGAGATGAGGTAGTGATATATTTCATACTGTCATTTTTTTTCTTACAATGGTGATCAACAGCTGACACAAACTAATTTAAAACTTGTTTATTCATCTTAGCGTTGATGCAACTTGTTGCAGAGTTTCAGTTGAATAGGATAAATGAATGGCTTTAAAACAGCAAATCGATTTCAGTTTATGTGCTGCTAACCACTTGTAATTTTTTATTAAGATTTAAGTTTGCAAAACATCCTCTGTTATTTATGGGGAATGGGGGGGGGGGGGGCAGCGCCGGCGCCAGAGTATTTGCCGCCCTAGGCGAATCTGTCGCACTCCGCCCCTACTAAAGCAACTAAAAGAACTAATATTTAAAGTAATATTATAACTTTCATGAAGGAAAACTATTATGTCGTTTGTTTTAATAACTATTTAAGTTGCAACAGGATCTCTACAATGTCTTGTATAATTGTGTTTTATGGCTATAGGCTACAATCTCTACAATGTCATGAATAATTGTGTTTTATGGCTATAGGCTACAATCTCTACAATGTCATGTATAAGTGTGTTTTATGGCTCTAGGCTACAATCTCTACAATCTCATGTATAATTGTATTTTATGGCTATGGGCTACAATCGTAGGCCAATAAAATAAATCTATAATTAAATTTCAAAACTTTATTTTTCGCGTTTTTGCTTTAGAAAATGTAGAAACGAGTTCCATCAGATCAATGTCTCTAGCAATATCATGTTCGATTGACACAGTAGCTAATCCAACAAGTCTTGCTTGTAGCATGGACGTTCTCAAATATGTCTTTATCAGTTTGAGTTTTGAGAAGCTTCGCTCACCACTGGCCACAGAAACTGGAAGTGTCAAGAGGATTCGGAGAGCTATAACAGTGTTGGGAACACTATATGTTTGATTATTTTTCAACTCGTCTTGAAACGGCTCTCAGTTCATTGCTTAGATCAAATGCGTCAATATCTTTGGAGTCTCCATGTCGCAAAGCTTTCTCAAGATTCAAACAATGTTCCGTAATTTCCCTGCTACTTTTATTTTGTAAACTATGAACATCTACAGGAAACCAAACACCAAACTAATATTTTGCATCAGAGTGAACCTTTCATCAACTGATTGTATGGCCGTGTCAAGAACAGCGAAGTTAAAGTTTACTTTGATTTTGTCTTTTGGATCATGAATGGGTTCGTCGTCATCTCCTTCATATGAAAATTGTTTCTTCTTTCTTCTGATACGGGTTGGTTTGGGTTTGAAAAGTGCTGGTCTCTCTAAATTGACTACGATTTCAGCTGCATCTACCAGTGTTTTCTCATACTCTGTGTCATTTCTGCGGTTTACGAGAAACTTCTTTGTTTCAGCAAGATGATTGATGGCGCCATGTATATCTAATTCTTTTTTTTTTTGAAGTTGTTTACTCATGTTGATCTCAAACAACGTCATACCACACAACCAGAGAAACGACAAACTTAAAACTAAAAATGGTTTTTGCAATAACCCGCGCATCTGTTCGTGATGTATTACCAGATGCTCCTGTTAAATTTGTGTCATCCGCAATTTCTGCCAGAGCATCGTAGATATCACCAAGCTGATAACGAAAAGGTTTTAAAGCATCAATTCGACTTTCCCACCTTTTTCACTCATTGGTTTAATAGTGAGATTAGAAACATGTCGAGTTAAAACTTCCCAACGGCGAGTTGATGCAGAAAAGAATGTATAAACACGTTGCACTAGATCAAAGAAGGTTGTTGCTTCTAAGCAACATTTTACGGCATCACTTACAGCCAAATTCAAGGTATGTGCACAGCAAGGAAGAAACAATGCTCGTGGATTGACATCTAAAATTCTTCTTTGGACACCATTGGCTTTTCCCTTTAAATTGCTGCCATTGTCATAGCCTTGACCGCGTAAATTTTCGATAGATAAAGATATCTCTTCTAACTGCATAAGAATAGTAACATTCATGCCAGCACCATTTGTCACTTTTAGAGTTACAAAACTCAATGTTCCTTTACAGACGATGGTGCTGCAGTGTCATTTTCTGGATTTGAAATCACATCCACAAAGCGAATGATCATTTGTTCAACATGACCAGCATCTGGTGTGCAATCTAGAATTATTGAAAAGTACTTAGCATCACGAGCAGAAGCCAGAATTTTTCTTCGCCCAACCATGCGGGACAACAGCAGCAGCATGCAAGACGCAATCCTATAAATATAGATAGATGTGTCGCGTTTGTGGAATTCCCAAATACGTCATAGAAAGCATGACGCATTCAACAACGTTCGACAACTAGCGTTGTTTTCTGATTTCTTTTATAAAACCAGATTATTTTAATTTCTAATATGACGTTTTGTCCTTTTATTTAGTGAAATATATTAAGAATTTCAATATTAATAAACTCTTAGCACTAAAATATTATTCAATCCATGTATTACTAAAGGACTTCAATTGTTTTAATATTTCTATTTTTACGTCTTTTACTACCACGGCTGCCGCCCCGGAATTTTTGCCCCCTAGGCGGCCGCCTAGTCCTGCCTAGTGGTTAAACCGGGCCTGGGGGGGGGGGGTTGTTATATCATATGGAGTTTGCTCATCGAATAAGTGTTAAATATTTTAACTCAATTTTGAGAAAAGGAAATGTTATTATTGTATCAAAAAAATGTTTCTTATGCAGGGTGGCGCGCAGATGAAGTAGCCCACCTCAACAGACTAATTGCATCTGAATTCATTTTCTCGTCGACGGTTGTAATCATTGCCATAAAGCAGTAAATCCCATATCATCCTATGTTGTCCCCCGCAGCATCGCATTTAAAAAATATAAGATTCCGCAGCGTACGAAGGGTACTGCGTATTGTGCGGCCACACAGGGTAACATTATCTACCACATCAAAGTCACTATCTACATATATCTACATATCTCCATAGTTTAGAGGAATCTCTAATATCTGTTCTCAATGTGTTTTTAATTGTCCAGATCGGTTATTTAATTCATATTGTTGCAAAATATCGAGGCATCATTATTGTAAAATAACAGAAAAGTGAAATGTAACGGCAAGATTCCAACACAAATAAGCTATGGATACATAACAATATTATCAAATTCTTTCATGGAATAACAAGAATTAAAACAATAATTTTAATCTACCATCGTTAATATTTGTAAGTGTTATTGATTATTTAGTACATTATTACGAGAACGGTAACTCGAAATTTTTGTACAAATTAATTGGCCTGTCTGAACTTTAAATTCAATCTAGATAATTCGAAAGTTAACAATTTTATAAAAATGAAACATTTAAAAGTCAGTATCTGAAAAAAAGAGGCCATAAACTTTACCATTCATTGATCTCTAGCAATAAGTCAATAATCTATGACTCGATGAACACGGACACTAATGTTTTTTTGTACTGACTAGTACACAAAGGCCCGGTACCCGAACGGGTTTGTAGGCATGCATTTGGAGTTGAAAATGGTGGTATAAAAATATTTGAGCGCGTTAACAATCAGTCTATATACAAAAAAATAGCATATCTATGTACTCGAAGTGGCCCCAAAGGACATGGACAGATTATTATTGTAGCCAAAATACATTTGAGTCTAGGGAAACTTAATACTACATCAAATAAGGTCATTTGTTATATTGTTCCTCCCAAAGAAAATAATCCTCTTTATGGGTACACAATGTTAATAAAAATAACCCCCGACTATTAAAATCTGAACCTAACATTAAACTATACATAATTGACGCATACAACACCTTATCATTGATAAATCTTTATTCCTTCATAATATTTTAATGAACTCCTTTCCAAACAGTTCTTCATTTTATGTTTTATTATGTTCATGAAATATTTAAAAAAAAGAGAGAGACTTGAGTGAGTGCCTGCTAGTTAAGCGATACGCTACATGTTTAACAGGTGATTTATATACTTTATACACATTGTAGTTTAGTATAATATATAGATGGTTTATTTACTGTTATACACATTGTAGTTTAGTTTAATATATAGATGGTTTATTTACTGTTATACACATTGTGGTTTAGTATAATATATAGATGGTTTATTTACTGTTAAACAGATTGTAGTTTAGTATAATATATAGATGGTTTATTTACTGTTATACACATTTTAGTTTAGTACAATATATAGATGGTTTATTTACTGTTATACACATTGTAGTTTAGTATAATATATAGATGGTTTATTTACTGTGTTGTGTACAGGATCTTTCGGGGGCCCTTAATCTTCACTCCTTCGTCACTACTTCAGATATGTTAACATTCAGCCACCTAGAACCAGCAGAACACCGCTAATACTTCACATTGAACACTTCAACTATCCAATCAGTAAAGGAACAACGTATTCACAAGAACAAAATAATATAGTTTAATCCTTAAAATATATACATATAGAATAATCACAGAAATCACAATAAGTCCAGATACATAGTGTGGCCATCAACAGCTCAACTTCTACCACCGACCACTACTGGCTGTTACACATCAACCACTGGCCACGTCTCACACCGTAGACTACTGACTAGTCCGTGTTAACTATCTCCCGGTCCCCTACCGTTTACGCTCAAAACCACGCCATGCCCTTTAACCCGTCAGCTGACCCAACACAGCTCGCACACCCCCATATAATATCATAAACCAATGCACAACACTCCCCCCACGGCCCCTTTAGTGTCAAACATATTAGAGTTTGACACTTTATACCACCAACAATATATTACATAATATTCCCAAAACTACCACCGTTTGAACTACAGTCAAGTATTTGCTCATAAACTTCCACGTCGGTAATACAATATACTAATCAATATTTATGTGGGAACATTATTACAAAAGTATTTGACAACTTACATATACATATGGCCACATAATAAGTAACAAGCTGTCAGCTGTGTAGCCAAACAAATGGAATATAAATTAAAATCAATTAAATGAAAATAACTGGTCTACATGAAAATGTCAAATCAATTACAAAAAATATCAATTCAATTACATGAAAGAAAAAACATAGCAATAGTGTCATTGTTGACGACAGTTGACGTAAACTCTGGGGTCTGGCTCGACATAGTTCAGTTAGCAGTGGTCCATAGGCATTCTTCCAGCGACACCCAAGCATAAGTGTAGACCCCCAATGTCTATGTATGTGCTGCATCTTGAGAGGATGTCAGCAATAACATTGTCCTCTCCTGGTATTGTCTGTATGACGAACCTATAGTTCTGAAGCATTAGTGATCACCGAGCCACACTGTTATTGATTTGTTTCTTCTGGTTGATAAACGTCAACGGGGCGTGGTCGGTGTATAATGTAAAAGTACACCCCAAGAGATATTTTTCTAATTTAGTAATACACCAGATTAAAGCTAGACCCTCTCTCTCCACCGTTGCGTAACGAGTCTCAGCCGGCAGTAGTTTCCTGCTGACATACATCACTGGATGGCAGATGCCCTCGGGGTCCTTGTTCATTAGGCACCCCCTATTGCATATTTAGAGGCATCTACAGCTAGGAAAAAAGGTTTTGAAATATCCGGTATTCGGAGAACTGGTTCCCTGGAAAATATGTCTTTTATTCGCTGCAATGCATGCTGACACTTCGCTGTCCACTTTATTTTATTCGGCTGCCCCTTACAGACTAAGGCGACAAGCGGCTCTGTTAACTCAGAAAAGTGGTCAATAAACTTCCTATAGTAATTGCACAGCCCCGAAATACTTCTGACTTGTTTCTTTGTACTGGGCGGTTGAATGTCCAGGATTCTAGTGACGTTATCAGACAGAGGCATGATAGTATTGTTTCCAATCTTGAACCCCAGGAACGATATCACCTGAAGGCCTATCTCCACCTTCCCGGGTTTCACAGTCAAATTATTCTCCAAGAGAATCTTTAAAATGTCATCTATTGCCCGCAGGTGGTCCTCCCAAGTGTTGTGGAATATACACATGTCGTCAATGTAACATATCACATCCTGTATGTGAGAAAACAGTTTCGCCATCATTCTGTTGAATGTTGCGGGCGCGTTAACGAGGCCGAAGCTCATATAGTTCCACTGGAAAAGCCCAAATGGTGTAACGAACGCTGTTATTGGTTTTGAACTGTCCGTCAATGGTATTTGCCAATATCCGCGCGATAGGTCAAGCTTTGTAAAATACTTGGCATTGGCCAACTTTCCTATGATATCGTCAGCATTTGGCATTGGGTACGAATCAAACACAGTTATGCTGTTAACCTTCCGGTAATCCACACATAACCGTACACTGCCGTCTTTCTTCCTCACGAGAACTATCGGGGACGCATATGGGGACTCAGATTGCTCAATAATTCCCATAGCAAGAAGTTCGTCCGATTCGTTTTTCAGTTTTTCACGGAGGTGCAATGGGACTGAATAAGGTTGGAGTCTGACTGGTGTGTTATCCGTGAGGCTGATGTTGTGAGTGATCGCCCTTGTTTTCCCAGGCCGATCCGTCAATATATTTCTATAATTATGTAATATCTTAATAATCTCCCTTGCTTTGCTGTCCTCTAGATTTTGCAAGTTTACATTTAGGTATGTACTATCATTGTGTATCTCCGGGGTCCTAACATCATCTAAGTCATTTCCTGACGGTTCGTCCTCGTGTAGGAGAGTACAGCAGGCTCCAGCATCAGTCTCCAGACCCGTCGGTCGACGGTTGTACTTTTTCAGCATATTTATGTGGAAAGATTTCAGTTTATTATTGATTTCTATCTCATAATCCACCTCGGACAGCTTCCTTTTCACTGTAAATGGACCCTGCCATTGTATGAATAACTTGTTTCTTGGGTCAGGTAAGAAAAGAAGCACTTCATCATTTTCCTGAAGGCACCGCAAAGTTTTATTTTTGTTATGTCTCTTACGGTACTTATCTGATTTTTGAGATATATTACGTCCCGCCACCCGACAGGCCTGTATAATTCTCTCCCTCGTGTCTATGACAATTTGGTATGCATTTTTTACTTCACTTTTCAGGCTTGGTTCGCATAGTATATCTCTATATAACTCTAACGGACCTCTTACATTTACCCCGTAAACCATCTGAAAAGGAGAGAACCCTGTGGACTCGTGTATGTTCTCTCTGTGAGCAAACAAAACTGACGGTAAGTACTTGTCCCACTCTTGAGGACTTTGACTCACTATTTTATTCAGTGCCTGTTTTAACTTTCCGTTGTATCTTTCACATATTCCGTTGCTCTGTGGGTGGTACGGTGTCGTAAATATATGCTTTATTTTTAAAAGACACTCCAATTGATGAAACACCTCTGAAGTAAACTGTGACCCTCTGTCTGACAGTATCGTTTGGGGGAACCCAATCCTTGTAAACATTGTGTACAGAGCGTGTGCCACATTCTGAGCGGTAATGTTAGTCAGTGGTACGGCCTCAGGCCATCTTGTACAGACGTCCACTAATGTTAGAATGTACTTATGACCTTGAGATGATTCTATTGGCATAGGCCCAATCAAATCTATTGCCACCTTTTCGAATGGGTTTTCAACGATGTCAACTGCCTGTATCGGAGCATGTATATGTTTCCCTCTTGGGCCCTTGCGCTGACAAGTATCACATCCTCAAATGTACTCAGCAATCGTCTTGTGTATATTGGGCCAATAGAACTGTGACAAATTTTTTTGTTTTGTACTCCTAATGCCCCTATGGCCGGCCATGTCACCATCGTGCGCTATGCGTAAAATTTTCGCCCAGTACGACTGTGGGGCCACCAGTTGTATTGTTGATTGTTTCTTTCCTTCAAATTTCCGGAATAAGACTCCATCCTTAATAAACAGCCTCGATCTAGGATGGTCCCCACTGTTATTTTGTGTTGCTTTATACAGGTGCCATATTACCGTGTCCGTGGCTTGTTCTAGGGCCATATTATGTCCGCTATTGATAGTTCCCTCTGTGGTTACTGGGGCTATCTTTTCTCCCGCCTTAGGTTCCTCAAGTTCTTTAGGTGCCTCTTTCCCGTTTCGTGTCACGACCACATTACTGACATCATTACATGGAGTATCGTCACATCCCGTGTTATCTCTAATCCAACGTAGAATATCATTGTCTGAGCACTCTCTTATACCCGAAATATTCCCCACAATCAGGTCACATACAGGGTTGTTGACTACATATGCCTCGACATTCCCTGTAAAGTATGGTGTCGCGATGTGTATTACCGCCTGAGGTAGTCTATGTTTCTCACCCGTAAATGATGTCATCATCCCATATTCCCCAGTGTATTGTGATTGTTCTACCAAGCTTTTGCGGACCGTTATCGTTGTGCATCCTGTATCTCTTAAAAACTGCACCGGAGTCGCGTTGACATAGCCCGGGTAGAACTTCAGTTGTCCGTGGCGCGATACGATGGCTAAGCTTGTATCTTTCCGTTCTCCTTTTCGCACGTTTAGTTTGTTGAGGTTTTCCGGATACGTGTCATCACGTTCACATGTATTGGGAGCATACCTCCTGTACCGATACGGATTCGTACCACGTTGAACTCTGCCTGGGTCCCTAGTGACTCGCAGTTTGCAGTCTCTCGCGATGTGATTTGGTCCATTACAAGCATAGCATCGAATACCCGCATCGCCAGGAGAGGGACTTCTGTTCACGCGGACATAGTTACTTCTATCTTGAGTCAGATTTCCGGGTCTAGGTCTGATTTCTTTACGCACTGCAAATCATGTGTCAATGGTATGCTCGGGGTCACCATTTGACATGGGTCTGTCAGGGTGGGCATCTCTATAAACCCGCATAATCTTAACCACATCCGTGGTCGACCGTGGTTCCCTCTCCTGTATGAAGGATGTGAGGTCAGTTGTGCAGGAGTGGGTTATCATGTCAATCACGATAAAATCTCTAATGTCTTTGACAGTGTTGCCCACATTGGCACACTGTAACCACTTGTCAAAGAACCCCCCACGTTGTTCACAAAAGTCTGAGGGTCCTCTTGGGTCGCTGGGCGACTATTGAAAAAAAGTGTCCTAAACCGAGCAGCGTTATGGCCATACGCGTTCAGCAATTCCAGTTTCATCCTGTGATAGCTACTGTCGTCTGCCATATCGTACTTCTGGCACAGGGTCAGCGCCCTGCCCTGCACCAGGTTGGTGAGGATGTTCGCCCACTCCGTTTCCGGGATCTTTTGTGCCCTACAGTTATCTTCGAACCTTTTGAGGTAAGCGTCGATGTCATCTTTTGCCTCGTCGAACTCCCGTATCTTTTTCCTGTACCACGGGATCGGATTCACGTTCCCGGCCTGACCTAATTCGGTTTTCCTCATCTATCTGCAATCTCTTCATTTCTAATTGATATTCCCTCCGTTTGATTTCTTCCTCTCTCTCCTCCCTTCGCTTTAATGCCTCTTCTTCTCTTTCCCTCCGTTTGATTTCTTCCTCTCTCTCTTTCTGTTTGATTTCTTCCTCTCTCTCTCTTTCCGTTTTAGTTCTTCATCTCTTTCTTTCTTTAGTTCCTTCATTTGTTTATCCACGTGCTTAATTAGTTCCTCCCCTTCTAGCATCATTACTTCTTTTGCGAGTCTCACTATTCTCTCCCGAGCCTCAACAAGCAACTGGGCCATTTTTTTTCTTTAACGGAATCTGTGTTTACAATTGATAATACAAGCAAAACTGCTGCTCCACCAATGTTGTGTACAGGATCTTTCGGGGGCCCTTAATCTTCACTCCTTCGTCACTACTTCAGATATGTTAACATTCAGCCACCTAGAACCAGCAGAACACCGCTAATACTTCACATTGAACACTTCAACTATCCAATCAGTAAAGGAACAACGTATTCACAAGAACAAAATAATATAGTTTAATCCTTAAAATATATACATATAGAATGATCACAGAAATCACAATAAGTCCAGATACATAGTGTGGCCATCAACAGCTCAACTTCTACCACCGACCACTACTGGCTGTTACACATCAACCACTGGCCACTGACTAGTCCGTGTTAACTATCCCCCGGTCCCCTACCGTTTACGCTCAAAACCACGCCATGCCCTTTAACCCGTCAGCTGACCCAACACAGCTCGCACACCCCCATAAAATATCATAAACCATGCACAACAACTGTTATACACATTGTAGTTTAGTACAATATATAGATGGTTTATATACTGTTATACACATTGTAGTTTAATATAATATATAGATGGTTTATTTACTGTTATACACATTGTAGTTTAGTACAATATATAGATGGTTTATTTACTGTTATACACATTGTAGTTTAGTATAATATATAGATGGTTTATTTACTGTTATACACATTGTAGTTTAGTATAATATATAGATGGTTTATATACTGTTATACACATTGTAGTTTAGTACAATATATAGATGGTTTATTTACTGTTATACACATTGTAGTATAGTACAATATATCGTACTGATAATTAACTAAGAAAATAATGCCAACCCGGTGCACTTTTTATTACAAAACAATATAAATGAAAATGTAACATTCCTTTTACCTTTATTATATTTTACAGACCAATCGTTTTGAATAACAGCTGCAAGCAATACTATATTGATATAATGTGTGGTAAAATATAATGTATCAAAGTACATAATAGAAATGGATATGATCTATAATTAAGTAGAAGAAATGAATAGGTCAAAAGTCAACGTTTTGAGCTTGTTGAAATAATCTATGCCAGATTAGGATATGTATCATCGTAATGCTTAATCATAGAAAAGATGAAAGAGGGGGGGGGGGTTAAGGTACTATTTGCACCAGGGTCGTAGATAGGCTCGCCGCGACTATTGTTGAATAGTTTACTGGCAGTCCAAGTAAAACTGTACCAATGTATATATAATGAACACTAAAATGTAATAAATTGTTTCCCTTATCAGTTGACCTCATTTAATGTGTCTATCATACGGTCCGGATATAATTACAGTCAACATTTTCTAATTGTTTTCTAATACATAAACACATAGACTCGTGTTTTGACCACATGCTATTGACTCTTTGTTAGCTCTGTGTGTGACGAACCAAGAGTTAAAATCTTTGGGCTAATGAGATTTGGTTGAATTTCAACGGAATTTATTCCGGACTTTTTTAAATATTGTACCCGTGAGCGATGTCATACAGATGCGATGTCCAGCTATTGACCTTATTTTGGGATAGTTGCCAACATAAGTGCTTCATCCCCCTCAGCCCCGTAGCGTGAAAATTCTACAGCAGGGTCCAGACAATAGCAGGGGGGGGGCAGGTTACATTTTACTAAGTAGAACAAATAAGCACGGGTGGCAGACAAAAACCCGCCCCCCGGCCCCCGCACGCTACATTCCTGTCTTCCCTCCTAATGAAATGACTCTGCGAGCCTTTGAATATGAAACCGATAAGCGTGGATCGTGATGAATCTCAACACCTTATGTCACAAATGCCGCTTTGGATATAGCGAGGCTAAAGCTATGCTAGTAGTGTTTCTAAGATCAATATACAAACATCTAATATTTTAACGGCTTTTTTTCGACTGGCTGACCTTGATCTTAAATTTATTAACCAATAAAACATAATAAATGCCGATGACGACATAATTACTTTTTCAGGGTTCTAACCAAATAATGAACGGTGTCCCGTCTTCATATATTGACTATGTGTAGTGATACAAGTCTGTAAAGGTGTATATTGATGTTGATTCTATCAACAGACACATCTGTTTGATGACGCATCACAGCTAATAGAGTGTGTCATGAAAGAAAACAAAAGATCATTGCAGATATTATAGGTACAGCGGATACAGGCATATGACGTAAGCGAACATATCAGAGAGTACATATCAGTACACTATGGCACACGACCTGAGAGATTATAGAAACTTGTGGACAGCCGATAGAAAACAGAAGACTATCTTAGATATTGATTTCAACAAATTCTTCTCTAATGAAATTTGCCTACCTGACATTTTTTTAGGATCAAAGTTTTCTTAAAAAATAAATAAAAGTCGGAAAATTGACCGAATCATTTATTTTGTTTGTTTGTTTATCTTATTAAAAAATGTAAAGAAGTTCATCTCTGCTATACATTTACATTTCAGAGAATATATATATATATATATATATATATATATATATATATATATATATATATATATATATAAGGGCGTCCCAGAAATGCTCGGAAAATTTTCTTTTAATCTTTGGTGTCTCACCCCCTCGAAATGTGTCTCTTGGGTACAATGAGTGAATTGGTGAAGTTGCAGCTCATTTGAACAAAATTTAGAGGTCCCCCAAGAGCTTTTAAAATTCCAGTATTAGGCCAACATAAAAAAATCTACACGAATCTTGGTTCAAATAATTTGCAGTTTTTGCATGCCATATATGAATAAAATGAAGTTTAAATATACTTATATTTACTTCATTGCTACCATTAACTAGAGTTGAAATTGTGTGATTCTTAATTAGAAAATGTAATAAATGCGAGAAAACATATAAAATACCTAATGTGCTAAACTTGTGCAATGTGCATATTTTTTGGTTGGGTTGGAGGTTGATGTCAGCATTCGCAGACCTGGTGCCCTACATAGGGCAAGGTGGATGGCGAAAGCAAACTATGCATTGAAAATCAAACTATTGTTTGCAGGCAACGAAACCATCTTTCAGTTAACAGGTCGAGAATTACAAGGTATTCAGCGCTTTAATCGGTTTACCGTATGTATTTATCTTCAATCATGGTTTTCATGCTGGCTCACCGCAGATGCACCTGTGAATGATATTTTGTTGATACAGCGTTTATACGAATATGATGATGCTGTTCTTCGATCGACTGGATTGAAATTGATGGTGTGTCACTCGTTGTACTTGAGTACGGAACTGTTGACGCTTGCGTTATTTTCAACCCTTTTGCCGGACAAAGAAAAAACTGGCCTTGTTCGGACAATGCAATCAGAACGTGGACCGCATCTCATAAAAAACACTACGCAAAAGTGTTACGGATTGGCGTGCTTAAAACATTTTTGAAACATCCAACACTGATGCCAGTTTTCTTAGATGTTCCTGTTGAAGCCTGGTCAGGATGTACCATCTTTAAAGTTGCAGATTTTGTAAAGAACTGGCTTTGTCGCCAATGACTCTGCAGAGCGAGTTGTAGCATTGATACAAAATTTCAATGACTGTATCACCAAGGACGAAGAACAAAAACAATTTTTGCTCCAAAGTGTTGAAAAACATCGGAAAAATTTTGCAGAGTGTAATCGTGAACAGCTGGCTAAAAATTAAATTTGAAGAACTTTTTTTAAATTTTTGTCTACCCTACAGTTCAAAGTACAAAATAAATAATAAGAATGCTTAATTGCATTGCTTATTATTATTATTTTTCAAGCAGATTGACATTGATTCGAGAAATAACTTGATAAAATGAATACAATTTTGTTTTTCATAATTTTTTACTTAAATTTAAAATTTAAAGTTTTAAACCATTCAAGATTTATATATTTTGTTTCATTCAATATTATAAACAATACTAAGCATCAATTTGTTACTTAATATATCAGTTTCGCTTATAATGCAACATTAACGCTGTATTAGATTTGACAGCGAATGATTTTACACCAAAATCTGGAACTTTAAACCTCTTGGGGGACCTCTAAATATTGTTCAAATGAGCTGAAATTTTGCAGGTTAACTACTGTTACCATATAGACATATTCTGTGGGGTGAGGCATCAACATTTCAAAACTTCCTTTTTTGGGACGCCCTAATATATATATATATATATATATATATATATATATATATATATATATATATATATCCTTCCATCTGTCCACTTTTTTCTATTGTTTCTGTAAGCTAACAAAATGTCCAGGCTGTATCCGTTACAATAAAAATGTAAACCACCATCAGCCAGAACAACTCCTATAAATTAACCAAAGGGTCAACAAACTACGGCCGCAACCATCTAACCAAGGTAAGTTCATTGATCACAGAATTTGTTTGACAAACATGGGGTACATAATGTTCATAAAAATGAAAATTAAAAGATTATACGATATGGATTAAGTTTGGTGACCCATTCAAAAAACTTGAGTATCGGAAGTGTTTGGCAACGATGGTGTGTAAGTCCCTGTAAGGATGAGATGAAATCTTTTAAATCCTATAAATCACTAATAGGAAGGTTTTTATGGTGCCATTCTTTTATCCCTACCATAGCCGATAGTGCCAAGACCTGAAAAATTTCCTTAGGTACCTTCAGGTCGACAGTTGATCGCTTCACCGCATGACCATTAGGGTGGAGTGAAAAAAACTTTTTTTTCATTTTTAGAGCATTTTCGAAAAAAAAAATGCTCTATTGTCCCCGTTTTGTCTGTCTGTCTGTCTGTCTGTCTGTCCGTCATCACCCTAGATCTCAACAACCATAAGTCCTAGACCCTTGATGTATATATCATTTTGTAGGTCTTGGCCTGCCAAAAAAACACTTTGGTCCATTTCGCGATCTGATCTCTGAGGGCCGAAATAGGGGGCGTTTTAAGTACCATTTTTTACTATATAAGCTATATTAACAAACTAGCGCCCTATATCTCAGCAACCATAAGTCCTAGACCCATGATGTATATATCATTTTGTAGGTCTTGGCCTGCCAAGTGTACATCAAAAGTTCATTTTGCGATCTGACCTCTGAGGGTCGAAAAAGGGGGCGTTTTAAGTACAGTTTTTGCTTATATTTTAAATATAAATAATAAAAGCTAATCATTATTTATTTTTGTAACAGTTATTCAACATGATTACTTCCCTCTCTATTTATCGTAACCGTAGCCACTGCTTACACGAAAATGCTCTAAAATGTCCTTTGTCCGAAACGGAAAAGACTTAAATTGCTTGTTCTTTCTAATAGTTCAAAATGGTTGCCAAATGGTCTAAGTAGTTACATAAAAGATATTTTAGGCCATAACTACTTAGACCATTTGGCAACCATTTTAAGCTATTAGAATAAAAAATAAAAAAAAAATAATTTTTCACTCCACCCTAATGACCATCCGTCCCCTGGTAACGATGGTAACAGTTTTATCTTTATAGACTGGGGAAAGGTAGTGAGTAGGACGGGTAATGTACTACAAATTAAAATTCTTGTAATAACATTAAGTCAACAGGAAAATGAAATTATCTATTTATCTATCTATCTATCTATCTATCTATCTATCTATCTATCTATCTATCTATCTATCTATCTATCTATCTATCTATCTGTCTATCAATCTATCTATTTATCTATCTATTTATCTATCTATCTCTCTATCTATCTATCTATCTACGCAACTACACATCATTTACTATTATGATAGTGAAATGTACTTTTGCGTTCTCTCTCTCCCTTGAGCAGGTCCCTGGCCGAGTATTATGTACCTGGCCGAAAGATAAGTTTTGTTTGTTGACCAATAAATCTCTGATCACGTGGCCCGTCTAAATATTCGTGGCTTAATTCAGTTTCTCTGGTTTGGTTTTCGCGCCTGCCACTTAACAAACATTTTTATTTATAGTCGGTGTAATGTATCCACATTAATGCATGTTAGCTACTTACGTTAGTTTAATTGGTTATACAAAAAAAGGAAATTTAAAGAGATGAAAATATTCAGGCAATAACAGTTTCTTTTGTTAGTTACATCAAAAAAATATATTTTGTTTTTTTATATTTTATTTTCTTAGTAAGTGATACTTTTAAAAACATCATCAAAAACACGCACACACCCACACCCACACATCCACACACTCACACACATGTACAGTGTTCATATTCGTCTTTTAATGTGTTGACCAGTGTAACTGAATCAGCCTACAACGATCCCTTGGTCAGCAATGTGGACCTGGACTGAGGGTGGGATCAGCACGCTGTCCAGGACGTGGATGACCCCGTCGGTGGCGATGATATCTTTCTCGAGAATTTTAGCGTGGTTGATATTCAGGGAATTGTCTGTTGACAGATTACAAAATGTCAGCTAAGAGAATCAGCGTACGTTCAATGGAAATAAAAGCATACACTGTCAACTCCAATCTATGTATGTACGATTGTACGTGTCTATGTATGTACGCATCTATTTTTGTACGTGTCTATGTTTGTACGTACCTATGTATGTACGCATCTATTTTTGTATGTATCTATGTTTGTACGTGTCTATGTTTGTATGTGTCTATGTTTGTACGTACCTATGTATGTACGCATCTATTTTTGTATGTATCATTGTTTGTACGTGTCTATGTTTGTATGTGTCTATGTTTGTATGTGTGCATGTTTGTAAGTGTCTATGTTTGTATGTGTCTATGTTTGTATGTGTCTATGTTTGTATGTGTCTATGTTTGTACGTGTCTATGTTTGTATGTGTCTATGTTTGTACGTGTCTATGTTTGTACGTGTCTATGTATGTATGTGTCTATGTTTGTAGTGTCTATGTTTTAGGTGTCTATGTTTGTATGTGTCTATGTATATGTCTTTATATGTATGTGTCTATGTTTGTACGCGAATATGTTTGTACGTGTCTATGTATGTATATGTCTATGTATGTACGTGTCTATGTATGTATGTGTCTATATATGTATGTGTCTATGTATGTACGTGTCTATGTTTGTAGTGTCTACGTATGTATGTGACTATGTTTTAGGTGTCTATGTTTGTATGTGTCTATGTATATGTCTTTATATGAATGTGTCTATGTTTGTACGCGTCTATGTTTGTACGTGTCTATGTTTGTTCGTGTCTATACTACATTTTGCTAGAAGTTATCTCTCTAGCTACACGAATGTGTAATAAAATTTTACCTGCTGCCTGTAGAATCATCAGATTGTCATGATGGCTATCAGCGGAGGTCATTGTGATACTGTGAATCATACCAATACTGAAGACAGTCATAGATCGTACTACGTGGTACTTCAGTGTCTCTGAAATCAAATAGTTCAATACTTATCGGTGTCGTTATTTCTTTTTTTTAAATTGTAACAAAATTTAAATTTGGGAATTATCGTAAATTCGGATCGTGAAAACATGAACAATAAAGTGTATTGCCAATGATAAGGTGTATTGCCAATGATAAGGTGTATTGCCAATGATAAGGTGTATTGCCAATGATAAGGTGTATTGCTAATAATAAGGTGTATTGCCAATGATAAGGTGTATTGCCAATGATAAGGTGTATTGCCAATAATAAGGTGTATTGCCAATAATAAGGTGTATTGCCATTAATAAGGCGTATTGCCTCTAAAAGGTGTTTGCCTCTAATCTGTACTACTTTAGCTCTATGAGCCAATGATGAGCCAATGATGAGCTAATGATGAGCTGATGAGTAAATGATGAGCCAATGATGAGCCGATGATGAGCCAATGATGAGCCAATTCAAGCCCTAGAACTACTCGCGGCTCTTTGTTGAGTTTTGTTCGTCTTCCAATTAGTTTGCTTATTGCAATTATTTAATTCATTTTGCCCTCTAAAATGTTTATATATTATATTATATATTGTATTATATACATGTGTTTATATGGATAACTTTATATCTGTGTTATCTATCTATCAATCAATAAGAACACTCTATCTATCTATCTATCTATCTATCTATCTGTCTATCTGTCTATCTATCTATCTATCGAATTATCAATCTGTCCAACCTGTCACCTGTCTGTGTGATGACTAACATTTTAATGTTTCAACTCTTAAATCAAGAACTTACCTGCCAGATCAGCTGGATGACTTTTTAAATAGGTCAACACGTTAGCGGGAACTTTAGCGAAGGCGTCGTTGTTTGGTATAAACAGAGTGACGTCTTTGTCAGCTGATTTAAAAAAAAAAAGAAAATGAATCACAAAATTACAAACTACTATTGCACAGTGCCGCCGAGAGGAAGGGGTAGGGGACAAATGCCCAGGGGCCCGGCGAGTCTTAGGGGCCCGGACTGAGCTGGTCAATCAACTTTCGAAAATATTATTATCAGCACGGTGGGCCCGTGACAGCCCTGCCCAGGGGCCCGAAATTTCTGTTAGTGCACCTGCACATGCATTAAGATAGTTTCGGTTTGGCTGTCAAGGACTATGGCTAGGAGCTAATGATACTCACCCGTAAAAAAATTGAGAAGATTGGCTGAAACAATGAGACCAGAAAAGGTGCTGAAGTCAGTTCTGTTGAGTGCAATCTGTATGGTGCTCTGGGTTGGAGCCACCAGGACCGTGTCTATCCCGTGAGCGATGCCGTGAACAATGGGGATGTTTTTAACGGTCACGTTGGCCCCATTAGCTGATACAGTCTGTTGTGAAATATATACGTATAGTCTACTATAGGTGGCTTATAGGAATGTATTGCTCATATTCTGAACCGTGATAACTGGCCCAGAACATAGACATGAAGTTTTTTTTTTCTTTTGGGGGTGGGGGGGGGGAGGGCGGTGAAGACAACTCAAAAGTACATGCAAATCCCTTTACCATTAATAAATATTTGAAGTGGCCGTGTCACAAAAAATGTTGTATTGTCTGTTTAACCATATAAACTGCTCTATTCATAACGATTAGGGGACGGGTGGTCGTGCTGTAACGCGCTCGACTGTCAACCTGAAGGTACCTGGTTCGATCTCCGGTGAGGACCAAGGAAATTTTTCAGGTCTTGGCTCAAGTTCCCGATATATCTCCCGTGGTGCCTCCATGGCCATTGCACTATCGGCTATGGTGGGGATGAAAGAAGGGCACCATAAAACCGTCCCATTAGTGGTTTATAGGATCTAAGGGATTTCATCTCATCCTTACAGGGACTTTACACATTGATAACGATTAGTTGCGAAGATTGGATTCAGAAATTCTAACAACATTTTCTACCTTTGTATATAAATAGATAAAAAATGAATTTTCATTTATCTAATATTTAATCATCAAAAGAAACCAGTGGATCTCAATTGTTGACACTTCACGACTCAATATGAAAACTTTGTTATTTTCCGGGAACCATCTGAAATAACCATTCTGTTGTGTTGATACAAACAAACGAATTTAAAACACATTAATTTTAAAATGTCGATTTAGTTATTTTATTTAACAGATTAAAGTATTTTTATGTGTAAATATTTAGAGTTATATTTATAATAATTAACACGTTTTCTCGATCGGTTAGCTATTCATTTAGTTTTGGTCACCACACACCTAAAATGTGCCATAGACCCCCCCCCCTCTCTTCCCCCCCCCCTCCACTCCACATACTTTTGAGATCCACAAGACTAGATATATGCTATTGGATCAATATTTCTTAGCAGCGTATGACTTTTTTTTTTTTCAAAGTTTGGGGTTCAATTCAAATTTTGCAATTGTTTCCGGTTATGACCTCAATGAATGACTTACGTGCAGGATGTTGTATGTGTTGATTCTGATCTGGTGGCGGTTGATGGAGTTCAGGACAATGTCCTCCTGGGTGCCGTGGAGACGTAGTAATGACGTCAGGACTGCGTGGGAGCTTACCAAATCTGCGATCTTAGCAGGGTCGTTCTTGATCGCCTCAAAGGCGTCGGGGCTCAACTTGGCGAATGCGTCATCGGTGGGGGCGAAGATGGTGAAGTGAAGTGCTGAGGGTTAAAGGTCGCAAAATTAAACAGAAGATAAAATGGCACATTAGGTTGTGCACTTCATTTGGTATAGTTATTTAATTTATAGGTGGTGAAGGGAAGTACTGCACTTGATTTTGTTTGGTTAATTCAGTAACTAACATTCGAAATCCCCAGTACTGACTATATAAAAAATACAAATACAAAAAAGTAGACCAATGTCTGGTCACTCTTATTGGTCGCCCCATCCGCCAGGCTCGACCATATTGGTCACCCCATACGCCAGGCTCAACCTTATTGTCGCCCCATCCTCCAGGCTCACCCTTATTGGTCGCTCCATCCGCCAGGCTCAACCTTATTGTCGCCCCATCCGCCAGGCTCAAACTTATTGTCGCCCCATCCGCAAGGCTCAACCTTATTGGTCGCCCCATCCGCCAGGCTCACCCTTATTGGTCGACCCATCCGCCAGGCTCAACCTTATTGTCGCCCCATCCGCCAGGCTCAACCTTATTGTCGCCCTATCCGCCAGACTCATCCTTATTGGTCGCCCCATCCGCCAGGCTCACCCTTATTGGTCGCCCCATCCGCCAGGCTCACCCTTTTTGGTCGCCCCATCCGCCAGGCTTAACCTTATTGTCGCCCAATCCGCCAGGCTCAACCTTATTGGTCGCCCCATCCGCCAGGCTCACCCTTTTTGGTCGCCCCATCCGCCAGGCTTAACCTTATTGTCGCCCCATCCGCCAGGCTCAACCTTATTGGTCGCCCCATCCGCCAGGCTTAACCTTATTGTCGCCCCATCCGCCAGACTCACCCTTATTGTCGCCCCATCCGACAGGCTAAACTTTATTGGTCGCCCCATCCGCTGGGTTTATTTGAGATATGAGGATTATGTGGTGACTTCAGAAACTGAGGTAATTTCAGGTAAAAAGATAAAATAATGCGTCGACGAATACATGGTCTAGTTAATCGAATATGAATTATTAAACTGTCATATTAGCAGAATAGTTGTTTGGCCCTATTTAAGCTGGATTTTCTTGTGGGAAACGTGGCCAAGCGCTCGATTTTCAACAAGAGAGTCCTGGTTTCGGGCCTGGATGAGAACTTATGGAATTTGGGCGACTGGGCGTTGTGCTAACCACACAATCCATTTCAATGCCGAGGCTACAAGGACATAATAATTCAACACTTCATCTGCTGCTATGGTCCATAGGGTTTAAGCGAATTTTATATTATTAGTAGTAAATACTTAATTCTCGCTTTTATTTTATTATCATGTTTCAATTATTTACTATTAGTATTATTCCGTTCAATAACTTACATGAGTTAATTTGTGGCAATAGGCCAGACTTTGTTAGCAGATCACTAAACACTGTGAAATGACCATTGGACGTGAGACCGGCTATAATATCAGGAACTACAAATACAAAAAGGAAATATTATCGTAAGGTTAAAAAAAGTTACATCATAATAAAACCATCCAAATCATCATGTCATATCAATAAACATACATGTCCACTCAGTTAGCGACTCACCATATATCAACAAACATACATGTCACCTCAGTGAACGACTCCCCATATATCAACAAACATACATGTCACCTCAGTGAGCGACTCACCATATATCAACAAACATACATATCACCTCAGTTAGCGACTCACCATATATCAACAAACATACATGTCACCTCAGTGAACGACTCACCATATATCAACAAACATACATGTCACCTCAGTTAGCGACTCACCATATATCAACAAACATACATGTCACCTCAGTGAACGACTCACCATATATCAACAAACATACATGTCACCTCAGTGAACGACTCACCATATATCAACAAACATACATGTCACCTCAGTGAACGACTCACCATATATCAACAAACATACATGTCACCTCAGTGAACGACTCACCATATATCAACAAACATACATGTCACCTCAGTGAACGACTCACCATATATCAACAAACATACCTGTCCACTCAGTGAACGACTCGACATATATCAACAAACATACATGTCACCTCAGTGAACGACTCACCATATATCAACAAACATACATGTCCACTCAGTTAGCGACTCACCATATATCAACAAACATACATGTCCACTTAGTTAGCGACTCACCATATATCAACAAACATACATGTCCACTCAATTAGTGACTCACCATATATCAACTTACACTAAATTTCCAATTATGAATAAATATCAATAAATATAAATAAAAAAAAATCTTCTATAAAGGATAAACTAAAAAGTAAAGTAAATAATAGTTCAATATATCAATGAAATATTTTTATAACATAACATTATTAAAAATATAAGGACACACACATCAGCCAATGAAAAAAAACATATTTAGTTCAATATATTGTACTAACTCACGGATTTAATTTTAGTTATAGTAGCAAACTTCCTAATGATGAAATATTTTAATTATCCCCCTCACACACACACACACAGCCTGTACACACTTTAGTTAGTTTTTTTTACATGTCTGGCGACCTTCTTTCTTTACTGGGTGACAGAAATATCGACAGTTATATCGTTTGAATAGGCTCTGATATAATATGTGAACGGAATTGATTTAATGTGGTTTGCAGTTGTTTGAATATGCCATTGTTACATGCTGTCTTATGCAAGTCTACTTAGACTTACATAAGTGGTATTTACCTACCCATTGTTAAGGTAACACAAATAAATAAATCTTGTTTTACAGTTCTCAAGATCATGAAAATAGGAGATGTGTTTTACAACAACTGACAGTTTATTGGTCAAATTATGGCGCCAAGTGACGCAAGAGAAAACGTTATGTACTGATTGCGGTGAAAATGGGTTAGGGGAGACAATTACTTTTAATTTACGTATGCCACATAGTCTAACATCTACCAGACCTTTCTATATAAAACTGTTTGTTTCGGAGAGTATCACAGAATATTTTGTGATCTCTCCTTCCTGGTCTGAGAGACATACCATGATCCACGGGGGATGGATCATAGGGGTTCTCTAGTCAGGAAAAAAAACCCATTACTTGCGAGGGTGGTGGTACTGTGGTCAATGAGGACTATCCGAGACCGCAGTATTCACAGCTGGCAGAGGTGACGGATGTGGTCGGCACACAACACCCTTCCTCTCCATCCCACTCAAGCACACCTGCGCAGCCTGCCATTTCGGGCTGAGGGTACAGGCACACTACACCCTCCCCTCTGTCCGAGTGGCAGGATAACCCCCGTTCCTTGCCATTCTGGCCGATCGGCAGTACACACACCCTGCTGGTCTGGCAAGTTTGGGCAAGGATTAAAACCCATCTTTCTGCCGTCCCTGCAGATGATAGCGGGTACACTCACCCCGCCGCTCAGTAGGCATGGCAGACGTGCATCAGCGCCGCCAACAGTGCTGGTGTGGTAGGCACACTACACCCTACCATGCTGGCAATGGCGGCGTTAAAAAAAAATAAAAAAAAAAAACAAGGTAATTGTTTCGGAGAGAATCATATAAAACTCTCCTTCCTGGTCTGAGAGATATACCATGATCCACGGGGGATGGATTATAGGGGTTCTCTAGTCAGGAAAAAAAAACCATTACTTGCGAAGGTGGTGGTACTGTGGTCAGTGAGGACTATCCGAGACCGCAGTATTCACAGCTGGCGGTGGTGACGGATGCGGTCGGCACACAACACCCTTCCACTCCGTCCAACTCAAGCACACCTGCGCAGCCTGCCATTTCGGGCTGAGGGTACAGGCACACTACACCCTCCCCTCTGTCCGAGTGGCAGGATAACCCCCGTTCCTTGCCATTCTGGCCGATCGGCAGTACACACACCCTGCTGGTCTGGCAAGTTTGGGCAAGGATTAAAACCCATCTTTCTGCCGTCCCTGCAGATGATAGCGGGTACACTCACCCCGCCGCTCAGTAGGCATGGCAGACGTGCATCAGCGCCGCCAACAGTGCTGGTGTGGTAGGCACACTACACCCTACCATGCTGGCAATGGCGGCGTTAAAAAAAATAAAAAAAAAAAACAAGGTAATTGTTTCGGAGAGAATCATATAAAACTCTCCTTCCTGGTCTGAGAGATATACCATGATCCACGGGGGATGGATTATAGGGGTTCTCTAGTCAGGAAAAAAAAACCATTACTTGCGAAGGTGGTGGTACTGTGGTCAGTGAGGACTATCCGAGACCGCAGTATTCACAGCTGGCGGTGGTGACGGATGCGGTCGGCACACAACACCCTTCCACTCCGTCCAACTCAAGCACACCTGCGCAGCCTGCCATTTTGGGCTGAGGGTACAGGCACACTACACCCTCCCCTCTGTCCGAGTGGCAGAAAAAACCCCATTCCTTGCCATTCTGGCCGATAAACAGTACACAAACCCTGCTCGTCTGGTCAGTTTGGGTAAGGATTAAAACTAGGGCTGTACCGGATTCTAATTTTTAGATCCTGCAGGATCGGAACCGGAATCGGATTTAATATTTGAATTCTGCCGGAATCGGAACAGGAACCGGATTTTACCGAATTAAATAGTAACTCTTCCGAACGAAGCAGTAATTTCTGGCCTAACATAAAAAATATATAAGAATGAAAAATAGAGTGAAAATTTAGTTTTCAAGTTCTAGATAGCAAAAAACAGTATTAACCATTTAGATCTTGAAGACTGTAACTAAAACCCCTTCCCCAATCTTGAGTTAAGAAAGATAACTCTGTCAAAATAACAGGTTCTTCGTTTTAAAAATGTATTTTAATAAAGCTGTACATAACATATCTTAGAAAGTATAATAAACATGTTTATTAATAAATGAGTTCCAATATATATATATATATATATATATATATATATATATATATATATATATATATATATACTGTAGCACCACCCGATAGCTTATTTTTCTTTAGTGTTCCATAGTGACGTCACCGAACCGTGTTATTTCATTCATACTTTCATTTAAACCATTATTTGACTATTTCCCATAAAAACGCAAATTAAAATGCATTTTCAAATCTAAATGAATATCACTTTAATGTTCATTTAAAAATGTATCTTCAAGTTATTTATCTAAATTTGCGAGGAATTTTATCCAAATCGTGACAAAATCCACTAAATTAAAAAAATTTGCAGAAAAGTAAATTATTGCACTTTTTTAAAACTGTAAACACCCAAAAATAGATCGCTGTCTGCTCTTTAAAAAAAGTTAAACTTTGATAGCTAAATATAGTTTATAGAAAACACGGAATCAAAAGTAGCGGAAGATAAGGTGTCGTATTACTAGACCAGGGGTCGGCAACCTTTTGAGACGGAAGAGCCTAAAGTTATAATTTACAATTTTCTCAATTTTTAAAAAGCCACTAAATTTGTTGTTTCAATATTTCGGTATTTGATCAGGCCGCAATTTGACATCGAAAGAGCCACAACTTGAACTCGAAAGAGCCGCATGCGGCTCGCGAGCCGCAGGTTGTCGACCCCTGTACTAGACTAAATACGATTCAAATCTTCCTTTCTAATACATTTGTACTAACATATAGAACTAAAAGCGATCAACGTTATTGTATTTTTAAAATCAAAGGAAGTTATTGTTTTAATTTTATTGTATAGCGCTAAATATTTCAAAATTATGTTGCGCTAAAAAAATTTCTTACAAATTTCAAACAACAAAGAAATCCGGCTTAGATCCGGAACATTTTAACCGGAACCGGAATCGGAATCGGATTTGTTAAAACTGCCGGAATCCGGCTTAACAGGAACCGGAATCGGATTCCGGTACAGCCCTAATTAAAACCCATCTTTCTGCTGTCCCTGCAGATGATAGCGGGCACATTTACCCCGCCGCTCTGTAGGGACGGCAGACGTGCATCAGCGCCGCCAACAATGCTGGTGTGGTAGGCACACTACACACTACCATGCTGGCAATGGCGGCGTTAAAAAAAATTAAAAAAAAAAAAATTGTATTTAAAAAAAAAAAAAAAAATCAAGGTATGACGACCACTCAATCCCATAAGTCAATAGAAATTGCTACTAATTAGAAGCGTGTCACATTAAAAAGTATAATATTGCCAACTTCTAAAGTTTTTAGTTAGATACGACTTAAACTAGTGGTAAAGACTAGGGAGCGACCGATAATCGGATCGGTATCGGACCGATACTGGCCCTATCGGTTAATATCGGATCAACCGATTTTTGTAGGGAGCGACCGATAGTCGAACCGATATTGGCACTATGCAGGCCCGTAGCCAGGTCAAAGTAAGCAGGGGGCACCAATACCCTGGCAAGGGGGCACCTTTACTTTTTCTTTATTTTTCCTCTTTTTCTTCTTTTTTAAGCGGAGGGCACTCCACACTTAGCGGGGGGGGGGGGCACGGCCCCTCAGTGCCCCCCCCTTGGCTACGGGGCTGGCACTATGGGTTAACTATCGGACCGGCCGTTTTTTCGGCTTTCGATACATTGTTTTTTTTTCACATCAGAGTTGCAGAAAAAAAAAAAAGTAAATAACCCAATTCTATAACCAGATCAGACAAGATTTAAAAAAAAAAGGAAAAAAAAACCCGTACACAGAAATTGTCACGTCCACAAAAATTACATCTGCGATATGACCTTGAATTAATAGGATTGGCATTTTTTAATTCTAATGTATGACCTTGAATGATACAATTAGTGAACATCTGTGTGTATTTTTTTTTTTGGGATGGGAAGTTGGGGGGGGGGTAAACAAGACACGTGTGGGCGAAGTGTTACGAAATATGACAGGGAAGGGGTGAACATGGGTTGACATATTGGGAACTACAGCACGAGAAAAACACGTGTTTGGCATTGTTGTTGATTAAAAAAATATCGGTATCGGTAAAAATGCTGGGGGAAAATATCGGTATCGGACTATCGGTAAAAAGGCATATCGGTCGCTCCCTAGTAAAGACCACTCTTAAAATAAGAAAACGAATTGGTATTAAACACTTGTAGCACAAATAGTGTTGACAACTATCAGATGTTCAGCTGTTACTATTAAAAATATGACGAGATTTGAACAGAAGAAAATATGCATTACAATTTTCATTGAAACTTCATGCATTGATCGTTAGATGAGGTATATGAGCGTACATTGATGGTTTGATCATGTGTTTGAGTGTACATTGATTGTTAGATGAGGTCTATGAGTGTACATTGATTGTTTGATCATGTGTTTGAGTGTACATTGATTGTTTGATCATGTGTTTGAGTGTACATTGATTGTTAGATGAGGTCTATGAGTGTACATTGATTGCTAGATGAGGTCTAAAAGTGTACATTTTTAAAATGTGTTTCATGTGGATTGCGCGCTGTACTAAGTAAATAACAAAAGTGATCATTTATGTAATACTCACATCTGGTTGCTGCAGTTGTTGTCACCTGACCGCTGATTGACCCAATGAGAGCAGCGAGCAAAAATATGACGACCTTCATTTTGTTTGTTTTTCGAAGAATAGAAACTGCATTATGAATGAAGAAGAAAAATACTCTATAACATTATATTATACACAATAACATTATTTTATACACAATAACATTATAATAAAATTGTCAATAAAGTATACGAATTATTTTTTTTTTGTAATTTCCATGTGATATTCGAAACAATCTGAAATAAAGCTTGTTTCACTTAAATTTATACTGATTAGTATAAAAATAGAAGGGACTCTACCTTAGCACAAACGTACCCAACTGACTGTCGGCAGGTCTTTATGTTCTAGGGCAGATAACCGGCCCAGGATGTGACCTGATTTTAAAAATTTTGATAGGCAGCTGACTAAGCACGGGAAATTTCCATTCTGTAAATATTCTCACATTATGTCTTGATCAGTGATGGTCTTAGAAGTACGCGGGACCCAGGGCGAGTGTACTTTGCATAAGATAGGTTGTGTGTCCATTTTATCGCCCAGTGCAAGTGTCCATTTTATCGCCCAGTGAAAGTGTCCATTGTAACACACAAAGCAAGCGTCCCTTGCAGGTCAAAATCACTCCATATACCACCTCATAGCTAGATGTTGAAACACTTGGACATTTAGAGAACCGTGTTAGACTAGATACAGCCAAACTACAGCGCTGTTTGATGATAGTTTCATCACGTCTACGATCTACATATTATTTGTATTTAGTTCATATAAAATCTACATCCATCTGCTCTCGCTCCTACCCTTCATTTCAAACTTAAGAAAGAACACGTTGATGCCCGAGGTTCAAAGTTTTACCCATACCTGGATTAGATCTTTTTACGGTCACATTAAGATACAGCTTGACCACAGGGTATGGAGGTTTGTCGTTAGCACAATGATGTGGTATGTGATTACTTAGCAATAAGTGGGTGTGATCAAACGGGTTTCTCGATAGTGAAGATTGTAAGAAGGCGATCTGCTGGCTGCAGCACTGACTTGAAGAAGCCAATCACAATCTTTCCTCCCTGCAGTACAAATGATTTTGAGATGGATCATCTTCTGATTCTAAATCTAACCCTTGACTTATTAACATCCTGGGTATATCTGACAACGAAAGCATTCGAACGCTTTATCAGCATTAGGCGAGTCGGACTCACAGCGTAGCCGTCTTCCCATATCAGGTTTAATTAAAACAATATGGGGGCAGCACGTCTTGGGCTTGTATACAAAGTTACAGTCACGTTTTATATCAGGTTCAATTTTTTGTTAACATTTAACATAGTGCATGCTATGGATATTATTTACCATGGTTTGGGATGAGGTTCCATATTTAGTTATCATTCTAAATTCAAGTTACATCGTATATTCTCTCATTCAAGTTACATCGTATATTCTCTCATTCAAGTTACATCGTATATTCTCTCATTCAAGTTACATTATGTATTCTCTAATTCAAGTTACATCGTTTATTCTCTCATTCAAGTTACGTCGTGTATTTTCTAATTCAAATTACATCATGTATTCTCTCATTCAAGTTACATCATGTATTCTCTCATTCAAGTCACATCATGTATTCTCTAATTCAAGTTACATCGTATATTCTCTAATTCAAGTTACATCATGTAATCTCTAATTCAAGTTACATCGTATATTTTTTCCTTATTCATATGAAACAAATTACATATTGACATCTACAATCCTTTAAAATTTAAATTAAAATACTTTTTTATTTTTAAGCAAATATGTTTCATTATTTCTTTTCCTAATATAAACTGAAAATGTATTTTAACAGCATTTTTAAAACTTATTAACTAGCACTTTTATAAATGTAAATCAATAATAGTTTTAGAACCGCGACATTTAATCTGTAAATAAAAAACAAATTTAATCAGAAAATATAGGTTAAATGCCCAGTCAAATTGATAAGAATACAGACGTGGAAACATATCTTAATGGAAAGACAAATTTAAAATGAAATAAATAGCATTCAAGTGCCGGAAAAGTCATTGCAAGAACCCAAGTGTATCATAGGGTCAAGAGTAGTTGAGTTCGCGATGTCCAAAGCCAAAATGAGGCTAACTATTATGTTGCTGAATGTGTCCTAATCAGGGTTGTTAACAATACTCTTATATTGTTTCGTCAATACCAATACCAGTACTTCATAAAAAGAGTATCGCCCATACCAATACAAATACTCAATTAAAAATGTATTGCCGAAATCGATACCAGTACAATACCAATACTTTTGAGAAGAAAAACACATTATTATTATTTAAAATATAAAGAGAGCAAGTTTTTTAAAGTTTGTATATAACTGACAGATCGATCAAAAAAGAAATAGTGTTTTATTTTCTGTCGTTCATTGAAACATTGAACAAAAAGTTGATAAAAAGAAAGTAAATGAATGAAAGAATATAAGAATAACATTTATAGATATCGGCGCGCAAAGCAAAATCTTCAAAAGAGAATTAAAATTTAAATTTTCCTTCAGCTCGCCAACCGTGGTTGTATTTGTGGGGAGGTGGGTGGTGTTAATATTGGTAGGGTTGATGGCTATGATTGCTAGTAGTGATTGAATATATGTAGATTACTTTTAAAACAAGGTATTAAAATCGCTATTGTTTTTCTGCAATTTTTTTTTCTGAGTTGTATGAGCAGCACAATTGTGATATTTTGATTTTTTATTCAAAACTGATAAGTGTGGAGAAATAATATAGTCTAAGTTTGATGACGCAATTCGCTAGGCTCCGTTCACCGCAGTATCTATGGCGTCATTCCGCCATCTTGAGTGTAAATATTGGGAGCTTCAGTGTATACGTCATTTGGTACAAATGACGTATATTGAAACCGACAGTTGGGAGCACATGCTTTGTTTATAGTTAGTTGAGCTCTGTGCATCATAGGATTCGGATGCATATTCTAGTAGAGTCTAGCTTTGGGCATCGATGTAGATGGATGCATATTAACAGTTTGCTATTGTACTCCTCCTGAATTTACCTTTATGTCAGTTCATGTTGAAGAATTAAATGATTGTTTGCTGTTACTTCACTGGAGTTATCTTCGTGATTTGTGTTGTCTGAATTATTACACCTTCTACAAGTATCTTCATTATAAGGACCCGTAACATATATTTGGCACCTCCGACGGAGTACTCAATACTATTTGGAGTACGTAACATATATTTCTCACCTCCGACGGAGTAGGCTACTCAACATTATTTGGAGTACGTAACAATAAGCATACAAATGGTAGGGGTGTTCAATTTGGTTTATGAATTATATATTTTTTTTCATTTTGAATATTTTAAGATACTAAGTAAATTTTTTTTGTTAGAGTTTGTTACAATACATTCTTAAAATACCGATAGAAAAGTATTGGTATCGATTATCGAAAATCTTTCGTTTAAAATGTATCGGCGATAAACTAATCAATACGTGATACAAAAAGGATCGGCAATACTGTAACCAATACTAAAAAAGTATCGCCGATACTGTATTGGCCTATACCGATTAACAACTCTGATCCTAATTCCACAATTATTTGTAGATGACGACACGATACCGATTCGTCGTTTAAACATCGATTATCAATTCCAATTTCTGACTTTAAAATTTCATTTAATACTATCAGAAATAAATATCTATTTATATATTCTAATTTAAATAAATGACCATTGACATTTTGGTTCCAGTTTCAGCCATTTAAAGATTTTATTGCTAAGAGTAAAAGGGAAACTCTTAGATATACTTGACCAAAAGCGGATGCAATTAATTATACATCTATAATTATAAATACTAACTTTAAATATTATCTGGAATGCCTAAGCCGTTAATTGGCTCGTTAATATCAAATAAGGGTGAAATGATTTAAGATATAATTACATGTCTTTTATCACATGTCTTGTATCACATGTCTTGTATCACATGTCTTGTATCACATGTCTTATATCACATGTCATGTATCACATGTCTTGTATCACATGTATTATATCACATGTCTTGTATCATATGTATTGTATCACGTCTTGTTTCACATGTCTTGAGCCATTGATCTTAATACAAACACAGACAAAACACATATTGAACTACTGACATTTATACACACAATGACACATACACAGATTAAACTGTTGACATTAAAGCACACTTGACACATACACACATTAATATATTGACATTATTACACACGCTGACTCATGCACACAGTGACACAGCACACATTGAACTATTGACATTAATACACACACTGACTCATACACACAGTGACACAACACACATTGAACTATTGACATTAAAACACACACTGACACATACACACAGTGACACAACACAAATTAAACTATTGACATTAATACACACAGAGACATACACACATTGAACTATTAATATTAATACACACTCTAATACACACATTCCTCTATTGACAGGAGATACTGACTCAATGTCACTCGTTCAGTCCTATGCAATCTAACAATGTAAGCGTTGCACAGTGTTGGAATTAAAAGACCTATATTACTCTTATGGGCTTGAATCCATCTTCTGTTTTAAAGTAGTAAACTCTAAAAGTATGTGGTTGTCAAATTTTAATATTTCAATCTGAAAAAATATTTAGTTTTGACCAACATGTAATTAAAAAAAGACACATAAGAAATCTTAAAAGCGTCATTTATTGTATACATAGAATTTAACATTTGCTTCCTGGGTTTTAGAGTTGCAGCATATAGACAACATCATGTAAACATGCACACATAGAGATGCAGCATATAGAGAACAGAGTGTAAACATGGACACATAGAGTTGTAGCATATAGAGAACAGAGTGTAAACATGCACAAATAGAGTTGTATCATATAGAGAACAGAGTGTAAACATGGACACGTAGAGTTGTAGCATATAGAGAGCAGAGTGTAGACATGGACACACAGAGACGCAGCATATAGAGAACAGAGTGTAAACATGAACACAAAGAGATGCAGCATATAGAGAACAGAGTGTAAACATGGACACATAGAGATGCAGCATATAGAGAACAGAGTGTAAACATGCACAAATAGAGTTGTAGCATATAGAGAACAGAGTGTAAATATAAACACATAGAGTTGTAGAATATAGAGAACAGAGTGTAAACATGCACAAATAGAGTTGGAGCATATAGAGAAAAGAGTGAACAAATGGACACATAGAGTTGTAGCATATAGAGAACAGAGTGTAAACAGGGACACATAGAGTTGTAGATTATATAGAATAGAGTGTAAACATGCACACATAGAAATATAGCATATATAGAACAGAGTATAAAAATGGACACATAGAATTAAAGCATATCGAGAACAGAGTGTAAACATGGAAACATAGAGTTGTAACATATAGAGAACAGAGTGTAAACATGCACATATAGAGTTGTAGCATAAAGAGAACAGAGTGTAAACAGGGACACATAGAGTTGTAGCATACAGAGAACAGAGTGTAAACATGGACAAATAAAGTTGTAGCATTTAAAGACAGAATGTAAACATGGACAAATTAAGTTGTAGCATATAGAGAACAGAGTGTAAACATGCACACATAGAGTTGTAGCTTTCAGAGAACAGAGTGTAAACATACACAAATAAATTTATAGCATATAGAGAACAGAGTGTAAACATGTACAAATAGAGTTGTAGCATATAGAGAACAGAGTCTAAACATGTACAAATACAGTTGTAGCATATAGAGAACAGAGTGTTACACATGCACAAATAGAGTTGTAGCTTTCAGAGAACAGAGTGTAAACATGCACAAATAGAGTTGTAGCATATAGAGTTGTAGCATATAGAGAACAGAGTGTAAACAGGGACACATAGAGTTGTAGCCTATAAAGAACAGAGTGTAAACATGGACACGAAGAGTTGTAGCATATAGAGAACAGAGTGTAAACATGGACACATAAAGTTGTAGCATATAGAGGACAGAGTGTAAACATGGACACATAGAGTTGTAGCATATAGAGAACAGAGTGTAAACATGGACACATAGAGTTGTAGCATATAGAGAACAGAGTGTTAACATGGGCACATAGAGTTGTAGCTTTTATATAGAAAAGAGTGTAAACATGCACAAATAGAGTTGTAGCATATAGAGAACAGAGTGTAAACAGAGACACATAGAGTTGTAGATTATAGAGAACAGAGTGTAAACATGCACACATAGAAATATAGCATATAGAGAACAGAGTGTAAAAATGGACACATAGAGTTGAAGCATATCGAGAACAGAGTGTAAACATGGACACATAGAGATGCAGCATATAGAGAACAGAGTGTAAAAATGGACACATAGAAATGAAGCATATCGAGAACAGAGTGTAAACATGCACACATAGAGATGCAGCATATAGAGAACAGAGTGTAAAAATGGACACATAGAGTTGAAGCATATAGAGAGCAGAGTGTAAACATGCACAAATAGAGTTGTAGCATAAAGAAAACAGAGTGTAAACATGGACGAATAGAGTTGTAGCATATGGAGAACAGAGTAAACATGGACAAATAGAGTTGTAGCATATAGAGAACAGAGTGTAAACATGCACAAATAGAGTTTTAACATATTGAGAACAGAGTGTAAATATGGAGAAATAGTGTTGAGGCATATAGAGAACAGAGTGTAAACATGAACACATAGAGTTGTAGCATATAGAGAACAGAGTGTAAACAAGGACACAGAGTTGTAGCATATAGAGAACAGAGTGTAAACATGGGCACATAGAGTTCTAGCATATAGAGAACAGAGTGTAAACATGGACACATAGATTTGTAGCATATAGAGAACAGAGTGTAAACATGTACACATAGAGTTTCAGCATATAGAGAACAGAGTGTAAACATAGACACATAGAGTTGTAGCATAAAGAGAACAGAGTGTAAATATGGGCACATAGAGTTGTAGCATATAGAGAAAAGAGTGTAAACATGCACAAATACAGTTGTATCATATAGAGAACAGTGTGTAAACATGGACACATAGAGTTGTAGCATATAGAGAACAGAGTGTAAAAAGGGACACATAGAGTTGTAGCATATAGAGAACAGAGTGTAAACATGTACAAATAGAGTTGTAGCATATAGAGAACAGAGTGTAAACAAGGACACAGAGTTGTAGCATATAGAGAACAGAGTGTAAAAATGCACACATAGAGTTATAACATATAGAGAACAGAGTGTAAACATGCACATATAGAGTTGTAGCATATAGAGAACAGAGTGTAAACAGGGACACATAGAGTTGTAGCATACAGAGAACAGAGTGTAAACATGGACAAATAAAGTTTTAGCATTTAAAGACAGAATGTAAACATGGACAAATTAAGTTGTAGCATATAGAGAACAGAGTGTAAACATGCACACATAGAGTTGTAGCTTTCACAGAACAGAGTGTAAACATACACAAATAAATTTATAGCATATAGAGAACAGAGTGTAAACATGTACAAATACAGTTGTAGCATATAGAGAACAGAGTGTTACACATGCACATATAGAGTTGTAGCTTTCAGAGAACAGAGTGTAAACATGCACAAATAGAGTTGTAGCATATAGAGTTGTAGCATATAGAGAACAGAGTGTAAACAGGGACACATAGAGTTGTAGCCTATAAAGAACAGAGTGTAAACATGGACACGAAGAGTTGTAGCATATAGAGAACAGAGTGTAAACATGGACACATAAAGTTGTAGCATATAGAGGACAGAGTGTAAACATGGACACATAGAGTTGTAGCATATAGAGAACAGAGTGTTAACATGGGCACATAGAGTTGTAGCTTTTATATAGAACAGAGTGTAAACATGCACAAATAGAGTTGTAGCATATAGAGAACAGAGTGTAAACAGAGACACATAGAGTTGTAGATTATAGAGAACAGAGTGTAAACATGCACACATAAAAATATAGCATATAGAGAACAGAGTGTAAAAATGGACACATAGAGTTGAAGCATATCGAGAACAGAGTGTAAACATGGACACATAGAGATGCAGCATATAGAGAACAGAGTGTAAAAATGGACACATAGAGTTGAAGCATATCGAGAACAGAGTGTAAACATGCACACATAGAGATGCAGCATATAGAGAACAGAGTGTAAAAATGGACACATAGAGTTGAAGCATATAGAGAGCAGAGTGTAAACATGCACAAATAGAGTTGTAGCATATAGAAAACAGAGTGTAAACATGGACGAATAGAGTTGTAGCATATGGAGAACAGAGTAAACATGGACAAATAGAGTTGTAGCATATAGAGAACAGAGTGTAAACATGCTCAAATAGAGTTTTAACATATTGAGAACAGAGTGTAAATATGGAGAAATAGTGTTGAGGCATATAGAGAACAGAGTGTAAACATGAACACATAGAGTTGTAGCAAATAGAGAACAGAGTGTAAACAAGGACACAGAGTTGTAGCATATAGAGAACAGAGTGTAAACATGTACACATAGTGTTTCAGCATATAGAGAACAGAGTGTAAACATGGACACATAGAGTTGTAGCATATAGAGAACAGAGTGTAAATATGGGCACATAGAGTTGAAGCATATAAAGAAAAGAGTGTAAACATGCACAAATAGAGTTGTAGCATATAGAGAAAAGAGTGTAAACAGGGACACATAGAGTTGTAGCATATAGAGAACAGAGTGTATACATGGACACATAAAGTTGTAGCATATAGAGAACAGAGTGTAAACATGTATAAATTGAGTTGTAGCATATAGAGAACAGAGTGTAAACATGGACACATAGAGTTGTAGCATATAGAGAACAGTGTAAACATGGACACAAAGAGTTGAAGCTTTTATATAGAATAGAGTGTAAACATGAACACATAGAGTTGTAGCATATAGAGAACAGAGTGTAGACATGGACACATAGAGTTGTAGCATATAGAGAACAGAGTGTAAACATGCACAAATAGAGTTGTAGCATATAGAGAACAGAGTGTAAACATGGACAAATAGAGTTGTAGCATACAGAGAACAGAGTGTAAACATGGACAAATAAAGTTGTAGCATTTAAAGACAGAATATAAACATGGACAAATTGAGTTGTAGCAAATAGATAACAGAGTGTAAACATGCACACATAGAGTTGTAGCTTTCAGAGAACAGAGTGTAAACATGCACAAATAAATTTATAGCATATAGAGAACAGAGTGTAAACATGTACAAATAGAGTTGCAGCATATAGAGAACAGAGTGTAAACATGTACAAATAAAGTTGTAGCATATAGAGAACAGAGTGTTACACATGCACAAATAGAGTTGTAGCTTTCAGAGAACAGAGTGTAAACATGCACAAATAGAGTTGTATCATATAGAGAACAGAGTGTAAACATGCACATATAGAGTTGTAGCATATAGAGAACAGAGTGTAAACAGGGACACATAGAGTTGTAGCCTATAAAGAACAGAGTGTAAACATGGACACATAGAGTTGTAGCATATAGAGAACAGAGTGTAAACATGGACACATAGAGTTGTAGCATATAGAGGACAGAGTGTAAACTTGGACACATAGAGTTGTAGCATATAGAGAACAGAGTGTAAACAGGGACATATAGAGTTGTAGATTATAGAGAACAGAGTGTAAACATGCACACATAGAAATATAGCATATATAGAACAGAGTGTAAAAATGGACACATAGAGTTGAAGCATATCGAGAACAGAGTGTAAACATGGACACATAGAGATGCAGCATATAGAGAACAGAGTGTAAAAATGGACACATAGAGTTGAAGCATATCGAGAACAGAGTGTAAACATGCACACATAGAGATGCAGCATATAGAGAACAGAGTGTAAAAATGGACAGATAGAGTTGAAGCATATAGAGAGCAGAGTGTAAACTTGCACAAATAGAGTTGTAGCATATAGAGAACAGAGTGTAAACACGGACGAATAGAGTTGTAGCATATGGAGAACAGAGTGTAAACATGCACAAATAGAGTTTTAACATATTGAGAACAGAGTGTCAATATGGAGAAATAGTGTTGAGGCATATAGAGAACAGAGTGTAAAAAGGGACACAGAGTTGTAGCATATAGAGAACAGAGTGTAAACATGCACAAATAGAGTTGTAGCATATAGAGAACAGAGTGTAAACATGCACACATAGAGTTGTAGCTTTCAGAGAACAGAGTGTAAACATGCACAAATAAATTTATAGCATATAGAGAACAGAGTGGAAATATGTACAAATAGAGTTGTAGCATATAGAGAACAGAGTGTAAACATGTACAATTAAAGTTGTAGCATATAAAGAACAGAGTGTAAACATGGACACATAGAGTTGTAGCATATAGAGAACAGAGTGTAAACATGGACACATAATGTTGTAGCATATAGAGAACAGAGTGTAAACATGGACACATAGAGTTGTAGCATATAGAGAACAGAGTGTAAACATGGACACATAGAATTGTAGCATATAGAGTACAGAGTGTTAACATGTGCACATAGAGTTGTAGCTTTGATATAGAACAGAGTGTAAACATGCACAAATAGAGTTGTTGCATATAGAGAACAGAGTGTAAACAGGGACACATAGAGTTGTAGATTATAGAGAACAGAGTGTAAACATGCACACATAGAAATATAGCATATGTAGAACAGAGTGTAAAAATGGACACATTGAGTTGAAGCATATCGAGAACAGAGTGTAAACATGGACACATAGAGATGCAGCATATAGAGAACAGAGTGTAAAAATGGACACATAGAGTTGAAGCATATCGAGAACAGAGTGTAAACATGCACACATAGAGATGCAGCATATAGAGAACAGAGTGTAAAATGGACACATAGAGTTGAAGCATATCGAGAACAGAGTGTAAACATGGACACATAGAGTTGTAGCATATAGAGAGCAGACTGTAAACCTGCACAAATAGAGTTGTAGCATATAGAGAACAGAGTGTAAACATGCACAAATAGAGTTTTAACATATTGAGAACAGAGTGTAAATATGGAGAAATAGTGTTGAGGCATATAGAGAACAGAGTGTAAACATGAACACATAGAGTTGTAGCATATAAAGAACAGAATGTAAACAAGGACACAGAGTTGTAGCATATAGAGAACAGAGTGTAAACATGGGCACATAGAGTTGTAACATATAGAGAACAGAGTATAAACATGGACACATAGATTTGTAGCATATAGAGAACAGAGTGGATACATGGACACATAGAGTTTCAGCATATAGAGAACCGAGTGTAAACATGGACAATGAGAGTTGAGGCATATAGAGAACAGAGTGTAAACATGGACACATAGAGTTGTAGCATATAGAGAACAGAGTGTAAACATGGACACATAGATTTGTAGCATATAGAGAACAGAGTGGATACATGGACACATAGAGTTGTAGCATATAGAGAACAGAGTGTAAACATGGACACATAGAGTTGTAGCATATAGAGAACAGAGTGTAAACATGGGCAAAAAGAGTTGTAGCTTTTAAATAGAACAGAGTGTAAACATGGACACATAAAGTTGTAGCATATAGAGAACAGAGTGTAAACATTCACAAATAAATTTATAGCATATAGAGAACAGAGTGTAAACATGGACAATGAGAGTTGAGGCATATAGAGAACATAGTGTAAACATGGACACATAGAGTTGCAACATATAGAGAACAGAGTGTAAACATGGACACATAGAGCTGTAGCATATAGAGAACAGAGTTTAAACATGGGCACAAAGAGTTGTAGCCTTTGTATAGAACAGAGTGTAAACATGCACACATAGAGTTGTAGCATTTAGAGAACAGAGTGTAAACATGGACACTTAGAGTTGTAGCATATAGAGAACAGAGTGTAAACATGGGCACAAAGATTTTTAGCTTTTATATAGAACAGAGTGTAAAATGCACACATAGAGTTGTAGCATATAGAGAACAGAGTGTAAACATGCACAAATAGAGTTGTACCATATAGAGAACAGAGTGTAAACATGGACAATGAGAGTTGAGGCATATAGAGAACATAGTGTAAACATGGACACATAGAGTTGTAGCGTATAGAGAACAGAGTGTAAACATGGACACATAGAGTTGTAGCATTCAGAGAACAGAGTGTAAACATGGACACATAGAGTTTTAGCATATAGAGAACAGAGTGTAAACATGGACACATAAAGTTGTAGCATATAGAGGACAGAGTGTAAACATGGACACATAGAGTCGTAGCATATAGAGAACAGAGTGTAAACCTGGACACATAGAGTTGTAGCATATAGAGAACAGAGTGTATACATGTACAAATAAAGTTGTAGCATATATAGAACTGAGTGTAAACATGGACAGAGTTGTAGCATATAGAGAACAGAGTGTAAACATGTACAAATAAAGTTGTAGCATATAGAGAGCAGAGTGTAAACATGCACAAATAGAGTTTTAGCATATAGAGAACAGAGTGTAAACATGCACATATAGAGTTGTAGCAAATAGAGAACAGATTGTAAACAGGGACACATAGAGTTGTAGCATATAAAGAACAGAGTGTAAACATGGACACATAGAGTTTTAGCATATAGAGAACAGAGTGTAAACATGGACACATAAAGTTGTAGCATATAGAGGACAGAGTGTAAACATGGACACATAGAGTTGTAGCATATAGAGAACAGAGTGTAAACCTGGACACATAGAGTTGTAGCATGTAGAGAACAGAGTGTAAACATGGACACATAGAGTTGTAGCATATAGAGAACAGAGTGTAAACATGCACAAATAGAGTTGTAGCATATAGAGGACAGAGTGTAAACATGCACAAATAGAGTTGTAGCATATAGAGAACTGAGTGTAAACATGGACACATAGAGCTGTAGCATATAGAGAACAGAGTTTAAACATGGACACAAAGAGTTGTAGCCTTTATATAGAACAGAGTGTAAACATGCACACATAGAGTTGTAGCATTTAGAGAACAGAGTGTAAACATAGACACTTAGAGTTGTACCATATAGAGAACAGAGTGTAAACATGGGCACAAAGATTTGTAGCTTTTATATAGAACATAGTGTAAAATGCACACATAGAGTTGTAGCATATAGAGAACAGAGTGTAAACATGCACAAATAGAGTTGTACCATATAGAGAACAGAGTGTAAACATGGACAATGAGAGTTGAGGCATATAGAGAACATAGTGTAAACATGGACACATAGAGTTGTAGCATATAGAGAACAGAGTGTAAACATGGACACATAGAGTTGTAGCATTCAGAGAACAGAGTGTAAACATGGACTCATAGAGTTGTAGCATATAGAGAACAGAGTGCAAGAAATACAAGACTGATAGGGTGGAGTCTAAATTATAAGACATATCTTGCTGGCCATTAATTTTCTTTCAGCACAATGTCGTTATCATGTCAAATCTTTGATACAACTCTGTTTACATTGACACATTCAATAAATAAACTTCGAAATAGTATACTTCCCACTACACTGATTACAGTGCGGCGGAAATATTCTAAGGGGGGGGGGGGAGACAAATATGACCGAAAGACAAATTTTACCCCCTTAATTCAATAATAGAATATTGTTTGTCGGTAGCAAGTATTTAATAACTATTATTAAAAAATTAATATATTAAAAAAATTAAAATGAACATTGAGCACTTCTGTCGTCAACTGATTCATTACTGAAATGAATGTTAAGTATGTTACTATTTGATTTTTGTCTTAAGTGAGCAAATTCGGCAGTCTGACAGGATTATTAATCATTGTAAACACTGCAGCTCTATGTGCTAGCTACAAATATAACAATTAGTAGACATATCTCTTGTTTTTCAGGGCATACGCATAATATCAGCTTCAAACATTTCTTATTATTTATTTCTGATATATATTTTATAATAATTACATCTGTTGATAGAAAATAAAATGTATGACATTCTGAAATAAGGTTGTATGTTTACCTTTTGTTTTCTCCCTCCCTCCCTCCCCCTCTCTTTCCCTCCCTACCCCCTCTATCCCTTTCTCTTTCCCTCCCTCCCTTCCTCTCCCTCCCTATCTCTCCCATCTCCCTCTCTCCCCCTCTCTCCTTCCCTCCTTCTCTCTCCCCTGTCCCTCCACCCTCCCTCTCTCCCCCTTCCTTCCTTACTCATCCCATCTCTCTACCTCCCTGCCCTCTCACTCTATCTTTATCTCTCACTCCCTCCCATTTCTCCCTCCCTTTCTCTCCCTCCCTACCCCCTCTCTCCCTCCCTCCTTTCTCTCTCCCTCTCTCTCCCTCCCCCCTCCATCCCCCTTCCTTCATAATTCCCTCATTCTCCCTCCTGCCCCCCTCTTTCTTTATCTCTATCCCTCCCTCTCTCCCCCCCTCCCCTCTATCTCCCTCCCTTCTTTTCTCTTTCCATCCCTCCCCTTCTATCTCCCTCTCTCCTTCTCTCATCTCCCTCTCTCTCCCTCACTCCTTCTCTCCCCCCTCTCCCTCTCTCTCCCTCTCTCTCCCTCTCTCTCTATCTAACTATCTAATCTATCTATCTATATATATATATATATATATATATATATATATATATATATATATTATGGCTTCGCACTTCTTTTAAAATCCTTCTTCATTTCTTTATTTTCCTCAAACTGTACAAATCAGGAAGCATGAAAAAACAACAACAATTCTTTGCAGCACAAAGGCACGATACAGCACCAGCGCGCAAGTTCTATTAGACTTTATTAGTAGGAAAATTTAAAATGTAAAATGTATCATCGGGAAATGACGTCACAGAGGAGTTTTATTTATGGCGACTATATTTTAATATAATAAAATACTAAAATAAAAATAATTAATTACAATTAAACTACCCATCGAGATGAAAATAAACCTGCCCCGTGTAATTATGTGTACGTGTACCAAATTTCACGTTATGTGGTTGTCTGGATCTTGAGTTATAAGGGGACAGACATACAGACAGACAGACAGACAACAAATACGTCTTATAAGTATAGAGATATATGTTAGGGCCAATGTTTGCTAGTGACGATGTGAAAGAAATACATCTATTGTGAACTCTTCGACTATGGAAAAACAGTAAAACAAGATAAATGTGTAGCAGATAGATTGACCACTTGGTGTGTCCGAGTGCATTTATTTTATTTCAACAGATTTATGGAAATTTGTTGTGTGTGTGTGTGTGTATGTGAATATATAACATGTTTCATATTACTAGACAAGACACCATTTAGATAACATTATTTTTGTCACCAATATAAAATAGAAACAATTGCTTTAATGCACTAAAGTATTCTTGGCGATGTGGTGTGTAAACCAGTCAGATTCTCTATCTTAGTATTTTTCTAATTGTTCATTCTCTGTATCTCATTCCAGGACTCTCACTAGAGTGTCCCATCCGCCCATCCGTGCTCCCTCCATCTCCTTCCCTCCCTAACTCTCTCATCTCCCTCTCTCTCCCGATCTCCCTTCCTCCTTCTCTCACCCCCGTCCCCCCTCTCTCCACCTTCCTCCCTTCCTCCTCCCCCTCTCTCCCTCCCTGCCCCCTCTCTCTCTTTATCTCTCACTCCCTCCCCATTCTCCCTCCCTCCCTCTCCCGTCTCCCTCTCTCCCCCTCTTCCTCTCTCCCTCCCCCTCCCTCCCTCATTTCCTCTCTCTCCCTCCCTGCCCCCTCTCTCTTTATCTCTCTCTCCCTCCCTCTTTCTTTATCTCTCTCCCTCCCTCTCTCTCTCCCTCCCTCCCCTCTATCTCCCTCCCTACTCCCGCTCTCCCTCCCTTTCTTTCTCTTTCCTTCCCTCCTTTTTCTCTCTCTCTCCCTCCCTCTCTCTCTCCAACCCTCCCTCTCCCTTCCTCCCTTTTATCTCACTCCCTACCACCTCCCTCCCTCCCTCCCTTCTCTCCCCTCCCTGCCCCCCCTCTCTCTTTATCTCTCTCCCCGCTCCCTCTCTCTGTACAATTAAACGTCAAATTACGCTTCTTACATAAACAGAAAACCTTATTTTAATCCCGGGCAAAGCCGGGTACTTGCAGCATGAAAAAAAAAACAACAACAATATTTTTTTTTCCGTCCCTAACCCTTTCTTCTCCGTCCGTTCAATGACACATTCACTTGGTGCGCGAATACAAGGAAATTCCCTGTGCATTGATACAATTTGAATGCAATAACATCTAAAGCACACGCGCGCAAGTTCATCATCGGGAAATGACGTCACAGAGGATTTTTATTTATAGGGAAGGCGATCCCATACCGTGAATATTTTAATATAGTAAAATACTAAAATAATTAATTACAATTAAACTACCCATTGAGATTGTATTAATAATGTCACAGAAACATTTTAATTAACGTATTTAGGTTTATTAAAATGCACCTTTTAATCTTCTGAATACATAAAACGATAGGTAAATAGATATGACGATTGATTTCACCATGTTTACAATTGGAGTTTCCGGAAGTTACCTCTCTTAAAAAATGTATCATCAGGAAATGACGTCACAGAAGAGTTTTGTTTATGGCGCCGTCGAGATTACTTTTAATATAGTAAAATACTAAGATAAAAATAATTAATTACAATTAAACTACCCATCGAGATGAAACGAAATATGTCCTATAACCTTCCCCATGTAATTATGTGTATGTGTTGTCTGGATCTTGAGTTACAAGGGAACAGACAGACAGACAGATAGCAAATGCGGCTTATAAGTATATATATATATATATATATATATATATATATATATATATATATATACTAGTTGCAAGTACCCGGCGTGGCCCGGGTTTAAAAAAAGGTTTTCTGTTTACCTTCTGTTTTCTCCCTACCCCCTCTCTCCCTTCCTCTCTCTCCCTCCCTCCCTCTCCCTCCCTCTCCCTCCCTCCCTCCCTCTACCATCTCCCTCTCTCCCCCTCCTTCTCTCCCCCCTGTCCATCCCCCTCCCTCTCTCCCCTTTCATCCCTTCATCCTTCCCTCTCTCTCCCTCCCTGCCCCCTTCTCACTCTTTTTATCTCTCCCTCCCATTTCTCCCATCCTCTCTCTCCCTCTCTCCTTCTCTCCCCTCTCTCTCCCTCCCTACCCCTTTTTTTCCTCCCTCCTTCCTCCCTCCCCTCTCCCCTCTCCCTCCCCCTTCCTCCCTCATTCCCTCTCTCTCCCTGCCCCCTCTCTCTTTATCATTCTCTCCCTCCCTCTCTTTATCTCTCTCCCTCCCTCTCTCCCACCCTCTCTCTCCCTCCCTGCCCCCTCTCTCTTTATCTCTCTCCCTCTCTCTCTACCACCCTCTCTCTCCCTCCCTACTACCTCTTTCCCTCCCTTCCTTTCCTTGCCTCCCTTGCTCTCTCCCTCTCTCATCCCCCCCCTCTCTCTCACTACTTCTCTCCCCCTTCTCCCACTCTCCCCTCCCTCCCTCCCTCCCTCCTACCATTCCTTTCCTCTCTCTCCCCCCGGCCCCCTCTCTCATCTCTCTCTCCCTCTCTCTCTTTTTTTCTCTCTTTATATATATATATATATATATATATATATATATATATATATATATATATAGAGAGAGAGAGAGAGAGAGAGAGAGATAGATATATATATAGATATAGATAGATAGATAGATAGAGAGACAGACAGACAGACAGACAGACATACAGACAGATAGATAGGTAGGTAGGTAGGTAGATAGGTAGGTAGGTAGGCAAGCAGGCAGGCAGGTAGGTAGGTAGGTAGGTAAGATGGATGGATGGATGGCTTCACACTTCTTCTAAAATCCTTCTTCATTCCTTTACCTTCCTCAAACTGTACAAATCAGGGAGTATGAAAAAACAACAATTCTTTGCAGCACAAAGGCACGATACAGCACCAGCGCGCAATTTCTATTCGGCTTTATTAGTAGGAAAATTTTAAAATGTAAAATGCATCATCGGGAAAGGACGTCACAGAGGAGTTTTATTTATGGCACCGTCGAGATTACTTTAATATAGTAAAATACTAAAATAAAAATAATTAATTACAATTAAACTACCCATCGAGATGAATCGAAACCTGTCCCATGACCTTCCCTATGTAATTATGTGTACGTGTACCAAATTTCACGTTATTTGGTTGTCTGGATCGTGAGTTATAAGGGAACAGACAGACAGCAAATGCGTCTTATAAGTATATATATATGTGTGTGTGTGTGTGTGTGTGGGTGGGTATGTGTAAATATATAACATGTTTCAAATTACTAGACAAGACACCATTTAGATAACATTATTTTTGTCAACAATATAAAATATAAACAGTTGCTCACAAATATCGAAGTCCGAGTGGTGTGTTAAACCAGTCAGATTCTCTATCTCAGTATTTTTCAGACAGACAGACAACAAATACGTCTTATAAGTATAGAGATATATGTTAGGGCCAATGTTTGCTAGTGACGATGTGAAAGAAATACATCTATTGTGAACTCTTCGACTATGGAAAAACAGTAAAACAAGATAAATGTGTAGCAGATAGATTGACCACTTGGTGTGTCCGAGTGCATTTATTTTATTTCAACAGATTAGTGGAAATTTGTTGTGTGTGTGTGAATATATAACATGTTTCATATTACTAGACAAGACACCATTTAGATAACATTATTTTTGTCACCAATATAAAATAGAAACAATCGCTTTAATGCATTAAAGTATTCTTGGCGATGTGGTGTGTAAACCAGTCAGATTCTTTATCTTAGTATTTTTCTAATTGTTCATTCTCTGTATCTCATTCCAGGACTCTCACTAGAGTGTCCCATCCGCCCATCCGTGCTGTGAATGTATATAGCCTAGGGTAATTATATAGCTAATTGTCATAAAATTAGACCCACTTTATATGTTACACCGCTTGTGTGTTGTAAGTTCTAAATATAGATAAACTGCAATTGAACTGACTAATTATATATAAACTCGGTATGTTCAGGGGAATAATGACTAGGAATTAACACACCAAACCTTGACTTCATTTTTTATATCAGATTTTTTAAGACTTCGTTTTTGGTTTTAACTACAGAGTGGTCTGAAGAGATTTATTTATTTCAGTTAGTTGTATAGACCACAGAAAGCTCATTTGTTATTCATACATGTACATTAGGGTGGTTCATTGAGACATGGCAAAAAATAAAATGTGTGCTATAGAGCAAGACATCCTGCCAAGTTTTTATATCTGCTAATAGTAATGTTTTGGTAAAGTTTTATCTTTAAATTCTAGCTACAAGACGGTGCTCAAGAGCAATGTAATATCCAAATTTTACAAAATTCTATCAAAATGAAGCAATACGCATATGTTAAATGTTTTAAAATTGCAACCAGCAATAGCTTTTTAATTTCAACATATCATCACTCTTTTGCTAATTAAACACTAAGCTTAAACATATGGTTATTGGCATTTGTCACAATTAAAAGAAAACATTGTGCTGGTCCATCAAAAAACTTGAAAATTTAACCAACTCAAATTCAAGTAAAAAAATGTTCACTTATGAAGTTGGTTCAGATTTTCAACATTTGTTGATCGACCATATCGGATTTCAATGAAACTTTCACAGAATGATTATTAGCCTATTAGATGAGGAAATCTGAAGTTAAAGATGGATTTGATAATTTTTGTAAAAGTTATGGCCGAATGTCGAACAGTACCCTAAATTTGAAAATCGAGTTTTTAGCTATTCGCCTGTTTGTTTTAAGGCATTTTCTCAAAAACAAAAGAACCATGGTAATGAATTTTTCAGTATTTACTATGATTGTATTTGTGGATAAATTAATATAAAATTTATATTATTTTGGCTTTTAATTTTTTTTCGATGTGCTCAGTTGAAATTTGTAATTTTTGTGAAATCGGCTGTTTTCAAACCTCGATAACTTTCTAACCAACAAATATTAAGCAAATAAATTTTATACATAATTTGATAATGTTGTTTTGAAATGTTAGGAAAAATTTGATAGATTTGAATAAAGGATTTTCAAATTATAAGCATTTGAATTATCAAAAAAGTAATTTTTTATGTTTTATCCACGGCTTATATAAAAAAAAAACTTTTTTCTAAAAATTGTTGTATTTTTAGGTAACAACATGTACAATAACATATAAAAAAAATTGGAGATTGGTTTTGTTTCTAAACAGAGATAATTATGACCAAAAACAAACATATGATTGGGTAATTTGATTAAAAAATTCAATTTTTTTTATCAAACTAAAACTAGTATAGATGAATAGAACTTGTAGAGTACAATCCAAAAACACCTCATTTGTGATTGTGGTGGCAAATCAAGAAATGCACTGTCATTGTTATAACAGAATATTAGAATTAATGAATCTCGAAGCACAATTCACATCTTTGCAGCTGCTGTCACATGATCTGAGAACAAGCTCGTCTGAAAGATACCAGAGATGATTTTCTAGGACCTTTCTTGCATCTGTACTGATGTCAGGATCGATGATCTGGTAACTGCTGAGATCAGTTCACAGCTGTAAATCAACGGATGGAGCTTCACTTGCACTAGTAGCAGTTACCCAATGATTGTTGTAAATTAGGACACCAAACTAAAAACGCTGAACTTGGGCTTCTTCTTTCTTTGTAAGTTTGAATACATCTGTTTGGTTGCGGAATAGATATGTTTTCATGGCATAAATTAATTTTGCCATCAAGTGAGCAAGATGTACTTGTCCTGGAGCCCTCCAGTGGATTGTACTCGGTAGATATCTCAAAACAATCAGAGTCAACTCAATAAGCTCCATGTAATCATCTCTGACTTATTCTATTGGATGCTCTTTGGTCAGGACTGCAATACTTGCATCTGGTAAACTGGAAGCTTAAGGTATCAATTGGAATTCTGAAAAATTCTGCCTGGTGATGACATTCCAACAGACTTTGAATCGTTTGAAAAATGGAATATCTGGGGCGTTTAAAGGTCCACAGCAGACGGTGAAAACCTTTGACAAGTTGATATTCATTACATGATGACGACAGGCAGGCTAACCAATGGAGTTCACGACCTAGCCTGTTTTCAAGGCCAACACATACTCCATTTTGTCTGCCGGTATTGGCTGAGGTTGTGTCAACGCACATAGCCTGAACCTTCTCAACCAGCTGCCACCCACCAACAATTTGTGAACAGCATTCGTTTCATTCTCAGCAGTTCCAGAGCTCACTTTTGGTACACCTAACTGTTTCTCCATCCAATCACCTGAACTAAAACTGGTAGCCTGTCAACTGAGCCTTCCCCAAATATTGCTGGAAGTATCTTTCCATCCCAATGGATTACTAATGGGCAAGTTGGCTCAAAATTATCTTTCATTGCTTTAGAAATTTCATGCCTAGCACTTGACTCGTTGAATAGTGCTATATGAAATATGAAGCGCATTTGAATCGAGACCAAGGGCTTCAGCAATAGGAATAAGTAGTCGAACAGCTTCACGATCAGATGTTTTATTACTGTCAAAGGCACTAGTTACACTTTAATTGAACTATTGGTCTCGAGAGGTTTTCTTTATTTGAGCTGTCTTGCTGTTTACCTGATTTGCTAATTTTGGTCGGTATGTACTCATCGTCATATTCAGTTTCATCATCAAGAACACTGTTTGCAAATGCAGTCATCATCAACAGGAAGTTAAGACATAGAATAGTTAAACAGCTAACCCTAAGTAAGTAAAATATAACACAAAGAACATGGTTCAGTAAGTAAATATGCAAAGTATAAATTACATGAATGTTCGGCAATTTTTGGTGAAATTTTGAAAATCCATGGTCGTTGAGCATCACATTGCAGTTGACACAAGAGGCTGAAACTCTGCCCTAATTAAAGGTTTGCTAAAAGGAAAAAAGTTAGAGGGTGTCTTGCTCAATAGGTGAAAGTTGATTTTTTTTTGGGCCACCCTAATGTACATACAAACTAAGATATCATATGTAATAAATGATTGGAAAGATGTGCTAATTTACTGAACGGAAACCTTAAGTCCTGAACTTTACCCATAAACTACACATAATTCCAATAATTTTTTTTCTGACTTATTTTGAAATCAATATGGCTAGAAACGTCTTTTCAAATAGACGTAGAATATATTTTAAAATTGATTAATTATACATTTTCTATAAACTTTTTTTCCATTAATGTCTAATATCGATTAAGCCGATTGAAGTGTGTGTGTACTATTGACCAACCAGAATTTCATTGTGTTTTGTCTTTCAATAAATGCGTCACTTCTATTTTTGTAAATTAGCATGAACCTTTCTTACCAAGTGTGTTAATATTTATGTATAGGTCTTACTAAGAAAATCAAAATATATGTTAGTTCAGAAAGAAATATCATCACCGAAATATGATAGTAGGATTTATATCATCACCTAAATGTAATAGTTTTTTCTTATAAAAGTAGAACAAATATCATCACCTACATGTAAAAATTTACTCTTTTAAAAGTAGATTTTATTTTATTGTTGACGACAACAGCTTGTAACATTTTTCTTTGCATTCTAAACGACTTAAATATACAAATTTAATTAAAATGGTTAAATTAATTCTAAAGTAATAAAACTACATTTTATATAAAAGCTGTTAAATGGAAACCATCTAGATAATAATATCTTTCGCATAACAACCCTTATTATTTCACATCTTATTTTACGAAGTAGCTGTTTCTGTTGTTTGTGAAGGACTCGTTCCTGCTGTGCTGCCATCTCTTTATCTTTACCACTCATGAACATTTTGAGGCATCCTCATTGGTCATCAAGAAATGCAAGAAATTCTTGTCTGTTGCAAAGGGTCGGGTGAATTTTTGTCCAAGGCATTAACAGAAGCAATGTCGAATGATGTGTCTTGTTGTTCAGTGTAGCAAGCTTCATTTTTTTTGAAAAGACGAATCAATCTTGCCAATTGTTACATTTTACCTGTTAAACTGTAGCCTAGTGTGTATAGAATAATAAAGAAACTGTAAGAAATATTTGTTGATTTTCCCTCTGCACAATGTTCATAAAAACAACAGGAAGTCATGTATCTAAAATGAGAACTAGGTCAGCATGGAATAGTTCATAAGTGTGAAAAAACGTTGTACTTCCACCAGTCAACAAAATCGAGTAAAATTCCGTAAAAGGTAAAACAACGAGGCCTGTGCGCATCCCCTTCTACTTGGAATTTAGTTGTAAAATTCTAACAGTAGGCCTATACTACCTAAGGCAAAAGAAACACAAAAAAGGGTTCCCCGAAAGTGGCGCGAAGTTGGATTTTTTGGGCCACCCTAATATACAAACTTAATTAAAATGGTTAAATTAACTTTATAGTAATAGAACTACATTTTATATAAAAGCTATTAAATGGAAACCATCTAGATAATATAATATTTTGCATAACAGCCCTTTTTATTGCACATCTTATTATTTTTTTAGAGTTTATGGTTTATATCTTATTAATGTATTTGTATTTATTTAGTTTACTTCTTGATAAACAATATTAGTTCCCAGTTAAATATGAAAAAAAAATTAAGTAATCATAAAATGGACTAACCTCTTTGTAATATTATATGTTTCTTTTTTTTTGTTATATGCAAAAAGTGTGAATCGTCTGAATATCACTTGCATAATATTTATAAGCTGTCCAGTGTTTGTTAGAAATTGTTTTATAGCCTGAAGGAACCGCATTATCAATCATTGTTTCACTGACTGATTTATAACTATAGTCGATTGGGTTAACGGACTTCGTTTCTATCGGAAGGCAGGAATGTAATGTTGTCCTAATACATATGTATAAAACAATATTAAAGGGAGCACACAAAGTCTACCGTTGCCAGGTCTATCCACTCGAATAGTTAGAAAAAAGGTAAGAAGTCGGGCTAGCTACCAAACCCAATAAAAGCAAAAATTTCTACAGAAAACGAAGAAATTAACATTGATGTATCAATGCCGAAGCTGATTGTGGAAAGCCACATGAATGTCAATCAGCTGAAAACTGTTCTAAAGTTGAAAAAATAGAAACAAACGTTTGTCATGTGTATGAAACAGGAAACGCAGCACAGATAACAGGAGAAAGAACCAATATATTAGATGTGCCTGTGTCCATGTACAACTTTACAGGTAGGACAACATTTACCAGTGGGGACACATTAATATAATCAGGCTATGACAAGGAAAATCATGATCGAAGATAGGAAAGATACCAAATAGCAAATAAATATCTGTACAGATAAACAACAAAAAATGGCATGCTCAGAGAGCAATTCATCAGTTCCAATAAGAAAGTGAAGAAAGGAGCCAGTAAAGACAAGAAACTCTTCTATGAGACACTAGCGTCAAAAGCCAAAATTGTGGCACAGAAAAGATATCTCAGAACTATATAAAACTAAAATGTATCATTAGTACCCTGTGTGAAGTCTCTGTAAGGATAAGATACAATCTCATAGATCCTTATGATTAAAACCGCTAATGGAATGGTCTTTATGGTGCCCTTCTTTAATCCCCATCAGAGCCGATAGTGACCATGGACCCACGAGTAGAAATATACCAGGGGACATTAACCTTGAACTTATATATCCATTGGTCCTAAGCAAAGATCAAACCAGGGAACTTCAGGTCAACAGTTGAGCGCTTCATCACACGACCAGCTGTCTCTAAGTCATTTATTGTTATGTGTATTGATAGTAATTGTTATTTAGTCATATAACAAATTGCGCTAGATTAAGTAAAGTAAAACAAAAAAAAGTGCAATAATTTATTCCTGTTTTTAAAAAGTATACTTCATTTAATGTATTTGATTAACTTAACGCTTTGCACAGTCACTCCTCATACCGCTGTCGAAAAAAAGGCAATTCGAAAATATTACAATTGTTTCTGTGAAGGTGGAAGATATGTGACAGGGAATTCCCTTAGACACCGCACCAGATGGATTCTATATTGAAAGGAGTTTTTATAAGATGTTGTGTATGGACTTTAGATATAAAATATATATCTACTAGTCATCCGCAGCGTAGCATACACCGCATTATCAAATAATATAATTACTGGAATTATTTTGTTTTAAATAAGCAATCAAACAAAATAACAGGCTCACAGACGTGGTATGCAAAGTCGAACTTTGACCTATTATGTGCAGACTTTATAGTCACTATCTGGTACCTTCCAGCAACTTTTTTTTTTATTTTATTGTTTACAGATATTTAGCTATTCTTTGGATGCCTTGATTGTCGATGAGCTGCCAGACTTAATTTTCTCTTTATTTTCTCTAAATGGTTGTTTAAATAATCTATTGTTTCATTTTACCAATGGCGTAACGAGCCAATGAATTAGATCTTTTACGTTCATGTGTGTGATCTTTGAATGTGTGAATAACCCTTGAACTCCACTGGCCCTGCAATTTAACGACCTAAACTTACAACATCTCCATGATATTTCATCTTTCTGATCTTTTATTAAACCCAATATTCAAAATTACTTATAATTATAATTCTATTTCCTCGATTTGAAACTAAACATTAGAATGCATAGTAAGTAACATTGTTGTTAAATTTAAACAATTAAAACAAATATTTTAAATACTTAAACATATATTTAAACAATCATGCACATTTAAACAAAGTTAAAAATAATATTTTAAACAATTGTATACATAATTTAACAAAGTTAATAAATGTGGCGGTCAATACAGGCTCGCCAGGTAATTTAGACTTAATCACCGAATATTTAACTGTAACTCTTAGCTGGTATAGATGCTAATGTATAAATAACACAACTCAGAGGAGCGTACACTACAACACTTATTTAATACACTATGATACAACTTTAACAAACACTTGATATGTTTTTTACACGACTAGCTACTTAAGTCTACTCTAAAGATTATCTACAGTTTCTCTAAATCTACAGGACCGACTAACGGTGGGCCGACTGCTCTAAGTATGCGGGGCCGACTCCCCACTCTGACTGTCGAGACACATTCTGTGACGACTTTATAAAGGCTGGAAGGGGTACGTGGGCCAGTTGATAAACCGTGCGTGGGCGGGGAGACGGGACATCTAGCATGAGTCATTAGGGTACGTGGGACAGTAGATTGTCCGTGCGTGGGCGGGGAGTCGGGACATCTAGCATGAGTCATTAGGGTACGTGGGACAGTAGATGGTCCGTGCTTGGGCGGGGAGGTGGAACATCTAGCATGAGTCATTAGGGTACGTGGGACAATATATGGTCCGTGCGTGCGCGGGGAGGGGGACATCTTGCATGAGTCATTAGGGTACGTGGGACAGTAGATGGTCTGTGCTTGGGCGGGGAGGTGGGACATCTTGCATGAGTCAATAGGGTACGTGGGACAGTAGATGGTCCGTGCGTGAGCGTAACATTCCTTCCTTCATCCCAAGTTTTGCGCAGCAAAACAAAATATAAAACTACATCTTGGTTAGAAGCAATATGCCTTAGGCACGTCATATAAAACATCAAAAAAATACTAGACACATCTAGGCATATAAATGTACAAATAATATACATGACATCAATCAAAAAATTCAAATTGAGAAGGAAGAGAGAAAGAGAAAAAGAAAATACTACTGATACATATGACATCCATTAATAAAATTAGAATTGAGAAGAGAAAAAAAAATGTTATTTAGTTCATAGTTTTCTTTTTTTTTCTTTGACGGTGTGGTCATCTGGGCTGGTACTGCGATGTCTGGTCGACTGGGGTGGTCAACAGGTGAGAGGTCAAGTAGGAGGCGTAGTCTTACAGGGCGAACGATAACTCTTGACTCTCAGCACTGTTCTGCTGTATGGTAGACCGTTGTGTATGACGTAATCGTCTCTGGCGTGGTGGGATAGGCTGCAGTGGTGACTGTGGAAGACTTAGTCAGCCTGTGGCAAACTAATCTATTTATAGCATAGGGAGAATATTTTCTGACTTTTAAGAGGGGGGGGGGCAAAAAAATGTTGGGCTTATTATTCTTAGTGCACTAGTCAAACAAACAACACAACTAGACTTACCGTGCATCCTTCTAGCCCTAACTGATCTTACTTAATTCAGTTTCTACCTATAGTTCCTTACATTACTTACCTTGTTTCGTCGCCTCGCTTTTAAAAAAAATATTAAACTCTTTTAAATCTTACATTTACTTAATACCTTAGCAACATTTATGTTTCACTTATAGGGATTAGGTATCATAAAATATGTCCAGTGACCCAGAATCAAACTATTTTACCATATGCTCCCGCCAGTTGCAATTCAAATCCCTCTCCCTGCCTTGGAAGATCCCATATCTAAGCTTTCTCATTTGAAAGAAAACCTTATCAACCCGATTATTTCTTGGTACTGACTTAGAAGTGAAACACTGATCAGGGTAATGAGGCCTAAAGCATTGCTCTACCCTTCGCCTACCATATAAATCTTTACCCATATTTCTATAGCAGTAACTTAGACTATCATCCCCTCGGCAAGTGTAGTTTATTCTTCTACCATCATGATGTCGTGGGTCGTATCTACCCCTATACAGAAACACATCATTCGTACCATGTCTACACTGTGTCTTCATTTGTCTACTCTTCAACAAATTCTCTTTTTCGCAACATTTCCTTCTTACATCACATCGTCGTCTAATTTCATAATCACATCTGTCTGTCCTAACATTTTCTATGGGCATATCGCTATTGTAGCTATCGTTCTTCCTAACGACTATTAATTATTCTAGGCGTATTGTGATTTTTTTCCTCTTAATCGAATTTTCTGCCATTGTTCATCTTCTCCCACTGGCTGACTTTGATTAGCTACATGTTTAAAACGCCATTGAAAGGTTGTTTTTCGTTGTATTACCTGGTTACTTTGTTTACTAATAGGATCCATAACTGGAAACATCTTTCTAATAAATTTTGCCCTGTTAATTTCTTTATTTATGTGTTCTCTTTCTCTATTCATTGGCTTCATTATTTTATCATCTTTACTTCTGTGTATAGCGCTGTTACGTATTTGTCCATAGTTAGCGTCTGTATCTCCTTTGTTTACAGCCACTGGCGATTCTAATTTGTTCAGCCTGTTAATTACGTTATACAAACTTTGGTCAATCTTTGTTTGAGAGGCTGCAACCAATTCAATTACTTCTATTTTCTTACTAAGTGTCTTCAAATTTTTTTCTATGACATCCACCCTAAGTGGTAGGCCTTCTAAAGAACTGCTAGTCTTTAGTCTACTAAGTGTGGCATTCTCCAAGATCAATCTATGTAATTCAGCTTGTAACATATCTTTCTCTGATTTAAGTCGTTTATTTTCTAGTCGTAGCTTCTCATTTTCTTCTTGTATATTATTTATATCACGTTTCTCTCTTTCTGCTGCATTATCTTAGTAGCCTTGCACATAATTTCTTCATTCGTCCTTTCAAATACATGGAAACCTACCATCAGTTCTTCGTTGTCTACTGTCGTCTTTGTCTCATCAAATATGTGACATTTATTTTTGGCTATTCTATTGGGAAGACTATGGTCTATAATTGATTGTGGGGTGATTGGCGGTAGAGGGTTGGGGTTATTGCACTGGCTATTCCTTAAATATTTCTCTTGCTCTAATTCTTTGATTTTTAGTTGAGTCTGAGTTATTTTTAGACTACGCTCCTTTTATAATCTAGTATGTTCCTTTTCTAATCTAGCCTGTTTCTTTTTTTGTTCCTTGTCTAACCTAGCCTGTTCCTTCTCATATTCCTTATCTAGCCTAGCCTGTTCCTTCTCTAACTTATCCTGCGCCCATTTATCTAAATTTTTTGACTCTATCCCCAATGATTGTCCTAGTGACACGAAATGTTAGAACGATGACATTCTGCTAGACCTAGGTAAACTACAAGCTAAATATGTTATTACCACTTACCTCAATATATACATTTAATTCACTCAAATGGTTCTAGTAACTATTTGATACACACACTTTCTCGTTAAACAAAAAAAATGCCTGGGTACAAATACAGTACGAATTACACAAGACAAAAGGCAGAGAGAACTGAAAGGAACAACAAATAAAACAATACTGTCACATATACACAAACTAGACAGTAACAATCCAACAAATAAATGTAATGTAGTCTCTCAGAGAACCTATTTACTACTCTGTTACACCAGTAACAAAGATGTCCTCCGTGAGAGACTACTAACAAAATATTTATACAGATTCAAAATAGACAAGACATTTGATTGTGCACTAAGAAAAAAAAGTTAAGATTTATCTGGTTTTAAGAATCACCACAGACTGACTCTCTCTCTCTGCTTGTAACTTGTTGGTCGCTGCACTGGTATGAGCCGGTGTGGCTCTTGCTGACTTTATGAGCCGGTGTGGCTCTTGATGACTGTATGAGCCGGTGTGGCTCCTGTAGACTTTATGGTGGAGTGCGTCGGCAACGTCACAGAAGATTTAATGGTTCTTTTAGCAGGCTCGCCAAAAGTAGCGGTCAATACAGGCAGGCTCGCCAGGTGATTTAGACTTAATCACCGAATATTATTCAACTGTAACTCTTAGCTGGTATAGATGTTAATGTATAAATAACACAACTCAGAGGAGCGTACACTACAACACTTATTTAACACACTATGATACAACTTTAACAAACACTTGATATGTTTTTACACGACTAGCTACTTAAGTCTACTCTAAAGATTATCTACAGATTCTCTAAATCTACAGGACCGACTGACGGTGGGCCGACTGCTCTAAGTATGCGGGGCCGACTCCCCATTCTGACTGTCGAGACACATTCTGCGTCGACTTTATAAAGGCTGGAAGGGGTACGTGGGCCAGTTGATAAACCGTGCGTGGGCGGGGAGGTGGGCCATCTAGCATGAGTTATTATGGTACGTGGGACAGTAGATGGTCCGTGCGTGGGCGGGGAGTTGGGCCATTTATCATGAGTCATTAGGGTACGTGGGACAGTAGATGGTCCGTGCGTGGGCGGGGAGCTGGGCCATCTAGCATGAGTCATTAGGGTACGTGGGACAGTAGATGGTCCGTGCGTGGGCGGGGAGTCGGGACATCTAGCATAAGTCATTAGAGTACGTGGGACAGTAGATGGTCCGTGCGTGGGCGGGGAGGTGGGACATCTAGCATGAGTCATTAGGTAACGTGGGACAGTAGATGTAATTTAAAACGGAATCTTTTAATTACACATACATTATTTTGTACATATTGTTCAATTGACCCGTACAAAACAAAGAAATACACCGCATGTGATGTTTTATTTTCCATTGGAACTTCAGCATCATATCTCAGGCTCTTTCGCAAATAACACGCACTCTTCGAAAGCACCTAGAGCAGCGGTGGATGTAATGGCAAACGTGCCACCACAAAGACCTCGGAGGGAGCAGGCTGTTTTAACAGTCTGTGAGCGTTACAAGCGGCCAGATGAACATTCTGTCCTAAGGGAGATGATATGAGGCTGACAATGAAGTCTTTTATCCATAAAGCAGTGAGACAGTCATGAGAAATTCAGATACCTACCAACCGTCAAACGTAAACGACTTTACACCGTGCCCACTCGGCTAAGCATTCTGCACGCAGGCGTGGCTGACACTTAAATTGTGAAAGTTGGTGATCGCCTAACACTACATAATGTGACAATGATGTCAATCAGGTCCTATCATAGAGAATTTCTATTGTCTTACTCCAGTGTTTCTCAATAAGTGATAGGCGTACCTATGGGGGTACGAGAAGAGTTCAGTGAGGGGAAGCGCTTAAAGGAAAAAAAAAACTGTAAAAAATAATTCGAAAAAAAATCTTGGTTGAATTTTTGCTGTGAATATCGGCTACAGAATAATAGTGCTAATCATTATCGATCCTGCTGTCGGCATGATGTTTGTCACTAAGAGAATTCCGGTTTTTGACGTTTTTTCGGGAATATCTAACGGAAGTTACGAACTCAATAACCTCCGTATAAATGAAAATAAGGAATACAGTTTTAAACACAAGAAATTAATTAATAAACAAAAAAAAAGCCTTAACAAAAACACTAAGTAATTTAAACAAAATTATAACCTACAAAAGTGTATCATATATATATATATATATATATATATATATATATATATATATATGTTATGGCCTATGTTTGCATGTTGGCCATTGTCAGACATTTGCAATAATATGAACATTGTGTGTGTGAAACAGGCCAATGTTGACGTTAAGTATGAAAGAGATTACGTAAATTAGAATAACTTCGAAATAGTAAAAAAATACATTTTCTCACCACACTGACCACACAAACATTATACAATTATATTAAGTACAGAAAGTCGGCCAAAGGTCAAATCGTTTATACAAATTTATCTTGGTTTTATGTTTTTCTATATGTCCACAAGTTCATCTTGTTGCAACAAGTGATGAAAGAGAAATAATATATCAATTATTATTTTGTGAATAAATCAAACAATATTACAAGAAATACAAAACTGATAGGGTGGAGCTAAAATTATAAGGCACGTCCTGTTTGCAATTATTTGTCTTTCAGCACCAAAAAATGTCAGTTATCATGTCACACCTTTGATACAACTCTGTTTAGATTGACACATTCAATAATTAAACTAGCATCGAAATAGTATATTTCCAACTACACTGATCATGCAAATATAAAAATAATACAGTCAGAAAGATGTTTGATCATTTGAAATATTTTTACTCAGAAACACAGAAGAGAAAAAAAAAAGAGAAAAAATAAATTGGTTGTTGATCTTTGATTTCCTTTTGTTTAACAATGGGTAACAGAGAACAAATCATGAACAGTTTAAATGATCCCAATTAGTATCCAAAGAACTACACATTTAACTAAATCTGTTGAAATAAAATAAATGCAGTAATACACACAAAGTTGTCAATCTATTTGCAATACATTTATCTTTTTTTATTGTTTTTCAATAGTCAAAGAGTTCACATTTGATGTATTTCTTTCACAACGTCACTTCGACATTTGTCGGCTAGCAAACATTCGCCGTAACTTATATATATATATATATATATATATATATATATATATATATATATATGTATATATATACTAGATGCAAGTACCCGGCTTTGCCCGGGTTTAAAATAAGGTTTTCTGTTTACCTTTTGTTTTCTCCCTACCTTCTCTCTCCCTTCCTCTCTCCCTCCCTCCCTCCCTCCCCCTCTCTCTCCCTCCCTACCCCTTCTCTCCCTTTCTCTTTCCCTCCCTCCTTTTCTCCCTCCCTCCCTCTCCTTCCTCCCTCCATCTCCTTCCCTCCCTAACTCTCTCATCTCCCTCTCTCTCCCTATCTCCCTTCCTCCTTCTCTCACCCCCGTCCCCCCTCTCTCCACCTTCCTCCCTTCCTCCTCCCCCTCTCTCCCTCCCTGCCCCCTCTCTCTCTTTATCTCTCACTCCCTCCCCATTCTCCCTCCCTCCCTCTCCCGTCTCCCCTCTCTCCCCCTCTTCCTCTCTCCCTCCCCCTCCCTCCCTCATTTCCTCTCTCTCCCTCCTGCCCCCTCTCTCTTTATCTCTCTCTCTCCTCCCTCTTTCTTCTATCTCTCTCCCTCCCTCTCTCTCTCCCTCCCTCCCTCTATCTCCCTCCCTACTCCCGCCTCCTCCCTTCCTTTCTCTTTCCTTCCCTCCTTTCTCTCTCTCTCCCTCCCTCTCTCTCCAACCCTCCCTCTCCCTTCCTCCCTTTTTATCTCACTCCCTACCACCTCCCTCCCTCCCTCCTTCTCTCCCCCTCCCTGCCCCCCTCTCTCTTTATCTCTCTCCCCGCTCCCTCTCTCTGTACAATTAAACGTCAAATTACGCTTCTTACATAAACAGAAAACCTTATTTTAATCCCGGGCAAAGCCGGGTACTTGCAGCATGAAAAAAAAAACAACAACAATATTTTTTTTTCCGTCCCTAACCCTTTCTTCTCCGTCCGTTCAATGACACATTCACTTGGTGCGCGAATACAAGAAATTCCCTGTGCATTGATACAATTTGAATGCAATAACATCTAAAGCACACGCGCGCAAGTTCATCATCGGGAAATGACGTCACAGAGGATTTTTATTTATAGGGAAGGCGATCCCATACCGTGAATATTTTAATATAGTAAAATACTAAAATAATTAATTACAATTAAACTACCCATTGAGATTGTATTAATAATGTCACAGAAACATTTTAATTAACGTATTTAGGTTTATTAAAATGCACCTTTTAATCTTCTGAATACATAAAACGATAGGTAAATAGATATGACGATTGATTTCACCATGTTTACAATTGGAGTTTCCGGAAGTTACCTCTCTTAAAAAATGTATCATCAGGAAATGACGTCACAGAAGAGTTTTGTTTATGGCGCCGTCGAGATTACTTTTAATATAGTAAAATACTAAGATAAAAATAATTAATTACAATTAAACTACCCATCGAGATGAAACGAAATATGTCCGGACATAACCTTCCCCATGTAATTATATATTATATATGTGTTGTCTGGATCTTGAGTTACAAGGGAACAGACAGACAGACAGATAGCAAATGGCTTATAAGATATATATATATATATATATATATATATATATATATATATACTAGTTGCAAGTACCCGGCGTGGCCCGGGTTTAAAAAAAGGTTTTCTGTTTACCTTCTGTTTTCTCCCTGCCCTTTTCTCTCTCCCTTCCTCTCTCTCCTCTCCCTCCCTCTCCCTCCCTCTCCCTCCCTCCCTCCCTCTACCATCTCCCTCTCTCCCCCTCCTTCTCTCTCCCCCTGTCCATCCCCCTCCCTCTCTCCCTTTCATCCCTTCATCCTTCCCTCTCTCTCCCTCCCTGCCCCCCTTCTCCCTCTTTTATCTCTCCCCTCCCATTTCTCCCATCCTCTCTCTCTCCTCTCTCTCTTCTCTCCCCTCTCTCTCCCTCCCTACCCCCTTTTTTCCTCCCTCCTTCCTCCCTCCCCTCTCCCTCTCCCTCCCCCTTCCTCCCTCATTCCCTCTCTCTCCCTGCCCCCTCTCTCTTTATCATTCCCTCCCCCCCTCTCTTTATCTCTCTCCCTCCCTCTCTCCCACCCTCTCTCTCCCTCCCCCTGCCCCCTCTCTCTTTATCTCTCTCCCTCTCTCTCTCTACCACCCCTCTCTCTCCCTCCCTACTACCTCTTTCCCTCCCTTCCTTTCCTTGCCTCCCTTGCTCTCTCCCTCTCTCATCCCCCTCTCTCTCTACTCCTTCTCTCCCCTTCTCCTCCCCCTCCCTCCCTCCCTCCTCCTCCCTCCCTCCTACCATTCCTTTCCTCTCTCTCCCCCGGCCCCCTCTCTCATCTCTTTCTCTCTCTCTCTTTTTCTCTCTTTATATATATATATATATATATATATATATATATATATATATATATATGTAGAGAGAGAGAGAGAGAGAGATAGATATATATATAGATATAGATGAATAGAATAGAGTAGATCCAGACAGACAGACAGACAGACAGACATACAGACAGATAGATAGGTAGGTAGGTAGGTAGATGAGTGGTAGGTAGGCAAGCAGGCAGGCAGGTGGTAGGTAGGTAGGTAAGATGGATGGATGGATGGCTTCACACTTCTTCTAAAATCCTTCTTCATTCCTTTACCTTCCTCAAACTGTACAAATCAGGGAGTATGAAAAAACAACAATTCTTTGCAGCACAAAGGCAGGATACAGCACCAGCGCGCAATTTCTATTCGGCTTTATTAGTAGGAAAATTTTAAAATGTAAAATGCATCATCGGGAAAGGACGTCACAGAGGAGTTTTATTTATGGCACCGTCGAGATTACTTTAATATAGTAAAATACTAAAATAAAAATAATTAATTACAATTAAACTACCCATTGAGATGAATCGAAACCTGTCCCATGACCTTCCCTATGTAATTATGTGTACGTGTACCAAATTTCACGTTATTTGGTTGTCTGGATCGTGAGTTATAAGGGAACAGACAGACAGCAAATGCGTCTTATAAGTATATATATATGTGTGTGTGTGTGTGTGTGGGTGGGTATGTGTAAATATATAACATGTTTCATATTACTAGACAAGACACCATTTAGATAACATTATTTTTGTCAACAATATAAAATATAAACAGTTGCTCACAAATATCGAAGTCCGAGTGGTGTGTTAAACCAGTCAGATTCTCTATCTCAGTATTTTTCAGACAGACAGACAACAAATACGTCTTATAAGTATAGAGATATATGTTAGGGCCAATGTTTGCTAGTGACGATGTGAAAGAAATACATCTATTGTGAACTCTTCGACTATGGAAAAACAGTAAAACAAGATAAATGTGTAGCAGATAGATTGACCACTTGGTGTGTCCGAGTGCATTTATTTTATTTCAACAGATTAATGGAAATTTGTTGTGTGTGTGTGTGTGTGTGTGTGTGAATATATAACATGTTTCATATTACTAGAAAAGACACCATTTAGATAACATTATTTTGTCACCAATATAAAATAGAAACAATTGCTTTAATACACTAAAGTATTCTTGGCGATGTGGTGTGTAAACCAGTCAGATTCTCTATCTTAGTATTTTTCTAATTGTTCATTCTCTGTATCTCATTCCAGGACTCTCACTAGAGTGTCCCATCCGCCCATCCGTGCTGTGAATGTATATAGCCTAGGGTAATTATAGAGCTAATTGTCATAAAACTAGACTCACTTTTCATGCTACACCATTTGTGTGTTGTAAACTCTAAATATAGATAAACTGCAATAGAACTGACTAATTATATGTAAACTCAGTATGTACAGGGGAATACTGATTAGAAATTAACACACCAAACCTTGACTTCATTTTTTTATATCGGGTTTTTTAAGACTTCGATTATTTGGTTAAACTACAGAGTGGTCTGAAGAGATTTATTTATTTCAGTTAGTTGTAAAGACCACAGAAAGTTCATTTGTTATTCATATATGTACATTAGGGTGGTTCATTGAGATATGGCTAAAATCAAAGTGTGCTATAGAGCAAGACATCCTGCCAAGTTTTATATCTGCTAATAGTAATGTTTTGGTAAAGTTTTATCTTTAAATTCTAGCTACAAAGACGGTGCTCAAGAGCAATGCAATATCCAAATTTTACAAAATTCTATCAAAATGAAGCAATACGCATATGTTAAATGTTTTAAAATTGCAAATAGCAATAGCTTTTTAATTTCAACATATCATCACTCTTTTGCTAATTAAACACTAAGCTTAAACATATGGTTATTGGCATTTGTCACGAATTAAAAGAAAACAATTGTGCTGGTCCATCCAAAAAAGCTTGAAAATTTAACCACTCAAATTCAAGTAAAAAAATGTTCACTTATGAAGTTGGGTTCAGATTTTCAACATTTGTTGATCGACCATATCAGTTCAATGAAACTTTCACAGAATGATTATTGGCCTATTAGATGAGGAAATCTGAAGTTAAAGATGGATTTGATAATTTTTGTAAAGTTATGTGCGAATGAATCGAACGGTACCCTCAAATTTGAAGAATCGAGTTTTTAGCTGTTAGCCTGTTTCTTTTAGACATTTTCTCAAAAACAAAAAGGTCAAAGTAATAGAATACTTTCCAGTATTTACTATGATTGTATTTGTGGTTAGATTCAATATAAATTTACTATTATTTTGGACTATTGTTTTTTTCGATGTACTCGGTTGAAATTTGTAATTTTCGTGAAATCGACTGTATTCAAACCTCGATAACTTTCTAACTTCAACAATGTTGAACAAATAAAGTTTTTATACATCAATTTGATAATGTTGTTTTGAGAGTGTTAGGAAAAATTTGATGATTTGAATAAAGGATTTTCAAATTATAAGCATTTGAATTATCAAAAAAATAATTTTTTATGTTTTATCCACGGCTTATATAAAAAAAAACTTTTTTTCTAAAAAATTATTGTATTCTCATTTAGGTAACAAATATGTACACTAACATATAAAAAAAATTGCGTCTGGGATGGTTTTGTTTCATAAACAGAGGTAATTACCATTCAAAAACAAACATACGATTCGATTCAATTTGATTAAAAAATTCAATTTTTTTTATCAAACTAAGACTAGTATAGATGAATAGAACTTGCAGAGTACAATCCAAAAACACCTCATTGTGGTCATGGTGTCAAAATCAAGAAATGCTTGTCATTGATATAACAGAATATTAGAATTCTAATGAATCTGGAAGCACAATTCACATCTTTACAGCTGCTGTCACATGATCTGAGAACAAGCCCGTCTGAAGATACCAGAGATGATTTTCTGGGACCTTTCTTGCATCTGTACTGATATCAGGATCGATGATCTCGTAAGCTGCTGAGATCAGTTCACAGCTGTAAATCAACGGATGGAGCTGACTTACACTAGTAACAGTTACCCAATGATTGTTGTAAATTAGGACTACCAAACTAAAAGCCCTGAACTTGGGCTTCTTCTGTCTTCGTAAGTTTTGAATATTTCTGTTTGGTTGCGGAATGGATCTGTTTCCATGGCATAAGTGGATTTGCCATCAAGTGATCAAGATATACTTGTCCTGGAGCCCTCCAGTGGGTTGTACTCGGTAGATATCTCAAAACGATCAGAGTCAACTCAATCAGCTCCATGTAAAATCATCTCTGACTTATTCTATTGGTTGCTCTTTGGGTCAGGACTACCGTACTTGCATCTGGTAAGCTGGAAGATTAAGGTATCAATTGCTGAATTCTGAAAATTCTGCCTGGCTGATGACATTCCAAAACAGACTTTGATCGCTTCCGAAAAATGGGAATATCTGGGGCGTTTAAGGGTCCACAGCAGGCCGAAATGAAAACCTTTGACAAGTTGGTCTTCATTACATGATGACGACAAGCAGGCTAACCAATGGAGTTCTGACCTAGCCTGTTTTCAATGCCAATACTTTTTACTCCATTTGTCTGCCGGTACCTGGCCCTGGGGTTGTGTCCAACACACATAGCCTAGACCTTCTCAAACAACTGCCACCCACCAACAATTGTGAACAACATTCGTTTCACATTCTCAACGGTTCCAGAGCTCACTTTTGGTACACCTAACTGTTTCTCCATCCAATCACCTGAACTAAAAACTGGTAGCCTGTCTAATGAACCTACCCCAAATATTGCTGGAAGTATGTATCCATCCCAATGGATTACTAATGGGCAAGTTGACTCAAAATTATCTTTGCATTGCTTTACATTTCCTTCCCTTGCCACTTGACTCGTTGAATAGTGCTATACGAAATATGCCAAACGCTTTTCTGAATCGGGACCAAGGGCTTACCAGCAATAGGAATAAGTAGTCGAACAGCTTCACGATCAGATATTTTATTACTGTCAAAGGCACTAGTTACACTTTAATTGAACTATTGGTCTCCGAGAGGTTTCTTTATTTGAGACTATCTTACTGTTTTACTCTGATTTGCTAATTTTGGTCGGTATCTACTCATCGTCATATTCCAGTTTCATCATCAAGATACACTGCTTGCAGTAATGCAGTCATCATCAACAGGAAGTTAAGACTAGAATAGTTAAACAAACTCAACCTAAGTTAAAACAAAATATAACTTCAAAGAACATGGTTCAGTAAGTAAATATACAAAGTATAAATTACATGAATGTTCGGCAATAATTGGTGAACTTTTGAAAATCCTGGTCGTTGAGGCATCTACATTGCAGTTGACACAAGAGGCTGAAACACCGCACCATAATTAAAGGTTTGCTAAAAGGAAAAAAGTAGAGGTGTAACATAAATAGGTGAAAGTTGATTTTTTTTTGGGCCACCTAATGCTGCACACAAACTAAGATATCATATGTAATAAATGATTGGAAAGATGTGCTAATTTACTGAGCCCAAACTGTAAGTCTGAACTTTACCCATGACTACACATAATTCAATAATTTTTTTCCACGACATTTTGAAATCTTCTTTCTAATACTTTCAAATAGACAATAGAATATGTTTTAAAATTGATTAATTAACCATTTTCTATAAGCTTTTTTCCATTAATGTCTAATATCGATTAAGCCGATTGGAAAGTTATTGTGTGTCTTATTGACCAACCAGGAATTTCATTGCTCATTTTGTCTTTTAATAATGCGTACTTCTATTTCTTGAACGGCATGAACCTTTCTTACCGGTGTGTTAATATTTATGTATGGGTCTTACTAAGAAAATCAAAATATGTGTTAGTTCAGAAAATAATATCATTTGAAATATGATAGTAGGATTTATGTCATCACTAAATCTAATAGTTTTTTGTCATAAAGTAGAACAAATATCTATCACCTAGTGTAAAATTTAATATTTTAAAAGTAGATTTTATTTTTATTATTTGACGACAACAGCTTGTATTTTTTTCTTTTGCTTCTATAACAGCTTAATACAAATTAATTAAAATGGTTAAATTAATTCTAAAGTAATAAACTGTATTTTTATGTGGCTGTTAAATGAAAACCATCTAGATAATGTTCTTGCATATAACAAACCCTTATTATTTCATCTTTTACCAGAAATACAACTGTTTCTATTTGTTTCATGAAGGACTCGTTCCTGCTGTGCTGCCATCTCTTTATCTTTACCACTCATGAACATTTTGAGGCATCCTCATTGGTCATCAAGAAATGCGAGATTCTTGTCTGTTGCAAAGAGGTCGGGTGAATTTTTGTCCAAGGCATTAACAGAAGCAATGTCGAATGATGTGTCCTTTGTTGTTTTCAGTGTAAGCTTATTTTTTTAAAAGAAAAGACGAATCAAATCTTTTCCAATTGTTACATTTTACCTGTTAAACTCACTTGGCTAGTGTGTATAAGATAATAAAAGCTGTGAGAAATATTTAGCGTTTTCCCTCTGCCTAATGTTCATAAAAACAACAGGAAGTCATGTGTCTAAAATGAGAACTGGTCAGCATGGAATAGTTCATAAGTGTGAAAAAACGTTTGTACTTCCACCAGTCAACAGAATCGGAGTAAAATTACGTAAAGGTAAAACAACGAGGCCTGTGCGCATCCCCTTCTAGCTAGATTTTAGTTGTAAAATTCTAACAGTAGGCCTATACTTTACCTAGAGCCAAAAGAAACACAAAAAGGGTTCCCGAAAATTGGCGCGAAGTTGGATTTTTTGGGCGCACTAATATACAAACTTAAATTAAAATGGTTATTCTTTTTATAAGTAATAGAATTTCATTTAATATAAAAAACTATTAAATGGAAACCATCTAGATAATATAATATTTTGCATAACGAAAGCTACTTGCATGCACATCTTATTATTTTTTGAAAGTTTTATGGTTTATATCTTGATAATGTATTTGTATTTATTTAGTTTACTTCTTGATAAACATATTAGTTCCAAGATTAAACCTGAAAAAATTAAGTAATCATAAAAGACTTGAAGAGGAGGTAGAAGAAGGCAGTCTGATACTTCGTAAAAAATCAAGTGACACAGAAAGTACTGATTACATCATTGGTGGGAAAAGGTTGTGAAAAAACTAGAAACCTCGGAAGCAGTCATCGGTTAGTTATAAATTTATTTTTTAAACCTTTTGCAGACTAATTTTTTATAATTGACTAACATCACTGATCATTTCTTGGGTAGAAAAATCTTTTTATGGGGGGAGGGGGGGGGTTCTTTGACGGATTATAAATCTAAAATGTAATACATTTATAAATTGAAAATATCAGAAACATCATGTACATGTCTATTGACTCATAGAATTCTTTCATGTTTGTATAGAAACTTAAGACAAATATTAATGAACAAATGGAAAAGTGTTATTTCGATTCACAGTTTAAAAAGATGACCCACCCATCTCAAGTCCTGGAGCAGTTTCTAGTCTTAGGCCTGAGTGCTCCTTCATCTCTATCAGAAATTCCAGATGTTATGGAAAAGTTAAAACAAAAAGTTGGTGGCCGCATTTTTTTTTTAACTGCTCAATATTTTGTTGCAGACGAGGCTGCTTTGTTAAAATTAGAAATGAAATGTTCATCAGTTTCGTTTGGTTTAATAAAGAAAGCCCATTCAATTTTTCTTTATGTTCTTAAATGTAAATTTTATAAAAATGTTCATTTATTGTACGATTTTCTCAATCTTCTCTTTTAAGATTATCTTCCTTAATCACTTCTTAAGACATAACAAATAAAACTAAAAAAATAATAATTTGACATTTTTTATCAGTTATAAATTTCATGATCATAGGCTAACAAAGCATTTTTAATTGTTATAATGTACATTAGGTGTCTAATTTAACTTAAATTTATCATTTATTCTCAGGCTGCCTTGAAAAAGACCAGCATCCAACCGAAGTAGCTAGTGATGCAGGATTGTCTGCCACAGAGAGCTACATCTGTGAGATGTCTCGGCAGGCCAGCAAGACTGAAAGCTATGAGGACTGCATTGATACTCACCCAGGTGAACATGTGTATGCTGAACTCATAGGTGAGTCAGGGTCATCAGAAGTGACGGACGGCGCTGTGGCGGTTGTGAAGGAACATCAGAAAGCTCAGAAGTCCTGAGCCCTAATAGCGATTCTACGTTAGATGGAGACTCAGGGAAAGCCAGACAACATCTGTTATAAAATATGAATATCGCTGGAGACATAAGTCAGAAGCTTACCATTACTGAGGCAGACAGATGCAATAATAACACTGATTGTTCCAGGATACTTGACAAACATAAGAAAATGTACACCAAGCCAGACATTGTGTCCAGAAGATATAGTCCACCTAAAAATTTGGATTGCAGGCGAAGCTTAGGCGAAGTAATAATATAACTGATGAACAGTTTAAACCTGCCACTCTGCTTTTGTCTCCGTCGTTTTCTCTGCCGTTGTCGCTCTACACCATCAGATATCAAAGAATTTAGACCTAAGAAACCAGTTGGACGTGTAGCCTCAAGTCCTGCATCAGTCACAGAACCCAGTCAGTTTCATAAAAACACACAGCACGGCACTTTTGCTGATCAGCTCAAGTCTCCCAGCATGAGCCCTTCATCATTTGTTGTGCACCATAGATCACATCCACCACTGGCAAGTAGATTGTCAACTCCGGTTTATGGTTCATCTTCTCAGCGGTCAGCTAGACGGTCCCTGACCATCCCTTCCTCACAGAGTACTGCTGAACATCACTTTGACATGAGTGACTTTCCCCCTTTATCCCAGGTGCCATTACCGCCCAAGTCCAGGTCGAACAGTTTTTTCTCAAATCTTCCAATGACAGTCCAGTAAGTGAAACAGTGCTGCAAAGAAATACCTGGGCTGTTAGGACGCCAGATTTACCACAGATTGAGCTACTGCCCAGAAGTATGCCACCTGAAGCTGGTAATGATTGTATTCCATCCCCCCACTCTATATCAGTGTCTGAGATTCCTGCTGTGGACAAGCTGTCAACAGAAAAATGGGTGGAGTCAACTGCTGCATATTTTTACCCTGATAGCTCTGTGATTTGTAAAGAAACTTGACCTCATTTTCAAAACTATTCCACTTATTTATGATTTGATAAACTTGTTTGCTGAGATTTGATGTTGCCAGAGCAACATTTTTCCGCCTGTTTGAACTTGTGTGTTTTGTACCATAATTTTTTTGGTTAAAAGGTCACACCGTGTCAATCAAAACAAAAATCTGGACAATAAAAGTATTTAGAATGTTGTAAGTTCACTTAAAATTGTTACTAGTTCAACAACATGTCACAATTTGAAAGTGACTGGCGGCTGTAAAAGATTAACTAAATCTATATCAAAGGTGAAGTTAAAACATTTTGACTTTCTTATTGTATTAATGACAATCGACTATCAACTCAATATTGCTCCCTCTTTTTTTGTCCACATATTTGTCAGTGATTTACTTTTGCCGTCTTTCTGAATTTTTTTCTTAAGTGATCTGGAGGAAAGAGACCTAGCTTCATCATTCATTTTTTTTACGGCTTTTGGCTAAAAAATTTTTGAAGTCAGTTTTGCAGAATAAAAACAAGAAGAGCTAAATTTTAATTCTTCACTTTTTACTTAAACATAATCAACAATTTTGATTGTTTTTGTGATGGTACAGGTCTAACACAGACAGGGGTTTAATAATTCGTTAAATATTTTCACATTTGTCTATGCTTCACCTGATTTATCTATATTTTAACAATATTCTCTTTTTTTGTACTCAGAACATCCATTTTTGAATAATGTGTTTTAGATTTTTAGTGATGACACTAATTAATTTTTAATGTTTTTTATTTTTTTCATTTCAGTTAATTATGTTAGTACTTTTTTATCTTTCCTCTTTACTTTCCCCTATAATGCTGTTCTTGTTATTTTATCCCTTTCCATGTTTTGATGTTGATGTTTTTCCCCAAATTGGAGGTATGTATTTATTACAATTTGGCACGCCTGAGGATATCCAGTACATTCCTTGGAGAGGTGAAGATTACTTTGGACTAGTTGTTTGTTGGTTTTTTTTTTAAACAGAAAGTGTGATATTATTTTAAATTGTCATGGGCAGTTTATAGAAGGTACATCCGGCATTGAGATTTATTCTATAGTCTTCCCGTTTGACTGCTATTGACTCCCATGTTATAGTGCCGGCTATAATTTGAATGAGGAGGAGTATAGGCCTAGCATTGTCTCAGTTTAAAAAAAAAAAATTCTGAAAGGACCTCAGATATAATTGTCTTTTTTTTAGCTGAGAAGTGTTCAGTATTATCCTTTACTTTTGTTTCTTCAAAATATTAAAAATTAAAATTATTTTTTTGTTGTTGTTTTAAATGGCAATGTAATTACAATTTTAGCATTTTTTATTTCATTCTCGCACTGTAGTTTTTAGGACTGAAAATTTTTAGGACTCCACCCCATACCAGTATATAAGATGCCAAAAAGTAATACATGTACATGTATTTTTCCTTTCTAGTTCATTTGATAAGAGTAAATGGATTTAGTAATTCTTTTTTGTACCTTTTAATTACATGTAACACTTTTAATTACCATCTAATAATATCTGATGTGACTAAATTAAAAAAAAAAGTTTCAGTATATATAATAATAACTTTGTCTTACAGAAAAAATGAAAGTGGAGATGTACATTATGTGTTGAGATACTTTTAATACTGTTGGTTCCAAAGGATAGAGTAAGAGAGGATGTCACAACAGGGCTAGAGTCATTATAATTTTTAACTGTAATCACTTTACAATGTCTTAATATTTAGAGTTTACATGACATGCTGTCATAATTGTGCCACTAATACTTGGGAGCAATACGAGTTGAGTTCATCACTTAGCATGTTAAAGTCCATACAAAACTGATTTCAATCATTTTCTTCATTTTGTTATCAGGTTAGCCTACATCTGATATTTTATCTATTCCATAAATAGTATTGTCTAATGGCTTGATTTTTTTCTCCTATGCATGAAATCTTAATACATTTTGAATTCACTGAATCAGATATGTCAAAATTAAAATGTGACTTTTATGTTCTTTGTCACCTATTAGATTTTTAATAATTCTATCATTTCTAATTCATTTTTTTATTTGTATTAATTCTGAAACTCGCTTATGTATTAACATTGGCTGTATTCAAAAACATATTTTTAAAAACTTTGTTGCAAGTGTTGAAAAGTCAATTTGGAGAAAGGTAGAAATAATTGGGCTGAGGTACAGAATATAAATAGATAAGAATGCAGCTATATTAGGTTATATCTTTTAATTACTTTTAAAGCAAATGAATAATTTTTCATTACAGTGTGTGTTTTAGCTATGGGAAGGATCATTAAACAGGAATTATCTCTTCATCCATTGTAAAAAGAACAATTTTTGAATAAAAAAATCCCTGGAGCACTAACATGATGATCATAATATACATTTTTATTCTTAAAATTCTCGTATGCCAACATTAAAATAATGTGGAATCTGAATATAAAGGATTAGTTCTAAAATTCTTAAATTTGAACCTAACTTACACATTAAAAGTTGACATCACTAAATTTTAACAGAGCTGAAAGGATATGTTTCTTGAATATTTCCAAGTTTCCTAAAAATGTTGCCAAATTAAAAGAAAAAAGGTTAAACATTGTAAATTGGATAATGTTTAGTGCTGTGAACTGTATGATGCATCATATCATATAAAATTACTTTTTTTTTTTTTACTACATATTAATGCTTTGAGCATATCTCTATTCCATTCACGTACGTCTTCTTTACAAGACTGTTTTGCGTGTATTCTTAGTTGATACGGATGTATATAAGTTCTGTTCTTATTTATTTTACTTGTCATTAATTGGGTAAAACAATTAGCAGACACGGCATGTACATATTTTTAAACAGTTCTATGATAGAGTAATTTTGTTGCAGGAGTTTTATTGTATACACATACTTTGAACATGAAATGCTAAGTGGACTTATGGTTGTGCTAATTTAAAAAGATGAGATTTTATCCATGTGATGTACTAAGCCCTTTAATTTCATTTAAACACCCCCACCCCAAGGTAGTGCTAAGGCCTTACCTGTAATCAGTTTTTAAAATTGTCATTTCTGTATTTTTATCCGCAGTATTTAAGAAGTACAAAAAAGTACATTTGATAGCTGTCTCATTCCAGTTAACTTGGTAAATCCTTTGGTGTTTTTTTTCCCACAGCTTTATATATATATATATATAAAATATTAATATTTTTTGTGATAAATAAATAGTTAATAGCCCTACAAGGTTGATAGATCACGCAAAACATTTTTTGTAAACCAAATCAAACTTGATCTTGACTTTTTTTGATGCCTTTTAATTTCTTATGTGATTATCAACCTTTTTTTTCCCTGTTTTTTTTTTTTTTGCTTACCATTTCTGTGGGTATTCTTTTTTGATAGACCTCATCCGATTGTCTAGAGAACTTTCTTTCTTGTATCAAGTATCTGTATAAATGGTGTTAATGTTTTTTTGTGTTTTTATATTCATATAGGCTTTGTTTTTCTATTTTATTGTCAGAAGATCTCTCTAGCAATCCTCAGTGAAGTTTTTTGTTTTAAAAACTTCAGCTAATGATTGAAAAAAACAACAACTGGTAATAGGAAAGTGAATATTTATTTTGTGTCCTAAATGTTATAGATGGAGTCTTTCATAATATCAGAAATGTCACATAATGCAATAGGATAATGTCAGTGTTGATTGGGCGGCCATGTTTGGCCGTGTATCGAACAACGGTATCTCGATTATTTGGAGCATAAGAATGGTTCAACAAAACTTTATTTGTGCCTTTTATAAATGATTTATTTATTCAAGATTTTATTTATGACATTTCCTCCTCCTCCCCTCTGATTGGTTATTACGATAAAGTGCGTCAAGGGCGATTTGATATTTCTGTTGTGCATGCATTTGAATTAGTCTTGATGGCATGAACTACATGTGTATGTACACCAAAGCTAATGATCATTTTTAAAATCTTTTTTTTTTGTTCTTCTGTTGTAATCAATTTCACAAAAGCTATATACAATATTTTTACTGTTTTACGTAAAGAGTTCATTCAGGTGTAGTTCCATTTTTATTATTTTACAAAGAATTATTAGTGCGCTCTGTGCCGCTCTCTAACTTGAAAAGCCCATGACACCTAATTTGCCATTTTTAAAACAAAAAACATTTTTTGATTTATTTTAGTCCCCATTATTTTAAAAATTTATTTAATATCATATCAAATTCTTTCAATAACAAAATCTTTTTTGTTAAATTTTTTTTTTTATTAATTTAAACTTCATTTACTTTTGACCTCATTCTATATATCGTAAAAAAAAAAAAAAAAACCCTTAATTGACAAGATATAAAATAGTTCCATGCATTAAAAACAAATCTGATTTTAAAAAGATATTGAAACTGAAATATAGATTGATAACTATATCCTTTTTATTTTGATTAACAGAAACAGTGAGCTTGGAAAAAAAAATGTGTTCAGGCTATATTTTTTATAGTCTCAGAGCATTTTATTTGTATACGCTTTTTTCTCATGTTTTTTTTTAATTTTATGTGGATGTCAACAGAGTTACTTGAGGGTTTAAATGAAAAGTGAATCTTAAAATATGCAGATAATTTTAAATAGTTTGTAAATACCATTTTTTAAACAATAATATATTAAAGTTTAAATATTTAGAAGAATCCTTTAATTTTTAAATTTGATTTTTTTTTTAATAGAATGAATTTTTGTTTTAATTTAAAATAAAATTTTAGAGCAGTAAATTTTACATTGTTTAGAAAAATATGTTTTTTTTTTAAATAGATTTATTGTGAATTATAAATGTTAAGTAGAATGAATTTATTTTGAATAATATATTTCTAGAAGAATGAATGAATTTATTTTAAAATATACTTTTAGAAATAAAAGCAAGATATTTCATTATATATGTCATGTAGATGTCTAGATGAGTGAAATTTCATTGACAAAAAAAATCTTTGGCTTCCTGTGCATCATTCCAAATGTCTTAATTATGTGAACACACTGATGTAGAATTTTTGTGCAGTGCATTTTTTAAAATCATTTAACAGTTCTATTGACTTAAGTCAGTATTAAAGTGACAGGTTGGAAAAGCACTTTTTGTCTTAATTTAATTCTCTGTACGTATGTTTAACTTAGTATGTGAGTGAGTTTTGTTCAGTAGCTCCAGAAGTATCTGTAAATATTCTGTACATTTAATTCTATTTAATATATAGATGCTATAAAAGCACATTTGATTGGGACGCCTATAATGATGATCTACGTTAATCCCTTAGATCCTTTAAACCATTATGGGAATGTTTTTGGTGTGCCCTTCTTTCATCTCCACCTTAGCTGATATTACTATGGCCATGGAGGCACTACGGTAGTGTTGTTTTCGTTGACGAAAACTAAAACTAAAATTAGCAGCAAGACTAAAACTAGACGAAAACTGAAATTATTACAGAAAAAATGAAATAAAAACTGGAACTAAAATATAGTGTTGCTTTCGTTCACGAAAACTAAAACCTTCGTTAACGAAATGTTGACTTTTCGTCAACGAGAACTAAAACTAAAATTAGCAGCAAGACTAAAACTAGACGAAAACTAAAATTATTACAGAAAAAACGAAATAAAAACTGAAACTAAAATATGACCTGGGACTAAAAGAACACTACACTACGGGAGACTTGGAGGGAACTTTCACCATGACTTGTAAAAATTCCCTTTGGTTTTCACTGAAGGCAGTCGAGCGCTCTACAGCACGACCATCCATCCCCGCCTACTATGGTTATAAAATGTCTTTTTGATATCAGCTGTTTCTAAACTATAAAACTTTTCCATGTGTTTCCCTGAGTATTTTGTGTTTACCAAAATCAAACCTGTAACCACTACTGGGGCACCATAGTTACTTCCCAACAACCGAGACTGTGAGATGACTGGAGGTCATTGGGGTTTAAACCCACTATTGTTACCATCCCTGTTCAATACACTATCGACCTGGCCCTGAGACAGTGAACATTGCAAGGCCTTGATATTTGTTCAATACATCTTTACTTGTAATTGAAGGACGTTTTAACCAATCCTGTACTCAGGCCTGTAGCCAGGTCAAAGTAAGCAGGGAGGCACCAATACCCAGCAAGGGGGCACCTTTACTTTTTCTTTATTTTGTCCTCTTTTTCTTCTTTTTTAAGCGGGCGGGGGGGGGGGGTTTGCCTGTACTGTTATTTTTTTTTTGTTACAGAGAAGTCAATCTGCTTCATGGGGTGCTGACAGGGCTAGGCTAAAATTTTCCCCCCTGATATTTTAGGCCCTGGCTAGCACAATAAAATCAATCTTGATTGTGAGTTATGCTATAAGCAGAAACTTTCGCCCTTCGGCAGTGGGAACTAAGTCATGCCTTGGCTTTGTTCGCCGATCCATAATAAAGCCTATGATTACATAACCCCCATCTTCTAATCACGTATATGGTTTTACCAAGGATCAGCCCCGTAGCCAAGGGTGGCACTGGGGGGGGGGCGTGTCCCCCCTACCGCTAAGTGTGGAGTGCCCCCCCCCCGCGCTTAAAAAAGAAGAAAAAGAGGACAAAATAAAGAAAAAGTAAAGGTGCCCCCTTGCTGGGTATTGGTGCCTCCCTGCTTGCTTTGACCTGGCTACGGGCCTGCCAAGGATTATCAATAAAAAAAAAGATTTGTTAAGCCTTCATTTCTGTTGTACTGATGATGCAAAACAACATACCAAGCTTTATCACCGATCATTAAAATAAAATAATGCAACATAACTTGGCGAATTTGAAATATAAGAGGAAATAAAGAGTTATACCCCCTTTTTTTCTTCACCTTTTGGTTATTGGATTTACCTACTGATAAACACTATTTGGTTACATTCTAACTAGTTTTGTTATTGTGCAGATTGTACATTGTTTGTTCACATCTTCTCACATTTTCTGCAACTTGGAATAATAGATAACTAAACGAAAGAAGAAGATACTTGTTAAAATGTACACTGTATTTTCTCTTGAAAGAACTAGACTAGTTTAGCCAGGCCAAGTCTAAGTTATAATATTCAGTCGATGACTATTTGAAATATTTTAACGAACATGCCGTGTTTCTTTCTCAACTGTCTGCTTACACCAGTTAAAAAATGATTATTTATGCATTTGTTAGTACTTCTACATTTACATCTATAGATAAAACATTTCCTATTGCCATATAATATGATGGGGTAACAAGTATTAATAAATGATGAGATACGATGTAGACATGAGGGTCCTTTTTCGAAGAAAGTATAGGACCCTGGGACTGTTGGCCATTGTGGCTATTTTATTTTATCTTCTACAGTGTTTTACTGTGTCCAGACTAGGTCATTTGTCCAATAAGAGATTTAAAGGTTGGCATGATAATGAAGTAATGAATGGCTTAATCCTTGGTAAATATGACAATGAAGAAGGGATGGAAGATGAAGATAACTATTTGTACTTCTACAAAGGACGTAACAGAATAATTGATGGTGAATCGAAATTTCAGATTGTAACTAATCTGAATCTAAATATTGATAAGGTAAATCTTCAGACTAGTGATAGGATTTTAAATGAAAATAAAATTAAGGATAATAAACAGCCTGATGTAGATAAACATCTACAGAAAAAAGATATTTTGCAATTTGATGCAGGCAATAACAAACAAATGATCAATTCTAACACTGACCTAGCCAGAGAACCAGTTAAACATATGAAGAATGAAAAAACATATTCTGTGAAATACCCTGACACTCTTTTGGGTGTGCACAGAGCTTATCAACATTTGTACAAGCTAGATGAAAATGGTATGGTGAGCTGTCTAAATATGCCTGAGGTGGGTATTGCTGTATTTTTTAGTTCAGTTTTTTATAATTTTATTCAGGGATCAGAGGTGGCTTCAGGTCAGTTACGTCCCGGGTGCAGAAAAAATATTCATCTCCTCTAAAAAAAAATGAGACATATAAAAGAGTTAAAATTTACACTTTGTGGAGCCCCTCAAAAGTCGGGGCGCATGGTGCGCACTTAGTGCAGCCATCCCTAAAGCAGCCTTTCAGGCATTTTCTTATTTAATAAAATCATTGTGATCTGCAACCCACATTTATTATTCACATTTCCATGGAAATTAGTTCTTGGTTCTTGTTTTTTATCATATTTTGACACAATAGCTCACCTTGTGATAGCATAGAAAACCTTTTGTGGTTCTGTTTGAGGATCAATATCCTCAAGATAATTTTGAAAGGCTGTTGTAATGAAGATGGATTATTATGTTTACTAAGAGCAAGATCATCTTTTCCTTGATTTATATGTTTTTTTTTATTACATGTTTTGATTGATCTTCAGCAAGTAACTTTCTTCTTTTTTTTTTTAAAATCTCATTATATCATCGCTATTTACGTTTTCACAATTTTGTTGTAGTGACATTTTCTGCTCTTACCTGAACAGATGAAAATAATGTACAGTCAAATCAATGATGATTACTGCGACTGTCCTGACTCTAGTGATGAACCTGGAACCTCAGCTTGTCCGTATGGAAAGTAAGTAAATATAGATGCATTGCTATAATGGTTGAATAACTCTAGTTTTAAATAATAATAATAGTTTTTTTCTCTGTTGGCTTAGGAAGTTGATGAAAAAATAATAAAACATGTATATAATTAGAAATGAAATATATTTTCAATCATCTTCTTCCTTTCGCTCTACAGCCCATTTAGGGCCCTGGCCTGCCATACTACTCTTCTCCACTTTGCCCAATCCATGTTCTTCCTCCACTTTCTCACTCCTATGGCCTTAAGGTTTTTCTCCACCTCCTCTAACCATCTGCTTCTTGGTCTGCCCTTTGGCCATTTCTCATTGCCTTTGGACCTCAGGCTATTCATTTAAATTTCAGCTGTTATATTAGGTTCTTTGTATAACTCGTATAGTTATGAATTCGTTCTACTTCACTCGTTATTGTTCTTTACTGGCCATCTGTCCATGAATATAAATTTTGTTTTCTAGCTGCAATACACAGACATATTTTATAAAAATGAAAATTAAATTTTGATACTTTTTTTTTCTATTTTTTTTTTCAGATTTTACTGCACAAGACAGTTGCCTGGTTCAGGAGCACAGTACATTGCTTCGAGCAAAGTGAATGATGGGATATGTGATTGTTGTGATGGCAGTGATGAATGGAATGGTGCAGTTGTGCCAGATTTCATGAGAATAAAAGGTAAAAAAATTATTTACTATTTAATGTTTCCCTATATTCATGTTAAGATTTCCAGAATCATATTTTTCCAGTTTTATTTAAAGTTTACTGTATTTCCCCATGTATTGGACATACTTTTTCGTTAAAAGTTTCTGGCGTCGTCTAAAAAAATTTTTTTTTTTTCATTTCTAGCTCACAAAATAAGTTTTTCTTATATACATAATAAAACACTATACATTTTGTAGAAAGTGCTAACACTAAATAATATATAACACAATAATAAAATTTTGATAAAAAAAAATTCAAAGTTCATTTCTTTGTAAAGAAATGAAACACTTTAATTTTCTTTGTCTTAACCAGACATTGAACCAACATGTCTCAAATTTTTTTTCTCATCCCCCCCCCCCCAGATGGCCAGCCATTGGGTGCTGTGTATCATTCCCCATGTTCCGACAAGTGCGGGGAGATACTGGCAGTGAGACACAGTGAAACAGCCATTAGAGATCAGGGGAAGATAATCCAGAAAAAATACCTGGAAATGGCTAAGATGGAGCTGACACCAGAGGAGCAAAAAGTAAATTTAGTTTTCGGAATGAAATATCCCATATTAAAACAATTGAAGCAAAACTATTTAGAATTAACTCTTTATAATTTTTTACTCCAACTCACTTATCTTCCGTTATATTTTAAAAGAAGTCTTCCTGCACAAACAAAAAAAAAATGACTGCAAAGGACTTAAAAACATATTAAAATTCTTATAACTTTTACAAAATATTTCATTGATTATTTATTGGGCTGAAATTTTTTCATTTTAAGTAATAAAAATTAAATCTGAATGAGATTTATCATTGACTATATTAGTAAGACAGTTATTGAAATTTTTTCATTTTTACTTTATAGATTGTTTTTTTCTAGGTGACTTTTTATAGGTAGTTTTAATGAACATATGTGTTTATAGGACATTGGCTAATTTTTCAAATGAAATAAACCTATAAATTTTAATAATTTTATGACACTGAATTACATGCATATGATTTAACATCTCTGTGTTTTTTACACAGGCATATGGGCCAGGTGGAATCTTCTATCCACTTAGTAAACAGTGTTTTAAACTTAAGGCAGATGTTTATGAGTATGAAGTCTGTCCATTTGTTAAAGTCAGTCAGAACTCTTTCCCTCATTCACCTGTTATACTTGGCCGATCCTCAAAGCTGGAGCTTGAAAATGGTGAACATCTGCTGGTCATGGAACAAGGAGACTTCTCATTGTGTCCATTTAACAGAGGACGAAGGTCAAAGGTTAGTTATGACTATTTTGATTCAAATAAAAACTAAATAAACAATATAGCTGTAAGTTCTGTATGTATGATTGGCTTTAAAATAATGAAAATTTGAGAGAGTTAGGATAGATTGTCTATAATATTCATAACAAATCTACTTATATTACTCTACTAACATTGAAAGAATTGTTTTTTTTTTATTAGTTATATTTCTTTTTATCCATTCCATGTTGACTTTTTTTTTTTAACATTTAATTTTGTGTGAACAAAACATAAATAATAGTGTGTGGTGGTGCATGAAAAAAAAAGATGTCAGCTTTGATATTGGTTATCATTTAAATATATTCACCTTGGTAGTTGTTTATTTCAGATTTACCTCTTGTGTGGACTTGAAGACAAGCTGATCAGGGTGTCTGAATCTGAGTTGTGTGAGTATACCTTCTCCATGAGCTCACCAGCAGCTTGTTGAGGTTGTGTGAGTATACATCGACCATGCGCTGTCCAGAATCTGGTTGACTCAACATATTACCAAATGTCTGTTTTTTTTTTTCAGTATCATTGTTTTGGGGCTCAGGGACCACATAAGAAATAGAAAATGAACTATCAGTGTTATTTATGAAACGGCAAAAAAATTTCGCCCGTAATATTTATGACATTTATCGCTACAGCCATTATTATTGCTCGAGAAACGAAATATGTTTTGATGAAATAAAGTTTAAAAATTGTTTTTCGAACATTCCAGTTGTTTTTTTTTTTCTTCGAATTTTTTTATTAAATTAATTTTAATTTGTCAAAAAAAACAAACAAACACAGATACATTTCAATATCTTATTTATCTTCTGCATTTGTTTTGTTTCTATTTATTATTTCTTATTTCTCAATTCAAAATTCTGTTTTTTCTTTGAACTACCAAATATTTTATTGTTGAATTGAATCATTTATATTTTGTATACATAGTTGGGTATTCCAAACAGTGTCTGATTTGGTTGTATCTGTGTCTCAGTTCACTAGCTGAAGCTTAACATTTGATACTGATTTATAGCAGTTTTTTTGCCATTTATTTCAACAATTTTAAATTCATTTTGTTAAGTAATTTCAAACTATGTATTTCTTGCTCCCATCAAAAAAAAAAAATAATAGAAATGTTTTTGTAACTTTCATCAAATTTTTCAGTTATCTTGCCTTTATTATCTTTTTTTTGGAGAAAACTGATCAGTAAATAAAAGTAACTGAGTTTTCCATGTATCGTTGTGGGTGTTGTGCATACTGTTATACACTTTTAACAAAACTGTCTGATATACACTATAGTTTATTTTTTTCTTATTGTGTTTAAATATGTAAAGCAATCTTAATATTTAATGTATTCATTGTTTTATATTGAAGTATATGTTATGCATTTCATTGTTTATCTATGAAACTTTTGTGCCATCATGGTCATGTCAGGCGCAGTAATTTTAAGTAAATTTGTCAAGCCCTGCTGTTGAATAGCTGTATTGATTATCAGTTTATAAATATGACATGAATTGTTAAATTTATTTCATTTTTAGCCTGGACAGCATGGCCAGATTAAACAAATTGATTTATTAAGTAACAATGCAATCATGCATGTTATTCAGATTGGTGAATAAAATAAAAGTCAATTTTGCTTCTAAAATGTAAACTAGGTTATTTTATTGTCAATGATGGCTAGTGGTCTTTCATCCATTATCAGTTCCCCGAATACAGGCAAACACTTCTCACTAACTTCTTTGTTTATTCCCAATTCACAACCTCCTTCAAACTTAACAAAACTACATACCCCCCTAACTACGCAATATCTAACTCTACATGCTGCTGGTATTATGCATTGGTCCTGACGTATTTCACTGTCCTGACATTTATAATAATAATATATATCTCAACGACTATTATATTGGTGGCCACCTGCAGTTATGTGTTGTGTCTCATGATGAGGCAGTGAGCCAGTCTTTTTTTTATTATTTATTCACTTTTTTTCACTAAATCTTGACAAATTGATATCTTCAATTTTAAATTATGTTTTACTAAATATGATAACTGGGATGCAGCTGTCAACAATGCGATGTGTGACTCCCCTGGTATAAAAGCAAATAATGCATTTTTTTATGTTAAGGAAATTGCTAGTTTTTTTTTTTTTTTTAATCATGCAGTGCAGCTTATGATAAATGTCTGATATCTTTGTGTAATAGTTTGATAGGAAGGTGTAAGTTTGACTAAAGCCAGTTAATATGATAAATATAGCCGATGTCTTTGTGTAACAGTTTGATAGAAAGGTGTTCAACCTATAAAGGTCAATTAATATTTTTTTCTTATTAAGCATTTATTATATTGCTAACCTTTATGCCTGTCTTTCATTATAAGTTTGGTGCACAATGACATATCCATTCAAATGTTTTTTTTTAATTCTATAAGTAAAATAAAGTCTGCATATGAATGTAATAAATATATTGGTTTTTTTTTTTCGTGAAAATATTAAGCCCATTTTCTGTCAGTTTTAAATTTAATTTACATCAAATTATATATTTATTTAAAAATGTCAATAGTTTTTCAATCGAGGAATTCTTTTTTTTTAAGTCTCTAGCTTTGTTATGTTCAATTTTTCTTTTTTTTGAAGTCTGAAGCTTATTTTATATGTTAGAATGTTTAAGTCTAAAGCTGTGTTATGTTAAAAAATTTCGTTTAAATAGGAATTTTTTGTCTTACGTTTTGCTCAATAGTTGTCATGTTGACATCTGGTTATAAAATAAGTTTCTTAAAAAATTATATGCACCCATATTAGTTGGCCGGATCATGTCATAATGAATAAAATATCAAAAGTCGTGTACATTAACCATGTTACTGTTCAACAGTTTGATTATTGAAGCAATAGTATTAAAAATATTGTTTTTTGTTTCGTTGCAAAAAAACACCACTTTGTTTAGGCTCAGAAAGTTTTAGTCGACTAAACGTTCAACAAGGAACGGATCAACCTAAGTAGACTCTCCTCTCATTAAAATTCTTGAGATAATTATGTTTTTTTTTTTTTTTGTATATTGATAACAATTTAACAGTCTCTGTCCTGTATTGATTTAGCAAAATCTAATGACATGCACCCATTCACCCATTGCAATAAAAAATATTTGTGAATGAAATTAATTTTTTGTCTTTTTTTTAATTACTTAATATTTATACCCCCCCCCCACCCCCCACCATGGTATTACTACCGATATACAATTTATTTGAAATGACAGCTTAAAAGTTGACCTAGATTATCATGTTCGAAAGATTGAGGAATTCATCTTTTACATATGTCTTAAGAGATAGCGGGGGGGGGGGGGTCCTGGCCTGTCATAATGGATAAGCCCCGTTTATAGAGATGGACAGGGCAGCCAAAAGAAATTCCATGCCCCATGAGTGCAACAAAGGCTTAAGGGCCTTAAAACTAAACTAAAACAATACAAAAATTATTTTAAAATTTATACCAAAATTTAAAAAATAGAGCTTTAATTAAATGGACTAAATCTTTATGTGATACGAATATCTAAATAATATTTGGATGCAGAGGCATACCTAGGGTGGAGGGAGTGGGGGTCCAAATTAGAAAATCCCCACGGTGTCGAATGCTAAAATGCAGGGGCCCCCAAAGAGGCCGGGCCCCCAAATCCCTAGGCTCGGTACTGTTCGATGACTGAAAAATGAAAGTGTGGACGCCAATCTCGATTACCAGCTGCATTCCTTATTTGTCAAATTATACCAATAAATCAATGACATTTAAATGAATATTAGTCTGTTAAATGGACTAATGTGGAGAAACATTTAGTATGATTTAGTCTTGTTTAATTTTGTCTTGTCATAGATTAAAATCGCCAAACGCCGCCCACGCTTTTATTACACATGGAAAAATATATTTTCCCTCAAAATAATTTCCTATAAATTCTGAAGGCAATCCCGTAAAACTAATGGTAGTCCCAATAAAAAAATTCTACAGTGTAAACACGCAAATCATAGCTTGGGCTAATTTTGTCTTTCTTCATTCAACAGCCAGACGACGTTTTTTTTTTTTACGCACAACAAAACAAGCACTCGCACATAAACAACTCAACTGATTTTTTTGACGGGATTTCCCGATTTGTATAATTATAAGATTTGTATAATTATAAATAACTAGTGGAAAAGCCCGCTTAAGCTTTTGATGCCTGGGATTTACCCAACACACCAATCAACTAATTCCACTAAGTCGACTTTAAAAAAAAATTGATTTATTACTGTTTTCTGTACATCTTTATTGATTTATTACTGTTTTCTGTACATCTTTATTGATTTATTACTGTTTTCTGTACATTTTTATTGATTTATTACTGTTTTCTTTACATCTTTATTGATTTATTACTGTTCTCTGTACATCTTTATTGATTTATTACTGTTTTCTGTACATCTTTATTGATTTATTACTGTTCTCTGTACATCTTTATTGATTTATTACTGTTTTCTGTACATCTTTATTGATTTATTACTGTTTTCTGTACATCTTTATTAAACCAAAAAATGTATTTATGATAATTATAAAAAATATGTTAGTGTGTATGTGTTTGTTGGGGCCCCGAACAGAGAAGAAAATACCCCCCCCCCTTTTTTTTCTAGAGAAGGGGAGTCATCATCATATATATCAGACAAGTCAGTCTCATAAGACAAAGATGTCCGCCTAGTTATTAGTATTAATTTTGTATAATAACATGGGGTACATTTCGTGAGTCTCACTTGCTCATTTCATTTTATAAAGTATTGCAGTTCTTGTTATATTTATTTAACGACCGTCAACCAAATTAATTGATTCAAAATAAATTGATTGATGCAAAATAAACAAACACGAACGCTATAATCTCTACTGAAACCGCCCAGGAATTACATTTTACAATGCGATAATAAAACTATCAATAGTGAACTAATTATTATACATGAAGTTACAGCGATATACGAATTAACTTTTTTTTAAAAAATGGCTAATGTCTTTCTCTTTTTCGTAAAAAAAAAATTCATTATGTCACATAAAAAAGAAATCGCAACAATTTCCCTCTTAAATTTAATCAATAGTGGGCATAGTTAAAAAAATATATACACACATTTCTAACCAGTGGCGCAACCAGCAAAAAATGCTTGGGAGTGAGGGGGGGCTCACATATAGAAAAAAAATGCTGGGGGGGGGCTCACATATAGTTTATATAGTAAAATATGCACGATGATTTGGTCTGGGGGGGCTCGAGCGCCCCCTGCCCCCCCCTGGTTGCGCCACTGCTTCTATGATTTATTTGGCATCGAGCACACACAATAGTGGGTCTCGAAATTTTGCTATTTGCGACTCACTAAAAGATTTATTTGGGTCAACGCGACCAACCTGTAAAGATGACAAAAAAAAAAAAGGACCAACTGTAAAATTTGATTTATTTTCGATTAAGAACTTATGTAATTTTTTCGGGCGATCTTTGTGAACCACAGCAATACTTGACACCATTTTCCCGCCTAGAAACTCCACACACACACACACACACACACTACCCCGATCTACGTATGCCTACAATAATTACAAATTACAACAATTTTAACTTCGGATTTTCAAAGTGAGAAACATTTTGTGACAGATTTAGATCGCGAATGATTTTTAATTTTTGAAAATGTTACGGTAAGGGGAAAGGTGTGTGTGTGTGGGGGGGGGTTCAATCTGATGCGTGACCTTTTTTTTTTAAACATTTTTGTTTAGCCTTGAGAATTTATAAAATGGCAAATGGTATGATATCAAAGTGTTAAAACTAAAGCAAATTGAAATGATATTTATAGCATATATAAAGTAAGATATTTTGTTATATTTTATGTATGTCTTGCCAACAAACATAATTTCCCCATTTCCGTGTAATTACCATCCCTGTTTTCCCCCCATACCACGCCTTTGAACAAACATTTAGTTTTGGTAAAATTAGTTCTAATGGACTAAGGGTGAGTGTCTAATGCTGGGTCGATTGCCGTAATTGTAGGTTATATAATGGCCTCAGCAATCGGTCACGTCTGTCTGTCTGTCTGTCTGTCTGTCTGTCTATCTATCTATCCGCCTGTCTGGCCACCTGCGTCATCTATTGAAACATTAAAGCTTTATTCTTAAAACAACAACAACAACAATACATGATGATGGGGAAATCCCCCCAGCAACTATAAAACAATTATTTAATAGCAACTACCATCCTAATAAATAAACAAAAATAACATTTTGCTTTTATGTGAGTCATTATTCCGGAAAAAACAAAACAAGAACACATTTCCCTGAAAAAAAAAAAGACCGACTTTATTATAGAGTACAAATATCTATGATTACAAGTATTGCAGCGTGGTAAGTTAACTTTTGTATTTCCCGCTTAGATTTAATAGAAAAAAAAATTTCACTGAAGAATCTGCCCCCCCCCCAACCTACCCATTTTGGGAAATTTCCATTTCCATAGTGCACATGACGTAGATGGGGTCAGAAATTCTTTATATAAAATGAATGATGAAGTTGCGAGATGAATGGGTTTACAAGTAGAGAAAATGGACAGCAACTCAGCGAACAATAACTTTGACCAGTGGTTAGTTCTTATAGTGGGTGCCGGACCGGTGAGTTGATTTATAGTTTTATTAATATTTAATGGACAGCAACCCAGCGAACAATATAATTTGACCAGTGGGTAGTTCTTATAGTGCGTGCTGGACCTGTGAGTTGATTTATAGTTTTATGAATATTTCATAGAAATACTGAGATACAGAGGCGGCAAGCAATGTGGGACTGCAGGACATCCATATTTCCCATTTTATCTTATCAAATAAAATTCAATGATAAATTAATTAATTTTGTTTTTAAATGTGTATGATATACAATCTTAAATGTAAATAATCATCCTCCAGTTTAAGATAAATATACGAAAATCTTTTGTATTGATCTGTGTATTTCAGAGTTCACGGCGTATTTTTTAATCTGCGGTCCGAGCGCGTAGGCTATATAGAATTAGAAATCAGCACACGAGGCTGCAAAGGGGGGGGGGGGGAGATCCTTGCCGACTCATTTTAAAATGAATTTATCAAATTAATTTATCAAATGAATTTATCAAAGGAATTTATCAAAGGAATTTATCAAAGGAATTTATCAAATGAATTTATCAAAGGAATTTATCAAAGGAATTTATCAAAGGAATTTATCAAAGGAATCTATCAATACTTGAACTAATTGGGGGGGGGGCGGATGGGCGTGCGGTTAGGAGCTTGACTGAGGGTCTCTGGTTCGATCTCCGGTGAGGACCGATGAATATTTCAGGTCATGGTTTAAGTCCCCGCTATATCTCCTTTGGGGGCACCGTGGCAACATAAAAAAAAAGTCACATTAGTAGTTTATAGGTTCTACAAGATTTCATCACACACACACATTAATAGTTTATAGGATCTACAAGATTTCATCACACACACACATTAATAGTTTATAGGATCTACAAGATTTCATCACACAGACACATTAATAGTTTATAGGATCTACAAGATTTCATCACACAGACACATGAATAGTTTATAGGATCAACAAGATTTCTTCACACACACACATACACAGGTAATTTTGTAGCATCAGATGTCACATGAATTTGTACTGGTGGTGGGGGCCGTTATGAAAGTTGTGACCCATATGAAAGTGAGGAATTCAGACGGTCGTCTAGTTTGTATATCCATTTTAACGGTTCTGGACTAACCGAAATATTGAAATAGACGCACCACATATACTTTAATAAAAATAGAACAACCCAAATACCTCCTTCAAAGTTCGCGAAGATTTTATGGAAGCTTTTAATTTTGATATTCATTGTTGTAGCGATATAATCTACATGTATGTAAAAATGAAATATTGGACTGGATATTTACCACATATAATGTCTGTGTGTTGCCTTCTAGGTAGGAACTTTGGCCGCCTTGTACTTCGCAATGGCTGGACACAAGGTGAAATTATTCGAAAAACAACCAGGTAAACAAAAAAGTAAACGCTATTTAGTCCCTAGCCACTAGTATACTTGTAATTGACCGTCTTATTGCACGGGCTATTTTAAACATTTTACCCCTGGCGCCCCTCGAGAATTGGGACCCCCTTACTAAATTGACCCTTAGGGCTTATCGTAGTGGCCCAAATACAGTGGGACCCAACAGATTCATTAATACCACAATGACCACCGTCTACCTAGACTAGCGTACAGATTAAAAAAACAAAAAAAAAAACAAACATTAACAGGCATCTGCCAACTACCGCCCAGCGGGCCAAGTGGGGACACCGTTTTGTTGTATGTGCCGGCCCGCATTTTTAAATTAGAGAACATAGGTTCGTATATACATTTCCACTAGTTCCAGCCCCTTCTGTCTCACCTGTTCTCTTGGTGCGGCCCTGCAGTTGTATTTATTAACCCGTTGAGGCCAGCGATTCAACTATTTGCCCACACCCCTCCTCTCTTTACCCTGATATTTTGATGCAGGTAAACAGTACAAAAAAAAAAAAGAATATCTAGGTACTGACCCAATTAAATGGATCAACTCTGCATTTTTGTGAAACTATTTTTGTTTTACTAACTACTTCAATCCCTTCCACCTGCAGCATGTAACCGGCTCAACCGATGCTGCGGCCGGAGCATCAACCTGACGACTTCTCCACGAGGCCTGGCAGCTCTGCAAGGCATCGGCCAAGATCACTTAGTGACGTCCATTTCTGTAGCGGTAGACGGCCGAGTGGTCCACAGCCTAAATGGCAGCACCAGAATGACCTACTATGGCCAGAATAAAGAGGTGACAAACGGGCTTCATTTATTTTTTTTTTGTCTTCCTATTATAAAAGATTTCTTCTATTTTAAAAGCGTCGTCTATATGTTGTGATCACATTCGATCTTATCTCGATGGGGCAGATGGCCTGACGTAGGGTCCTACGCCTCAAAAAGGATCCCCCCCCCCCATGCTAGTGTTATCTATTCATGGCCTGTTAAACACTCAAAGCGACATGTTGCATGATGTATTTGTTGCAACCCGGTGCGCATCTATAAATGTACCCGATTGAATACTGGCGTAAATGTTAGTCTGTTTGCCCTCTAAACGAGCGCGTTAACAATCAGTCTATATACAAAAATATCATATCTATGTACTCGAAGTGGCTCCAAAGGACATGAACAGATTATTGTAGCCAAAATACATTTGAGAATATGGGCACTTAATAATATATCAAATAAAGTTCATATGTAATATAGTTCATCCCAAAGAAAATAATCCTCATTATGGGCACAGAAGCTTAACAAAAACAACCCCGACGATTAAACTCTGAACCTAAAATCCAACTATAGCCTACATAATTTGCTCACACAACATTTTATTATCGATAAATCTTGCTTTATTACATTCATAATATTTTAATAGAATCTTTTCCAAACAGATCTTCATTTTATGTTTTATGATGTTCAACATGATGTATCTAAAAACAAGCTATTTAAGTCTTTTCCGTTTCGGACAGAGGACATTTTTGAGCATTTTCGCCGGACGAGATCCGTATTTTTTTCCCCGGGTTACAGCCATAAATATTGCTCCACGCGCATGAATTTTGATAAATTTAGAGATGGAAGTAATCATGTTGAATAACTATTACAAAAATAAATAATGATTACGCCCCTTTCATTAGCTTTTATTATTTATATTTAAAATATAAGCAAAAACTCTTATATTTTGGCTCTGAGAGATCAGATTGCAAAACGGACTTTTGATGTACACTTGGCAGGCCAAGACCTACAAAATGATATATACATCATGGGTCTAGGACTTATGGTTGCTGAGACATAGGGCGCTCCATTGTTAATATAGCTTATATAGTAAAAAACGGTACTTTATAAGCCCCCTTTTACGGCCCTTATAGGTTAGATCGCGAAATGAACTTTTGCTGCACACATGGCAGGCCAAGACCTACAAAATGATAAATACATCATGGGTCTAGGACTTATGGTTGTTGAGATCTAGGGTGATGACGGACAGACAGACAGACAGACAGACAAAACGGGGACAATAGAGCATTTTTTTTCGAAAATGCTCTAAAAACGGTACTTTATAAGCCCCCTTTTACGGCCCTCATAGGTCAGATCGCGAAATGAACTTTTGCTGCATACATGGCAGGCCAAGACCTACAAAATTATAAATACATCATGGGTCTAGGACTTATGGTTGTTGAGATCTAGGGTGATGACGGACAGACAGACAGACAGACAGACAGACAGACAAAACGGGAACAATAGAGCATTTTTTTCGAAAATGCTCTAAAACATACAGACATGAGTGAGTGCCTTTTGGTTAAACAAAACTCTACATGTTTAGCAGGTGATTTATTTACTGTTATACACATTGTAGTATAGTACACAGTATCGTACTGAGAATTAACTAAGAGGATATTGCTAACCCGGCAGTGCCGAACCGGTGGGACTTTCGAAATCGGAACCCCCTCCACATACCCTCTGTGTGAAGCCCCCATCATAAATGGGTTATTTTGCATTGTCAGCAATGTGTACGGCGCTACTCAAACTCAACCCTAATACAATTCATTCATGTGACGTAATTGTAAAAAAATGAAAAAAAAATATTGTGACGTATTTATAGGTTAGTAGTAAATGGAAATAGTTGTACATTAGATATAGACATATTTTAGAAATAATAACAAACTAAACAGTACACATATTATATTATCATGAGATCACCATAATACAAAATTCGTATGGTTTGAATTTTACATTGTGGAAAATAATACAGAATATTAATTGAACGATTTGTGTAGATATTTCTCCTATGATCGCTTCTCATTTAATAACAAATTGAACACCATAGATATATTACATTATTGTGAGATATAGGCTACATACGAACTTCATCAATGGCTGATGACTTAAGGGGATTATAATATAAATATTTAGGCGTGGTTAGGTGTTACCTCTCCTAAAATCGCTTTCTGTGCCTCATGTAATGATCGTAGCGGTCGAAAATAATTTTATGTTGTAACTGCCGTTTGGGTATCACAATCTTACCTGCCGTATGTAAGTTTAGGGTGCTTGGTCACCTCGGCACTATACATATGGCTGGTCCAATGTCATTACTAGCAGCCAAATAGGAGACATCTTACTCTGCCGGCCAGGTGGGAGCCGGATCATGTATGTTACGTAGAGTAAAGTAAATGTTTCTGCCATCTTTGTATTGTTTATGCTGCCATCTTGTGTGACAGACACAGGACGTGTGACACACTGGATCACATGAAGGATTTTTTGTATGATATATTACATTTTATGTATTTGACTATAATGTAACTTTTTACTTTAAAATATTTTGTACTTTAAAAAAAAAACAGCAACATTAATTTGCGTATCTCACAATTCTGATGATTGGTCACCGATGAAATAGAGGTTTCTGCAGACAGCATTTGTAATATTATTATTTTTGACAAGCGAGGTCCTCTAAAATCTCAAGCTTCCCGCTAACAGTATACACACGTATCATCATCCTCTGTGATGTTTTTTTTTCTAAAAGGCGAGATGAGATGGGCTAACAAACATAATCTATGGAAGACTCATTGTACTGTGCGACAGTTGACGAAAACATGTGGAGGGAATTCAAATGAAATTAAATGAATTCAAAAATACAACATTACGTCTTTGTGATTTTTTCTTTTTAAATCATTCCTTTTTAAACCATATTTTGCCCGTAGTTCTATCTCTATATTTCATTGACTGCTTTACTTAAGACTATCTATTGAAACTACAGTTGAATCTATTCCACGACAGCCATAAATAGGTTAAACTGATCAGTTCAAAGTTCGATTATCCAGAAAATGGGGTGCTGATAATCATTGGTGTGTTTCACATAGCGTGTTCAAGTTTTAATTAATCTATAACTTTGTCTATTTATTGCTGTTATACGGTTGAAGCCTAACCTATACCGCGAACAGAAAGGTCACCATAAAACCAACTACAAATCCTGGGATGACACAGCATCATTGAAGAATCATATTATATTTCAATATAACCTTGTTTATCTTTATTCATTTTCAGCTGCAAGTGTTTTGATCTGCGATAATATGTATTATACATTCATGTACAGTCATGTAAAATTAAATTTCTCAACACATCTTCTCAGCAACAATTGCTCTGACCCAAACAACCAGGTTAACAACGGAAGTTCAAGCGATGACCTACGTCACTGCCAGCTGCTGTATCTACCCGACCTTGATCAAGCCCAGGATTACGTCAGATCAAAAATTGTCAATCTGCTAGATCGTCTGGTTGACCATGGTTCAATTGGGTTCCGTGTGGATGCTGCCAAACACATCCACCCAGAGGATTTGAAATATATTTATGAAAACGTAAGTTAAAAAAATATTATTCATGAACATAAGCGAAAATAGGACCGAAAAAGTAAAATACACACCAAAAATACATACCAAAATACACGCCAAAATAAACACCAAAAATACACACCAAAATACACACCAAAAATACACACCAAAATGCACACACAAATACACTCACAAATACACACCAAAATACACACCAAAATAAACACCAAAAATACACACCAAAATACACACCAAAATACACACCAAAAAAATAACCAAAAATACACACCAAAATAAACCCCAAAATAAACACCAAAATACACACCAAAATAAACACCAAAATAAACACCAAAATACACACCGAAATACACACCAAAATACACACCAAAAATACACACCAAAATACACATCAAAATACACATACAAATACACACCAAAATACACACCAAAATACACACCAAAATACACACCAAAATACACACCAAAATACACACCAAAAATACACACCAAAATGCACACACAAATACACTCACAAATACACACCAAAATTCACACCAAAATAAACACCAAAAATACACAACAAAATACACACCAAAATACACACCAAAATAATAACCAAAAATACACACCAAAATAAACACCAAAATAAACACCAAAACACACACCAAAATAAACACCAAAATAAACACCAAAATACACACCTAAATACACACCAAAATACACACCAAAAATACACACCAAAATACACATCAAAATACACATACAAATACACACCAAAATACACACCAAAATACACACCAAAATACACACACAAATACACACCAAAATACACACCAAAATACACATCAAAATACACATACAAATACACACCAAAATACACACCAAAATAAACACCAAAATAAACACCAAAATACACACCAAAATACACACCAAAATAAACACCAAAATATACACCAAAATACACACTTAAAATACACAGCAAAATACACACACAAATACACACACAAATGCACACCAAAAATACACACCAAAATAATACCAAAAATACATACCAAAATACACACCAAAATACACACACCAAAATAAACACCAAAAATACACACCAAACATACACACACAAATACACACCAAAATACACACCAAAAATACATACCAAAGTACACACACAAATACATACCAAAATACACACCAAATACACAAACACACAAATACACAATAAAGTAATAATTTAGTCTATGATAGACTTGATTATTATTAATATCGTTACATAATGCATATTCATTAGTCTACCAGACAGTTTTACAAAACATATGTCATTTGATTACTTGGGCTACCCAAGCTTTGTGATTGAAGCAGCTTACGATGAGACAAATTAGATACAATCAGCATTTCGGTGAATTATTATATTATTAAACTAGGTCAAGGACGTAGCCGTGGGTGGCAGACCAGTGGTCATCAATGAAGTGGTCAATACCATACCTGATGCTGTCACATCAGATGAGTATTACCCACTTGGGTTGGTCACAGGTGTGTATCAATGTTATCACAGTATAATCTTTAGTTAACTCTACATCTATGTAGAGCTAGTATTAGTATTACATTGTACATTATTTCTTTTACAATTATTTCTGTTTTATTTCTGTAGTTTTATAATTAATTTTAAAAATTTCACCGACTCACAAATTGGGTGGTGCTTTTCTTTTCAAGCTATTTTTGTGTACTTGTATGTGCAGAGTTTCGCTACAGTGAGCTCATCGGTGAGGCACTGACACACAAGGACTACTCAACACTGTGTGACGTGTTTCAAACTCTGTTGAAAGAAGAGAACGCCCTACTGTTCATTGACAACCATGATACTCAGAGAGGACGAGAAAGACCCGGATCTATAGTGCTCACCCACAAGGTAAGGTTTGGTCTCTATTTTTAATATTTATATATATTAGGGTGGCTCACTTTATAATGGAAAAATAAATTTGATTATTTATCATGAACATTTTAGTTTTCTGGTTCACTGGGACTTAAAACATGTATATACCAAATTTCACACCATTTGGGCTCCTATAAATACTGCCTCAGTGCACTTATAATCTTGTGTTTTAAGGTATTTGGCAGTTGCATTTAAAGAAAATTTTGCTGGTTTAAAATGCTGTTTTTAGATACAAAGTACAATTATATTACACAGTAGGAATTAAAAAGTAAAATAAAACTGGTTGACACATAAACTTGACTGTGTTTCAGAATAGTTCTCAGTACGTCATTTAAAAAACACTTTAAAAGTTTTTAGTCTGTGCTTTCTGAGTCCTGAAGGTCTTCAAGTTGCGATCACTTCAGCACAATTGATTTTTTGCATCTGGAAACTCCTGTTCAACAATTTGGAGCAAGTAATGCTTTTCCTCCTCTGATTTGGTGAGAGATGAGTTGAATGATGACGCTAGTGCAATTCCCCGCTCAGCACAGCCATTAACAACTTTCAAGGAAGAGACTAGGAAGCGACCGATAATCGGATCGGTATCGGTATCGGACCTATATTGGCACTATCGGTTAATATCGGATCGACCGATTTTTGTAGGGAGCGACCGATAGTCGAACCGATATTGGCACTATGGGTTTTTTGGCTGCCGATACATTTTTTTTCACAACAGAGTTGCAGAAAAAAATACTTTAATAACCCAATTCTATAACCAGATTTTTTTAAAAAAAGGAAAAAAAAAAATCCGTACACAGAAATTGTCACGTCCACAAAAATTGCATCAGCGATATGACCTTGAAACAATAGGATTGGCATTTTTAAATTCTAATGTATGACCTAAAATGATACAATAGGGTGAACATCTGTGTGTATTTTTTTAGGGATGGGAAGTTGGGGGGGGGGGGGAGGGGAGAAACAAGACTTACGTGTGGGCGAAGTGTTACGAAATAAGATAGGGAAGGGGTGAGCATGGGTTTACATACGTCATTAGCTGAAGCACGAGAAAAACACGTGTTTGGCATTGTTGTTGATTAAAAAAAATATCGGTACCGGTAAAAATGCTGGGGAAAAATATCGAAATCGGACTATCGGTAAAAAGGCATATCGGTCGCTCCCTAGAAGAGACCACTGCTGTTTCCTTCTGAAAGGATGGAGTTTGTTGCCATTATAATTCCCCGCTCAGCACAGTCATTGACAACTTTCAAGGAAGAGACCACTGCTGTTTCCTTCTGAAATGATGGAGTTTGTTGCCAGGTGGAAGCATCAGTCATGAGAAAACATGTGGAAAGCAGAAGAGCATTAAAGAAGAGCAGCGATGACGAGGTCACAAAATCCTTTAATGTCACATTAGGAAGTGCTGAAGGATCATTTGCGCTGCGGATACACCTTTCTTCTTTCTAATCATCAGAAGATTTCTCCATGAATTGCCTCAAGCAAGCAGCAAGTCTGTTTTTCTCATCCACTGAGACACGTTGAGAAAAGAAAACCAGAGAAATGAGTTCTGCACTAAGGTACCAGATATGTCGGCCAATTGTTTTCAATGCAGTCTGAGAAATGAAGGAAGAAACATTCTTATAAACAATAAGAAGCTTGATTAAATCCAGATCATTCAGAGGTGCGTCTGCTAGAATGGGACACTGAATCCAAGCTTTAATGTAAAACAAGGATGCAAAGATACCAAATTCTGCAATTGATCTGTCTTCATTCTTAGCTTGAATTGATGACGGAAGAGATAAATCTTCATGATGTATATTATTTTAGACATCCACCTTGCAAGGTGATAAGCTCCTGGAACACGAAAACGCACCCCAAAGGAGGGGGGGAATTCCTCTCAGGAAGATTAGATTCAGAATCAGAAGTTCTTTGTAATCTTCACTGACAAATATCTTGAGTTGTCTTTCATTCGGAGGATATTTGAACAAAATGTGATGACTTCTTCTTTTAATGGCTTGAGATTTTTTCCAGTCGAACATCGTGGCATATACTAAATTCTACCTGTCTTTTTTTTTTGGCCTAAATGTCTTAAGCCCTTGAATAGCAGCACATCCGGTCCAGTTTTACTACCACCAAATGTCTTATTGAATACGGCTATGTTTGTAAACATACCATTGATCAGTAGGCTCAATTAGGGAAGTACCTAGCTCAATAAACACTGGCATGTCCACTAAACAGTATACAAGCAAAGAAATAGGTCATGAAAAAATTGAACCAACTAACTGTCAGACGGCTCTGTTTGTAAACATACCATTGGCCAGTAGGCTCAATAAGGGGAAGTACCTAGCTCAATGAACATAAGTATGTACTCATGAAAAAATTATACAGAATGTCAACCAGACGATAGGTAAATAGATATGACTATTGATTTCATCATGTTTACAATTGGAGTTTCCGGGAGTTACCCCTCTTTTAAAAATGTATCACTTGGAAATTAAAAATGTATCATCGAAAAATGACATGGCATTCCTATTATCGATAATATTTTAAAGTATTAAATAATTTATTACAATTAAACTACCCATCGAGATGAAACGAAACCTGTCCTATAACCTTCCCCATGTAATTATGTGTATGTGTAACAAATTTCACATTATTTGGTTATCTGGATCTTGAGTTATAAGGGAACAGACAGACAGACAGACAGACAAAAAATGCCTCTTATAAGTATAGAGATATTTCAACGCCATACGAGATATTTAATAAGTACACAGTTTGTCTATACATCCTGTAATTTAACAAGAACATACTAATCCTATTAATAAAGTAGCTATCTTGTCGTCTGTCCGGGCGGCGGCGTGTGGGGAATTTTGTGACGTATAAAATGTGGGTCATTTCTGCACATTAGGAAGTTGGCATACATCAACACCTAATTAACCTAATCAATCGTATAAAAAAATTAAGTAGTTTAATTGATTTCCAGATGCTTTAGATGCAATAGGTAGATCACAAAGAGATGTTGCTCAAACCGGCTATTTACTAAGTTGTTTATTATGCATTTGGAATTCCGTGTTAATAGTTCCTATTAATTCGCATATTAAACATTTTATTGAGATAAAAACTTTAGTTGCGAATGCAACGGCAACTACTAGTCATATTATAAACCAATAAATTATGTCCATTTTTTATTACAGTTGTTTAAATTTGAAATTTTAAGATAAAAGTTGTGTTCAATGATATGATTTTAGACTATTATTAGTATTATTACAGAAATGTGGCATAAAACATGAAGTATTTTTTATGAATGATTCATTGTGTGCACTATATTGCTGTTCCAGACCCCAGAACTCTACAACCGTGCACAAGCCTTCACATTGGCGGCTGGGTACGGCACACCTAGAGTCATGTCCAGTTACTACTTCCAGGACACAGAGGCTGGCCCGCCTGCTGACAGCACCGATCACATCCTGGACGTTGTGATCAAAGTGGACGGAACTTGTGGTAACGGTTGGGTGTGTGAACACAGGTAAATAGAATTGAATATCTGTAATAATAAGTCCGGCTTCATTTAACATATACAGTACAGCCATATAATGGAATACGGTGAATTAAGCGTGATCAGTTTTTGACGTGTAGAGAAATGAGCGACCCCACTTATTAATGCACTCCAAAGTGTGCACACCCAAGTGTGCATTTGTATTCTCTTTATAACTCTCATTGAAAGAATCCGATGTAGTATAAAGGATTGTTTATTTATATAAATATCTTCTATATAAAGTACTACAATATTACAATTAATTATTTTTTTACAATCATAATAATTGTGCTCATCATAACAAATTTGTTAATAAATTCTTTTTAAAAGTCGAACTAATTTAGAAAATAAAATATATACTGCAAAATTGTACTATATATATATAAATAAATTTCTGATTACCTTAGTATCTAATTTTAAATTTAATACTGATTTAATATACAATACAAAATACAAATTAATTAAAAAATAATCTAGCTATCCTACTAATAAAATAGCTATTTTGTCGTCCATGCGGGCGTAATGTGGGGAAGCCGTCGCTATAAATAATATATGACGTCATTTCCCGATGGAACAATTTTTTTGTGCAGATTGGGAACACCGTCGCTATAAATAAAAAAAAAACCTCTGTGACGTCATTTCTCGATGGTAATTTTTTTTTTTAAATTGTTCTACTAATAAAGCCGAATTGAACTTGCGCGCGGGTGCTTTATCGTGCCTTTGTGCTGCAAAATGGCAATATAAAGTAGTTATTTTTTACTTTTTAGTGTATTTTTATAAAAACTTTTTTTAATGCTTTGCTTTGATTTTAAAATTGATAGAATTAAGGGCGAAACGTAATAGATGAGATAAATTAGCACTAATATCTTTACCTAATGGTATTTAGTTTGGTTTGGTTAGTTGGTCTACTTTGGCTGATTTGGTTGATTTGGTTTGTTTGGTTGGTTTGGTTGGTTGGTTTGGTTGGTAGATCGGTTGGTTTGGTTGGTTTGGTTCGTTGATCGGCTGGTTTGGTTGGTTAGCGTTGACGGGTAAAACGTAATTTGTCAACGATGTGGCAGTGACGGGTTTGGCTTGGTTAGTTTGGTTGGTTGGATTGGTTGGCTCGGTTGGTTTGTTTGGTTGATTAGTTAGCTGGTTAGGTTATGTAATTTTGTTGGTTGTTTGGTTTGGTTGGTTCGTTTGGTTGGTTTGTTTGGTTATATGTTTGGTTTGGTTTGGTTGGTTAGTGTTGACGGGTAAAACGTATTTTGTGACGTTTGAAATGTAGGTCATTTCTGCACATTAAGAAGGTGTCATAAATAAGAACCTAATTAACCTAATTAATCGTATTTAAAAATTCAGTTGTTAAATTGATTAGGAAGGGGTTTCACCAAACACCTAGATTTCCCGGGCAACGCCGGGCTTTATATCTAGTTTTTTTTATTAAGGTGTCAACACATTTGGTTTGTATTTGTGTTAAAGGTCGTATGGTTTAGGAATGTGTATGAGAAACCGTTTACTGAGGATCAAATCCAAATCATGGTTAATTTAAAAAAAAAAATAATAATAATTAAAATTAAGTTGTTAAATAAATAATAACAAACTAAAATGTTTCTCATTTCCGTTCATAACATAAAATAAATAAACTCAAATAATTATAGTCACCTATTAATGACCTCAAAGTTATACTATGTTTTGAAGGATAGATTTAGTAATATTAACTTGATTTATCTTCAAATGAGAGGACAGAATTTTGTAGACACCCAGTCGGTCGTCCTGACAGAGTAGGGTAGCAAATAGAACTAATTGGGTTTTAGAGATCTCAGGAACAGAGTAGGGTAGCAAATAGAACTAATTAGGTCTTTAGAGATCTCAGGAACAGAGTAGGGTAGCAAATAGAACTAATTAGGTCTTTAGAGATCTCAGGAACAGAGTAGGGTAGCAAATAGAACTAATTAGGTCTTTAGAGATCTCAGGAACAGAGTAGGGTAGCAAAGAGAACTAATTAGGTCTTTAGAGATCTCAGGAATCACACAGGTATCATAGAAGTAGAATACGTATATGATCCTAAGTAGTTTGTATGTACATTTAGCATCATATGAAATTATACACCAGTATTAAAAAATAACATCAATATATGACAACCATTGACTATTTATTGTATTTGTATTGCTTGTGTCACCACGCTGGAGCAATGCCTCAAGCAATGACCGAAACGTACAAAAATATTTTTTTTTCATCTATTATAACAAGAAATAAGACATATTTATAGTTATACATCGATTATGACAATAATTAAGATATGTTTATAGTTATACATCTATTAAATCAAGAAATAAGATACGTTTATAGTTATATGGGTTCGAATACCATTGACGCCGTCAATCAAATATCGCTTGTGTTATGTCAACTTGTTTCCCATTCCTTAGGTATTTAGACTTACATGCTCGTCAATTGTTTGTGATTTAGAAATGTTGCTACATTTGATGACCTAGAAATGTCACTACATTGGTGACCTAGAATTGTAGCTACATTGGTGACCTAGAAATGTCGCTACATTGGTGACCTAGAAATGTTGCTAGAGCTGATGATCTAAAAATGGCACTACTGTTGCGACTAGAAGTGTCGCTACCTTTCCCATTGTTTTAGTGAGCAAAGACTTAAATAAGAACTCAAAATATTAAATAAGACAGAAATCCGCTCACAATAGTTTTAATTTAAAAAAAAAATTACATTTCCTCAGATGGCAGGTTATACAAAAAATTGTTCAATACACTAACCTGGTGAAAGGTTCTCAACTGAACAGCTGTCAGGCCCAACAGAAAACTGTGTCATTTATGAGGGGAGATGACACTTTGTTTTGGATGACAAGTGATGAAACTGTAACATCAGAGAATGTAACAACAAGTAAGTTAAAGTTTTAAAGAAGTTATTGCTCATCGCAATGGTGGTATCTAATATAATAATAGCGACTTGGGTTCTGTGTTAAATCGAAAGTAAAGAATTAATACAACAGTATTCCAGTTTAAAATACAATCATAAAAAAATCGGATCTGCCCGAAACCAAAAAATAACCTAGCCTACCGATCAAGCCTAAGGTATATAACTCTATGCAAAGGTTTTGCAGGGTACAGCTAGTTATTAATATTGTGTGTTGAAAACATATTCAGTTCATTACATTGGTTATATGTATCGTCTAATGATTTTCATTTTAAATTAAATAAGACGGCTCACGGTACATACTCTCGCCTGAATGGGCGCTATTTTTTTATTATAATACAGAGATATAACTTTATTTCAGACTGTGGAAGAAGTTTAAACAGCGAATCTTTTTCAGCGATTTATCTACCATTCAGTACCATCTACTGGTGACTTATATCAGAGACTAATACATTTATAACCGTTGTCATATATTAGTAGCAGAATGAAAAACAAAGAAAAAAAATATTCAGATGACAGACGATATGTTAATGAGATTTTGTACCAGCCTAACATCATATGAACAGTTTAACAATATTACAGTTATTTGTGAGCCTGTTGCACTATTCCCTTTGATTTAACTTACATCGATATAGAATCAATAGATGGAGATAATTTGTAAATCATAATCGGCATTGACTGAAAGAAATTTTAGCATAATTTTCGATTAAAAAAAAACTAAAACAAGTCTTATCTTTATACGCTTAAATATAATCTTTTGTTTCCTATAAATAGTAATAATAACCATTATGGAGACATAGTATCATCAGAGTTTGATGACGCATTGTGGTAGGCTCCGCCCACCACAGCCTCCATGACGTCATTCCTCCATCGCGTTGTGTTTTATTCCATCTTCCAGTGTTTGCTATTTATAACATTTTCTATGTTTGGTAAACGTATCATGTTTCAATCATGCAACTCCCTGCTAAGTTGAGGTACTTTTATCATTATTATTATTTTAAATCTACAAATAACTCAGGTCATTTACCATTCATATACAAATTGTCTTTAAAATGTATGCACGTGAAGCGGCCTTATTGAGTGGACCATGGCGGGGGGGGGGGGAGGTCTGCACTTGAAGTTTTCATTATTACCTAACAGTCAATACACACACCCCTCATTTGACCCCCCCACCTCATAGACCTGCACATGATCTCAACCTAAGCACATCGTAGAGTCCCCATCGTATTCACATTCTCAGTACTCAGTACAGGTTATCAATATACATTTGATTATCATGATGTCCTGGTTAGCTCATTCGGTGTCCTGGTTAGCTCATTTGGTGTCCTGGTTAGCTCATTTGGTGTCCTGGTTAGCTCATTCAGTGTCCTGGTTAGCTCATTCGGTGTGCCTTGAAATATGAAGGGTGTGTCCTCCCAAATAATGCCCATGGATATTCAAAATAACAGCTATTTGAATTTTAAAGTACTTTCAGGAAATCTTTCAGTTCGGATTGAAATGTTACGCCAGCCATGGGACAAGTGCGTCCCGCCAGACTGTTTAATCCGACCCGCGGACTGCCACTCGTTGAAGAGTACAAGTCTTTTATGTTACTGCGTTTTGCAATAGAGTTAAATTAGTTCATGTCAACACATCCGTCCATCTACTCTTGGTCAGCCCCGCATGCCTAATTTACGAACCCAATGTGACCCGCGGTTCAGAAAGATTGCCCACCTCTGGGTTATACTATACTTTATTAGGAATAAGCCGGAGGCAAAAATAAAAATAATAAGGTGGAAATCAAAATTTTTAAGTTCTTTCGACTAATCCAATCAACATTAATAAATGTGGAAAATCTGATTAGTAATTGTATCGATTTAGAATTCAAACTATTACCTGAACTGATATTCGGCATCTATACGTAGGTACGTCCGTTGCCGTGCCTAAACGTGTACAGAACTATGCTATGTGCAATTTTGTGCATATACATGCACATCCAAGATGTGGGATTAGGAGTTTTATGTTAGTAAATATAATACAGGTTCTTTAAATGAATGGAATACCTAGATATCAAATTCACGTCTCAGTGTGCAATACAAGCATGTGTTAGTTTGAAAGTAGAATAGGCCGTCTATCAAACCTTGTTATATTAACCAACATTATGTTGTTTATTTATTTATTTTTAGATTTGACTGAGGGAAGTTACTGTGACCTGATGTCCGATTGTCAAAATAAATATTTTGTGGACAGCTCTGGTATGGTCACTTTGACCAGTGCCGAAGATGGTATTGTTGTACTGGTGCCAGGTGGGAACTATTTAAGTAACAATCACCTTACAACATAAAGTTGTCGTTCCGCTTAACTAACGTAATCCATTTCAGCCTCGCGTTTATATTGCCTAACTCTGTTTCCCATAAAAATTTTATTAAGGTCGCCACGAAAATCGATAAAATTAGTAGAAATATAAAGTGACATCAGTATTTAAGAAGGAAACTATTAGTAAAACAATTACCATAGCGATGATCAAAGGTAATACAAAGGATGATAACAAACACTGGATATCAGACCTGTTAACAAATACACTTGTTTTTTAATTCAACTGTAAAATGTCATATTCAGAGCTGGATTTCACCATTAACATTTGCAACACTTAATAAACTTGTAGTTAACCAAAAAACGAACCTTTCCCCTCAACAAATAAGAGAAAATATAGGGACAAGTTAAATTTACAGCGGGAATTCTTCATCTCAGACTCACGCGCCATTAAAACAGATGATAGTTACCTGGGAAGTGGGGGTTTGTTACGCGAAAATTGTTTGTTATGCTAAACATGCACTTTCTAAATTGTAAGCCTTAATCTAGTAGATTAGAAAAACTAAGAAGTTCTGAAACTCTTTCAAGCTGTTCATTTGATTGATGGTGCCATTCAATAACACGAGGAAGGCTTTTTTAAAGTACACGTATACATATTTAAAAAATGGCAAACAGAAAAAACTAAAAGCAAATGGCGCACATATAGCCATAGCTGATACTATATATCTAAAGCTGGTACTATATATCTATAGCTGGTACTATATATGTATAGCTGGTTTTATATATCTATAGCTGGTACTATATACCTATTGATGGTACTATATATCTTTAGCTGGTACTATATATCTATAGCTGGTACTATAAGGTGGCAAAACTGTTAAACTCTAGATACATTTTATAGCACTGTTTCTTTAACGTTAGCTACTCACGACCTCTAAAGTAATTCCCTCTTTTTTCGCGACCCATTTGTAACCGTACAATGATAAAATGTATAGAATAAAGAAAAGCTAAAATTAGTTGTGTATAAATCCTTGATTATATTATTTAAATTATTGAAGACCCACTTCAAATCAGCCCGCGACTCACGGGTGGGACCATGGACAAAAATGAAAACAATTCTAAAAAAAAAAAATATTCATTAATAAAAAAATAAACGAACTGTACACATTTAAGTAACACAATAACAACCTAGTTTTAAGAATGGACAGAAGTTCCAGACAGAAATCTTGAGGATTTATTACGTCCATAACCACATTGCTTAACTAGTTGTGCGAAAGTTGTTATGTAATAACGCAACAGATACATACTTTATTGCACATGGATAACTTAATTTCAACTCATGTGAGGTAATTTAAAGAAAATAAACACACATAATACTAAAAGTAAATCATCATTAACAAATCAAAAATAGATAAGTGTATGAATGCATAGCGTGAAATGGTTGGTACATAGATTGTAAGGTAAGATGATAAATAGGTATGTGTGAGTAGATACATCAATATTTAGTTAGGTAGATATGAGTGACTTATAGTTAAATAGGTTGCTATTTATCACTTTCGTATTTAAAGATTATACCCATGGCAAGTGTAATATGAATTATTTCTCTTTCAGATACGTCAACAGAAGTTTTATCTACGACTGACGCTAGCACTGTGACTACAAATGCCAACATCACTGTGTCTTTTCCTGACACTACCACTATGTCTAATAGCACTATGCCCACTTCTGACACCAGCACCACTATATTTAATAGCACTCTGCCCACTCCTGACACTACCACTGTGTCTAATAACACTTTGCCCACTCCTGACTCTACCACTGTGTCTAATAACACTTTGCCCACTCCTGACTCTAGCACTGTGTCTACTATAGTAAACAGCACTGCGTCCCCAATTAACGATAGCACCACGTCAACAAATGACACTGGCACTGTCTCAACAACAGTCTCTTCGGTGACATCAGTGGACATCACATCAAATCTGACCCTAAACACAACCATCGAGCCTTTGACCACTGATGACCTGAACTCAACTGACTACTCTAACACCAGCTGGACAACGGCTGTTCCCTCGTCTAGTGAGAGCGTTACGACCCCAGGGAACATCACTGAGCCCACTACACCACCCGGCCCTGACTGGCACAGAACGGTCATACTAGTGGAGAAGCAAACCAACCCTGGACAAGACGTGTTTATACGTGGTGGCATTGATCGCTCCCGTATCTCTGGAGCTAGAAGTAAATAAGAAAGTTTTCAATTTATAATTTCAGATAGAATAGTTTACATTAGGGCTTTAAACTTCGTGAACGTGAATCCAAACTTCACCCACTTAAATATAAGAACTAGCGTCGTCTTTAATAACAACATATAAAGCACTTTATGTCAGAAATGTTTATCTCTTGATCAAGCGTTAAACGTCCAGTCAGTAATCACTGGCCCTTGCTACAGGCAACTACTGACCCTGGTAACTGGCCACTACTGACCTAAAGAACTCACAAATGTCTTAATTCACTAACTGACCGACGACTGAATGACTTCTTGACTCATTATATCATTGACCCATTCATTTATTGAATAATTTACTCACGCTCTAAGACTCTTACCGTACTGACATTAGTATCTGTCTCAGTCACCACCAGGTGTATTCACCATTTCAAGCACTGGGAATTACATTTAAACCTCTACAGTCTACACTTTCACATCTCTTACATCCTGTGAAACATATCATTTTGAGAACAACCCTTGCGTGATACCAATTAAACCTCTACAGTCTACACTTTCACATCTCTTACAGCCTGTGAAACATATCATTTTGAGAACAACCCTTGCGTGATACCAATTAAACAAAGACCACTGGAGATCAGAGAACCGACCCCTGCCCGCGATGCTTGGTCTGTAGGTGATGACTATCTGGACTGGTACGGCCCTGAGCCCAATCAAGGAAAACAAGGAACAACGGTACGGGTTTAGTGCAGTTTATTTTTTACATAGAATTCCCCAGCACATATCAAGTAAAATTATTAATGGTACATTATTTAACAGCTATATTCTTGTGTGAGGTTCTTTCAGTGTTAGCGTCAGCGGCAAAAACAATATACTCTCAATGACAACACATGAGTTGAGATTCACAACAATCAATAAATAGAAGATAATGTAATGTTTAATGTGCTAATTGATTGATGTTAAACATAGTTGAATACTATATCTAACTAAAGACTAAGACTTCTACTGTAATTAATCTCTTTACAAAACGTATCTCTCTATTCCAATAAACTCAAGTGGAATGATCGGAGGTTCCCGGGTTCGAATCTCAGTAGGAACCTTGGGATTTTTTTCAGGTCCAGGTGATAGTCCCCAAGTCTACCCAGCTTCAAATGGGTACCTGACTTTAAGTTGCCGAGGTTATAGAAACAGATGAATTCTACACTTCATCTGCCCCGATGGCCCGTTAGGGTTAAGGGAACTTTACTTTTTTTTATGTATCAAGCGTTCTTCCATTGAGAGAAATACCAAAATAATAAATGCCCACCGATATGTGCATTACACATTATTATTTGTTTTTTTTTTATAAATTTTGTTTTATCTCCAGCCAGCACAAGGCACACCTGGCCAGTGGACGTCCAGTAATCCATCAGGGAAATATTATGACCCGCTGAACACGTAAGTCTTGTTTATTGTAATTTATAAATGATAATAGATGTACAATACACATTATTTGATCAAAGTTATTATATTATTTAGTGAAGTTGTCTTATTTGATTAAATTTAACAGTTTTGGTGATCACTACTGGATCATAGATGTAGAAATGGATTGTTCCAGAACTTTTCAAGGATTCTTTGAATTTAAAGGCGTGCTATCCAACGGATGGGAGTTTGGGCCCAGTCTGGACAGTGACTGTACTGGTGATGGAGCGATCCCCTTTCCTTATCACGCTGGGAACCACATAGGAAGATGTGGTTTTATCAATGTGTACCATTGGGGCACCGGACTGTGTGAGATACACGCATTCTCTAGTTTATCTGTAGGAGATACTGTGATTGGCTAGCTTATCTGTAGGATATACTGTGATTGACTGAACAATGGGAGACTTTGATTAATCAAGATTATATACTTAATCATGATTATAACTAATGGGATACTTTGATTAGAAATAATAAAAGTGTTTCAAATTTTTGTGTGAAAATTGAAACCATTCAAAGAAGTTTTTTTTAAATGTTATTTTAGTTGCTTAGGTGCTTTTAAAAAATATATCTTTTTACATAAATAGGTCTAACAGAACAGAAATGCTAATCTAAAAAAGAAACGTTTAAATAATATCATATGATGTGGGGATAGGTATTACATAAATATATATAGATGTAATTATGAAGGTCAATAATATTAACTTTTTCCATGACAGCTACTTACTATGCAGTGGCATAAATATGAGGGGGAGGGAAGATCTGATCCAGGCAGCACTGCCAGGGGGGGGGGGTAGGGGGTTAGCATCTTCGGTGTTCAGGGCCGTATTGCACGTCTGTCACCAGACGGAGCGACCATTGCCGTATGGAAATCATCTGTCACCATACAGGGAGGCATATATCGTGCTAAATAACTCAGAATTTGAAATCAGTCATTCGAGTTCTATATCAGTTTCTTTTTTGTAACTTTTTTCCCCCATTATAATCCTACAAAATAAATTGATCCTTTACTGAAGTCCTACACAACTCAGATTTTTTTTTTGCTGCTGATAAGGGGCGGCAACTGCCGAATTTAAAGAGATAACTGACATTATTGAAAAGGGGAGGGAGGAATACAATGATACCTTATAATACGGGAGACATACAGTCAAGTGTTTTTGGAGATTTTCCAAATTGATTGAAACATTGAACAATGGAATATTGTCGATGATGATACACTTTTTCAAATAATAATTCCAATGAATTAATTTCTTATGGAGTCCGAAGCTAATTATTTTATTGATACTATTTATATAAAGAGGACAATTGCAGAAAAAAAAAAGATTATGGCGTCTCAAGTTTAGTACAGATTCATAAATTTAATGTTTTATGATTTTTTTTCTTCTCTCTTGAATTTATAATATTGTATATAAACTTTAGCAACAAAAGGAAGTCAAATTCGTTTTCTTTAATTATTCAAACAGGGTTGAAGTATCGGTATCGGCCAATACAGTATCCTTTTTGTAACAAGTATTGATTTGTGTATCGCCGATACATTTTAAACGAAAAATTTTCGATACTCGATACCAATACTTTTCTATTGCCACTATTAGCTATTTGCAGAAAAACAATAGCGATTTTAATGCCTTGTTTTAAGAGTAATCTAGGCTACATACATTAAATCACTACTAGTCATCATAGCCAACATCCCCCACCAATACTAACACCACCCACCTCCCCACCAATACAACCACGGTCGGCGAGTTGAAGGAAAAAATAAATTTTCTTTTGAAGTTCTTGCTTTGCGCGCCTATGTCTATAAATGTTATTCTTATACTCTTTCATTCATTTACTTTCTTTCTATCAACTATTTGTTCAATGTTTCAATAAACGAAAGAAAAGAAAACTTTATTTCTTTTTTATCGATCTATCAGTAATTTATTTATATTTATATATTGTTTTTATTTATTAATTCATTATTTTAGTGTTTACTACATTTCATTAAAAATAATTAATTGAATGGTATTAAATTCTAAAACTGCATGATGTAATTAAAATTGAAAACTGTGTAATAAAACAATATCATTTAATTAACACATATTATATTATTAAATTATATGTTGAGTTCAACAAACAATAAAATTATGGGTGGTTAATAACAATTAATTGAATATAAATATATGAAAATTAACAAATTAATAAAAAAAAATATCTTGTAAAATGAAACTCTTTGATGCAACCGCATGGCAATTTTCAAACGTTCAAAGTAAAATTTTTTTATTGATCCGTCGGCTTTCATTTTTCATTGTTTCATCTTCTGTTGTTCTTTCATGTGTCAACATTATGCATTCTTTCTTTTAATTATATTTGGTTATAGTAACAGTTGTTACAGAGTTGCAGAAAAAAAAAATCAGTAAATAACACAATTCTATAACCAGATCAGACAAGATTTAAAAAAAAAGGAAAAAAAAAACCCGTAGACAGAAATTGTCACGTCTACATAACATTACATCCGCGATATGACCTTGAAACAATAGGATTGGCATTTCTTAATTCTAATGTTTGACCTTGAATGAAACAATTAGTGAACATCTGTGTGTATTTTTTTGGGGATGGGAAGTTGGGGGCGGGTGGGGGGTAAACAAGTCTTACATGTGGGCGAAGTGTTACAAAATATGAAAGAGAAGGAGTGAACATGGGTTGACATACGTCATTATATTAGGAACTATAGAGCACGAGAATAACACGTGTTGGGCATTTTTGTTGATTAAAAAGAAAATATCGGTATCGGACTATCGGTGAAAAGGCATATTGGTCGCTCCCTAGTTGTTTATTTTTATCGCATTTATAACATTGAAGTACGCACTAGTCGTTGCACTCAGTCATCTGTAAGTAGTTATGGCAGTAGAGACAATTAATATTCCTACCGATTTTTTCAAATACCTGGGACCAGCTGAAAAAAGGGCAATTCACTGTGTAAATGTTTACACTGCCCGCCCGGATTGACTAACAAGTCTTTATCGTGCCATAACCAGTCAAGACAAAATTTGAAGAAGCATATAGAGGTAAATTTTAAATAAATGAATAATATAAATAAGGTTTTAAAACCTAAAACAACTAGAACGTTAGAATTTACAAAAGCTAAGTTAGCTTAATATATTTCTCATTATTTATTACTTGTAGGTCAATAGAACTATTTGAATAACTTTAATATGTTATTTATGGATAAGTTGTGACACTGCACAAATACAGTACTTGGATTATTATTATTGTTTCACAGAGACGTCATGGAGCATTACTTACCAAGTTTGAGATGGCTTGTAATATAATTCATGAAAAATTGATACGAAAGAAGAGACACTCAACTGAAATTAATAGTGGAAGTAACAATAGCACTGACGATGACACTGGTGGTAGTTCTCATTGCAATGGACCAGCATTGAAACAAGCCAAGATTACATTTTGCCAGCCCGTCACTCAGCATTAATTAGATGAATGGGTTATGGATTATCTAATTGATTCAGTCTTGCCTTTCCATCATATCGACACCGCTAGTTTCAGAACGTTAATTAATAGACTTACCAGGCAACAAATGATGTCTCGCTGTCGACAAACATTGACAAAACAACTGGAACATAGATTTGCACTTCGTAGGCAGCAGCTGAAAGATAAGTTGGATTCAATTAATACTGTCTGTACAACTGCCGATTGCTGGACGTCCAGACTAAGAAGTTTTATTGGTGTTACTGTGCATTGGTTAGAACCTGAGTCACTTGAGCGAAAAGGCTGTGGCTTGGCCGTGCGTAGAATAGTTGGCCGACATACCTATGATTTAATTGCAAAAACACTAGAAGCAATCAACAGAGAATATGAAATAAGTGACAAAATTTCTTTCACTGTAACAGACAGCGGATCAATTTTTTTAAAAGCATTTCGCTGTTTTGGACTGAATAAAGATGAAATGATGAACTTAAGTATAAACAATGTGGATTTAAATGAAGATCACAGTCAGGAGCAACAGGATGATGAAGATGTGGATATGGAATTTGAACAAATTGATGATCTACTGAATCCACCATGTGTTAATGATGACGAACATGAACAGATTATTTACCAGCTACCACCACATCGTAAATGTGCATGCCAATTGTTAAATCTTGTTGTTACGCGTGATGCTAAAGTACTATGAGAAGTAACCAAACGGTTGTCAATGTCAACATTTGCAAAGTTAGTAGCTATCTGGAACAAACAAAATCGCTCATCTTTGGCTGCAGATGCAATCAAAGCGGCAATGGGCACGTATCTCGTTACTCCCGGTAACACTCGGTGGAATTCCACTTACGATTCTGTTGTAAAAATACATTGCTTACTATCCAATCCAGAATTAGAAGTTAAACTGATATGTTGTTTGATGACCTTGACATCAAGAGACTGACTCCGAAGCAGAAAATATTCATAGCAGAATACATTGAAGTATTTGCTCTATTGTGTCGTGGACTGGACATTTTGCAAGGAGAAAATAATATTGGCTTTGGCTATTTGCTGCCCACACTAACCGTTATAAAATGCCAACTACAGGAAATGATTGTGCGACATAAACACCCGCTCACGGTGTGTGAACCCCTTGCCAGAGCTGTTATTGATGGAATTAATGTGCGATTCGATTATATATTTTCTGACCCAGAGGCAAAACTGGCAGCAGTTGTCAATCCAAAATTTAAGAACGACTGGATTGACAGCTTGGATCACAAGGCTGAAGTTGTACAAACCTTAAAGCGTTCGTGCAGTGCACTGAGTGCAGTTCCAATTCAACTTACTCGGCAGGATGGTGCAGCTTCAGTACAGTCAGCAGTACCGATATCCGAATCTACAGATTTTTTTTGCTTGTTTTACTGCGCGGCGGATGGAGCAGGACGAGTTGCTTAATAGCAACAGTTCTGCTGAAGTAGACAGATATCTTGAAGATAAATCACCAGAAACGCTGTCATTAGCAGCCTACCCAAGTATTAAGAAATTATACCTGCAACTGAACACTGGACTTCCGGCTAGTGCTGCAGTTGAACGCCTGTTTTCTTTGGGTGGGCGTGTTTTCATGCCATTACGTTCAAGGCTAACCAATGATCATTTTGAAATGATGGTCTTCTTACGTGCTGCCAAGTGGTGAAGTGATTGGCCTAAAAATTGTGCCTTGACATTATATTTTATTGTTTTAACTTTTTTGAAAATTAAAATATTTTGTTATTTTCAAAAGTATTGGTATTGTATTGGTATCGATTTTGGCAATACATTTTTACTTGAGTATTTGTATTGGTATTGGCGATACTATTTTAATGAAGTATTGGTATCGGTATTGACGATACAATTTAAGAGTATTGTTAACAACCCTGTATACAAATCATAAGACATTATAAAACAACAGATTTTTTAGTCTTTCGCCAATTTGTAGTTGATAACAATTATACAACCTAAAACAAGATAAATATTGTTGACACCAAAAACAATATAAAAGGAAAAAAAATGAAAAAAAAATTCATTTAAGATATACTTGTATTACAATTATTTACAAAAAAAAAATCAATTTTCCTGGGCTTAGATGATACACATATTTGTAGAATAAAGAAAATCATGGCACAAAAAATAAATGAATAAATTAATTCATATTGGCGGTCAAGCTTTTTTTTTTGTAGTCAATACAATATCTACATAAATGTAATGTATGCTCTAAGCCAAAGAAAAGATATTTTTACTTTTGAGCACATTTTAATTAAAGTTAATTTAAAAAGAGGTTTAATTTTTTTTTAATTTAAATCTTGTTTTGGTAATATATAAACCACACGTAAAATGATACACAAGAATTCGCCATTTCCCCTTATATGATGTATTATAAAGAACTTCTTACGAAATAGCTCGTAACAGATCAACTTGTTTTGATACAATATTACTGAAATGATCATTTTATAATCTTATGATAAATGCCTCTAAGTAATAGCAATATTTTTTTTGCTAAGATTATGAAAAAAAATATGACTAAAGGTAAATATACATTATAAGTCAAGAGAAATTCAGGTTAATATTTGAACGATGTTGCATTGGATGTTAGAGAGTACAGATTGAGTTTTCAAATCCCATTACTAGATGCACTGTTTCATCTTGAAGACTTGTTAACAATGACTCAGTGGTTATCACTCTGTCAGTTACTATAGACATGCAGATGATTTTGTTTAAAAATAAACTGTTCAAACAATAAGAGAATTTTTAAATAAGATATAGTTGTTTACATTTGATAAATTATATATCAGAAGGAAATATCTATTTTTGTAACATCTCAACTTTATAGCTCTATACCAGAGGGAAAGAAAAATCTTTCTGTAACGTGAATCATTTTCACTTTGGTTGCCAGGAAGTCCTGATTTTGAAAACATTTAGTATTAGCATCTTAAGTTTCAGTTGATGAGTACGACATCAATACATTTATTGTCACATACATTATGACGTGAAATTACATCAATGCAAAGTTTGATAAGTGGGATGGATGGCCGAGTTGTGTAGATGCTCAACTGTCGACCGGAGTGTCCTGGGTTTGAGAACTAAGTTACATTTTCCAGGTCCTAGTGAAAGTTGGTTAAAGTCCACTATTCCACATTTTAAATGGGTACCTGACTTAAGCAGAGGTGACTGGGCGTTGTGCTAACCAAACAATCCCTTTATATGCCGTGGTTACAGAAACAAATGAATTCTACACTTCTTCTACCCCGATGGCTCGCTAGGGTTAAGGGAACTTTACTCTTTTATCAACATTTTGTGGTGGACACCAACATTTGGTAGTAGAAGACACCAACATTTGGTAGTAGAAGACACCAACATTTGGTAGTAGAAGACACCAACATTTGGTAGTGGAAGACTCCAACATTTGGTAGTAGAAGACACCAACATTTGGTAGTAGAAGACACCAAAATTTTGTTGTAAAGTCTGAAATCCGTGTATGGTGTAGATGAAATCAATCAGATCGTATATACCACTAATGGGATGGTTTTTATTACCCTGAAGGCACTACGGGAAATCTAGCATAGACTTTAAATATGACCTGAAATATACATTGGTCTTCACCGGAGATCGACACTGGGATCGTCTGATCGACAATTGATTCACAAGACCATCTGTTTTGTTTTACTTATTGTTAAATAGTTCTATAACAAATCCCACTAGATAATAATGTGAAAGGAAAATATATAGTCAATTTTTTTCCTTTTGTTTTAACTGTATACGTCATCAAATGTACTTTATTAACATACAACTGAGACCGATAGTGTTAGGTTAATATAATTATAAATCTGAATGATCATACAGATATTATACTTTGCCATGGCAAAGGAAAGATAATCACTGCTGCGACACGGTGAGAAAAAAGTTAACATTTATGGGTTAGTAACTAGTTTATGGTTTTAGATTTGACTGGTCTGAATAAAGAAATTAGTACATTGAGCAAAAACGAAAAGTGATATTTACAAAATGGCGACATATTTTATTAGCACATCATTCCTCCCTCATTACTGATTGTTTTTTGTCGAAGTTTAATGGTGTATTTGTGTTTGTTTTTTGTCGAAGTTTAATTGTGTATTTGTGTTTGTTTTTTGTCGAAGTTGAATTGTGTATTGGTGTTTGTTTTTTGTCAAAGTTTAATTGTGTATTTGTGTTTGTTTTTATAAAGAAGGAGAGAAAGAGTAAATAGCAACAAAATGACGGAAAGAAGGCAATAGTGAGAACAACGTTAAAATTCAAAATTAAGGTGAATGTTATATCTAGCATTGAATTATACAACTAGACTACATTTAGTCTAAATTTTACAAAATACAATACATGTACTAACATTATGTGTTAATATTTTGTTGAAAGCTCAAATTGAAAGTATAACAGACCTGTATGACACAAAGGGTGTGGTCGTTAGCTTACAAATAATTATTTGCAGCGTTTACAAACGTAACAGTAAAATATTTTTGTGTAGCGATGGTTATCTGCCCCGATGGCCCCTTATGGTGTAAGGAACTTTACTTATTACGTCTTAAAGAGCATGACACCATACTTTAAGGAAGAATCGGAATCTAATCGGCATCGTTACAAATTCTGGCATCGATCCATTACTTACAATAATAATGAATGATTTTTAATGCAAAAAAAAAAAAAATCAAGAGTTCTTGTTTAGACAGTTAATGTTTAATTAAAATAAATTTATATACATTTTTATAGTCATGAAAACTAGAACTACAATAAAAATAAACATTGAAGTGTTTCATCAACCAACAACAATACCCTGGTCAGCGATGGCAACCAACACACGGGGCGGTACCAAGACAGTGTCAATGATGTGGACAACTCCGTTGACTGAACCAATGTCTGTGGTGAGGATCTTGGCGTTATTGACAGACAGACCGCCACCTGAGGAATGTCATAGACACGTACCATTAGAGCAGGTACTGGACAGAAATACATTTATACATGCAGACACGCCGACTGTCATTGTGTCTGTATGTGTGAGGGGGTTTGATATCGTGCCTCCACGACTTTTAGACTCCGGACAGTTCGACCCCGGACACTTCGACCCCACCATTTCGACCCCGCGACATTTCGACCCCGCGACACTTCGACCCCGGGACAGTTTGATCCCGGGACAGTTCGATCCCGCGACACTTCGACCCCGGGAACAGTTCGATCCCGGGACAGTTCGATCCCGCGACACTTCATCCCCGGGACAGTTCGATCCCGGGACAGTTCGATCCCATCCCGGGACAGTTCGATCCCGCGACACTTGACCCCGGGACATTTCGACCCCGGGACATTTCGACCCCGGGACAGTTCGATCCCGGGACAGTTCGATCCCGCGACACTTCGACCCCGGGAAATTTCGGTCCCGGGACAGTTCGATCCCGCGACAGTTCGATCCCGCGACACTTCGACCCCGGGACATTTCGATCCCGGGACAGTTCGATCCCGCGAAACTTCGACCCCGGGACATTTCGACCCCGGGACAGTTCGATCCCGGGACAGTTCGATCCCGCGACACTTCGACCCCGCAATACTTCGACCCCGGGACAGTTCGATCCCGGGGCAGTTCGATCCCGCGACACTTCGACCCCGGGACAGTTCGATCCCGGACTATTCGACCCTATCAACTGATAAAAAGAATGTTTGAATTACACTGGTAAACAGTGAATTCATTGCCAGGGATATTTCAATCATTTTATACAGTCGACTATGCTGATTTAGAATATGTAAGTGGTTTTGCTAGATTGGCTCTATTTTACGAGATAATTAAAACTAATTAAATAATGTATGCACCGTGTTTGGAATTTGTCAGAAATTGCATGAAGTAAAATAGTATACTAACAAATAGTAGTGAAACTGTTAATAGTCATGCAGAAAATTGTTCAAAAATATGTGTAATAGTGTTATAGAAGAAAACATTTTCATTTGAAAAACTAATTATGTCTAATTAATTAATTAATTAATATGTTAATTGTCTATGATAACACTGGTTTACATAAAAAAAACTGCAAGCAAAACATTATGAATTTCTGAAAGCTTATTAAAAATGATAAATTTTGATGTACTTATTTCTTTTGTATCACGTCAGGTTTTTGAGAAAACCACAAATTTGTGTTTACAAATTCTATGCTTATCATAAGCAGCGTACGTCATCACTTTATGTTTGAACACAAGTTTAATTAAATATTTTATTGCTGTTGTTTATGTGTTTAAGATTATATTTGATTAGCTGATTTTAAATTTTTTAAAAATTTCACAATGCCAAGACATTGTACGAATTCAGCAGACAGTTTTTGTTATGTTTGTGGACGATTTTGCACAATGGCTGAGAAGAAGAAAATATCAAATTTAACAAAGAAATATTATCATGCACACTTTGGATGTAAACTGGGAGACCAGGACAAAACATGGGCGCCTCATGTTATTTGTAAACTCTGTGAAGTAACTCTTGGCAAGTGGTTTAAAGGTAAAGTGAAAAGTATGCCATTTGGTGTGCCCGTGATTTGGCGTGAGCCTTCGAATCATGTGACGGACTGCTATTTTTGCATGACGAATGTTGTAGGATTCAACAAAAAAAGCAGACACATGATTCTATATCCTAATGTACCGTCAGCCTTGAGGCCTGTAGAAAATTGCGAAGACATTCCTGTGCCTACACCTCCTACTCAGCTGGATGATTTTGAAAGTGATGACAGCTCAAGTTCTGAAGACAGTAGTGATGTTCTTGATCCTGATTTTAAAGAAGATGTCACACCAAAACTTTTTACTCAGGAAGATCTTGATGATCTAGTTAGAGATCTAAACCTTCCAAAGTCATCAGCTGAACTGCTTGCATCCCGCTTACAAGAACGAAACCTTCTCACTCCTGATACTAGCGTAAGTGTGTACAGATGTCGAGAGACAGAATTTGTACAGTTTTTTTCAAGTAAGCAAGAATTGTTATATTGTAATAATATTGAAGGCCTTGTCACATCTATGGGAATTGCTTACGATGCTAATCAGTGGAGATTGTTTATTGATTCCTCAAAGCGCAGTATGAAAGCAGTTCTTCTATTTAATGGAAATAAAATATCATCACTTCCAGTGGCACACTCAGCAACATTAAAAGAAACGTATGAAAACATGAAACTGTTGCTCAGTTCGTTGAATTATGACCAGCACAAGTGGTTGATAAGTGGAGATTTGAAGGTCATAGCCATCATATTGGGACTCCAAGGAGGGTATTCAAAATTTCCATGTTTTGTGCCTCTGGGATAGCAGAGCAGACTCTGAGCATTATACCAAAAAAGTGTGGCCAGCGAGAGAAGAATTCACTCCAGGAAGCCACAGTGTAAAGTTAAAGCCTTTGGTGGAAGCACATCGAGTTCTCCTTCCACCGCTGCATATAAAATTGGGGTTAATGAAAGCTTTTGTCAAGAATATGAACTATACTGGCTCTGGGTTTCAATACTTGGCAGAAAAATTTCCCCATTTAAGTGAAGCGAAATTGACTGCAGGTATCTTTGTTGGACCGCAGATCAGAGAAGTAATGACTGATGAGGAATTTTCATGTAAATTGGCCACAGTTGAGCTACAAGCCTGGAATGCCTTCAAAGATGTTGTCAACAATTTTTTAGGAAACTTTAAATCCGACAATTACAAAAGTCTTGTTGAGAACATGATAGCCAAATTTCAGGCTTTGGGTTGCCGCATGAGTGTAAAGTTGCACTTTTTGGACTCCCATGTAGACTACTTTCCTGAAAATCTTGGTGCGTACAGTGAAGAGCAGGGTGAAAGATTCCATCAAGACATTTGTGCAATGGAGAGTCGATACCAAGGTCGATGGAACGCGAATATGATGGCCGACTATTGCTGGTCATTAAAACGCCACAATCCTGGCGCTGCTCATAAGCGCAAATCACTTAAAAGACAATTCGTACAGTAGAAGACAATAAATTAAAATAAATCTGCTTTTTTTTAATAATTTTGTATATATCAATAGTTTTCTGCATGACCGAAGTACATTTTGTTGTTGGTTTAATTGACTTTTTTCTACATTAATAAATGTCAAACTGCAAAAAATCCTGACGTGATACAAAAATTTGGATTACATATTTGGAATCAGCATAAAAAGTTGCATAAGAAACACTTATTTGCATATCAGCAGTTTTCACAAAATGAAAATTTGTAAACCAGTGTAATGCATTAGAAAATCACTGTTTGCTCGACTTCCTTTTGTATGTGTCGTTGGGGGCCATTGCGCTGGAGGCTCCAACAGTAGTCAGCCATCATATGTATGTCCCAACTTCCTTGATATATCTCCTCCATCACCCTCACATCCTGATGGAACCTTTCGCCTTGTTCTTCACTGAAGTCCCCTAGGTTACCTGGAAATTTGTCTAAATGACAAATGACAATGTACCTTGATGCTCATATTTGCTCCAATGTTTCTGAAGTTAGTCAGAATATCTTGCACCAGTTCTTCGTAATTCTCTGCTCTGTTATTACCTAAGAAGTTCCTGACAACTCAAACAAAACTGTTCCATGAAGAAGCTTCAAGGTGATCCATGAAATTAGTAAAATTTCGATCGTTGATGAGTTTCCGAATCTGAGGACCGTAAAAAATCCCAGCTTTCAGCTTCTCCAGGCTCAATCAGGGAAATGATCTGCAAATATACTTGAAACAATTGCCAGATTTGTCTAAAGCCTTAACAAATTGTTTCATTAGACCTAATTTGATATGAAGCGGTCCGAGAATGATCTTATTTTTGTCAACCAGTGGCTTATTGATGATATTTTCTTTACCTACAGTCATGGTTTCCCTTGCAGGCCATGTCACTCTTGTCCATGATCTTGCCTTGCTCTGCTATCACAATGGCACATGAAGCATGGGTATTTTGTGTATCCTGACTGCAGTCCAAGCAAGAAGTTTACCATTTTTAGATCAACACAAATTGACCACTTTCTGCAATAATGTTTCTTTAAGTGTTGTTGAGTGAGCAATGGAAAGAGATGCATAACGGTTACCATTGTGTAACAGAACACATTTCAAGCTTCTGATGGAACTGTCTATAAAAAGACGCCAGTCTTCGGAATGGTAGTCTTGTAGTCCCATTTGGAGCAGAAGTCCAGGGATGTCATTATAGTAAACAAGATCTTCCTCTTGGCTGAAATATGGAAGAAAAAACTCTTCTCTTTTCCGATAAAATGTTATTTTAACTTCTGGTTTGAGAAAATTTCTTTCATTGAGCCTGGACGCTAAAATCTCAGATGCTTTCTTGGACAGATTTCGGACTCGTATTAGGTCATTCAGTTCTTTTTGGCTGAATGGTTGAGGTGTTGAAGAACTTCCTTCATAATCGCTTCCACTGTTTTCACCTGCCAAAAACTCCTGATCTTGCCCCTCGTAGAAGTCTGATGGTGAAAGCTCTAATAATCCAGTAAACACTGGTATAGGAAATTCACTACTTTGTGGAATTGGTCTCCTTGCAGATTTAAGATCAGGATAATCCCACTTAGATTTCTTGATCCGATTGAAGCCTTTAACATTCACAATACAAAAATAACAATCACCAAAATGGTCTTTTGGCTCTCACCATACCATTGGTACACCGAAACTGAGACTTTTCTTCTCACCATGTGTCCACTGCCGTAGGCTCTCCACACAGTTTTTGCAGACCTTATGGGGAGCCCAAGACTTGTGTATATATAATATATAAGCCCCTTAGGAGCCCTGAAGCCCGGCCCTCAGAGGTCCTATCACGAAATGAACTTTTGATGTACACATGGCAGGCCAAGACCTACAAAATGATATATACATCATGGGTCTAGGACTTATGGTTGTTGAGATCTAGGGTGATGACAGACAGACAGACAGACAAAACGGGGACAATAGAGCATTTTTTTCGAAAATGCTCTAAAAATTCCCAAGGCTATGAAGCCTAAACCCAGGAAACCTAGTATGAGAATCGAGGAGCGCTCTACACAGCTCGACCATCTGTGACTAGCCCCTTAATGTACACTATACTTACTGGCATCCTTCAAAATCATGAGATTATCCATGTGTAAGTCACCGGAATGTACAGTCAATGAATGAGCCATACCGATACTGTACAATGAGTACTCCCTGATCACGTGATATTTCAGTGTATCTGACAAAAATAAAATAAAATAAATTAGATGTCAAGTAACGTATGACCTATTTGAATTTAGAAGTTAACTGGCCAGCAAAGGAAATATTTCCACATTAGATTTTTTAACTGACGTATCAACGATTTTATAACTGGGCAGACTCTTACAATAACAATGGGGGAGGGGGCAAAGGCGGGTTGAGTCGCGGGCCACATTGAGTTCGTAGATTTGACCTTTAGGTAAGACCAGGAGTAGATGGATAGAGATTCGACAAGAACTAATTGAATTATTTTTTTTTTTTTGCAAACTTCATACATTATAAATTGATTTTGTGCCTCACAGTCCGCGGGCAGCATTAAACAGTCCGGCTGGCCGTAGTTCTACCATGGCTATACCAGGTGGTCTCCTATTTACCTACACATAAGGACAATGCTGTGTATAGTGGTACCTCTGGCTACAATTGTATTTTGTTCTTGACTTGTAGACTAAGACCACCGTGACCCAAACATTGAGATCAATGAAAGAAAGTGAATTATTTTTAAGATTGTTCTTTTTCATAGACTTCCGAACGTTTACCTGGCAAAACACAGAGAATACGTGAAATTTATGAATTATATAAATAGAAAGAAAACAACCGAATGAATTACATGTAAAATGTATTGTAAAAATAAGTCTATTCATCATGATCGATTATTTGGTAAATAATCGATCATGATAAATCTGTCACTTCATCAATCACTGGTTTCAGGAATTTGAGGTCGCTGATTTTCGGCAGCCGACTGGGAATCTTTCTGCACCATGGATCTTTCACACAAATTAGTCACCGCCTTTTCTGGAGAATATTTTTGAAGTTGGGTGTCACGTCACCATTTGTTATGTTTACTGCTATGCTAACAACAAGTTTGGTATCACGTCACCATTTGTTATGTTTACGGCTATGCTAACAACAAGTTTGGTATCACGTGACAATTTGTTATGTTTTCTGCTATGCTAAAAACAAGTTTGGTATCACGTGACCATTTGTTATGTTTTCTGCTATGCTAAAAACAAGTTTGGTATCACGTGACCATTTGTTAGGTTTACTGCTATGCTAACAACAAGTTTGGTATCACGTCACCATTTATTAGGTTTACTGCCATGTAAACAATAAGTTTGGTATCACGTGACCATTTATTAGGTTTACTGCCATGTAAACAACAAGTTTGGTATCACGTCACCATTTATTAGGTTAACTGCCATGTTAACAAACAAATTGGTTATCACGTTACCATTTATTAGGTTTACTGCCACGTTAACAACAAGTTTGTTGGCATGATGGTTCACAATGAAATCTTTGACATCTGCCCATTTGGTTTGAATTTTAAAAATCTTTGCAGTTTAAACGGTCATTGACTCCTCATATCTAGACTGTTTCTCCTTTACTATGTTTAGATGTACTGCTTGGCTTCTATTTGTACACTTTGCAATCTTTATCTCCAACGGTAAATCTTGCTGTCTATTGCCTTTATTCGTAGCCTGAGGCACTGTTCATTACATGAAACATGGATTTTTTCTAAGTCGCTGTTCGAAACCTGAACAGTTCTCGACTTGGTGTCCTAGTAACCCGAGGGTCAACCGTACATCTACTTGTTTCGTGTATTTACTATATCAATACACTATCTCAGACTAAATAAAACGACAGACTGACTATCTCAGACTAAAACAAAACCACAGACTGACTATCTCAGACTAAAACAAAACCACAGACTGACCTGTCAGGGCTGCCGGGTGACTCTGTAAGTAGCTCATGACATCGGGGCTGACCTTAGCGAAGGCAGCATCGTTGGGGACAAATATGGTAGTCGAACGATCAACTATTGAGATAAAATGAACAGGTGTATACGTTGTAACGGGTAATGCATTATGATACAACGAATATACGTTATAACGTATACGTTGTAATGGATTATACGTCATGATTATTAAATGAGTTACCATATTGTTACAACTCTTTAAAATTCTTGTTTATGGAATTAAAACAACACACAGGCTGGCGTGGGTTCAAAGAGTATTTACTAATATCTATCAACTTAAATAAACAACAACAACTGCAACATGGCCAATTTCTTTCGGCTTCTTACGTCACTTCTCTCCACCACGTCATAGCGTTCAATATCTCGATGCACGGTGCGCACCGGGGGGAAAGTCGTAACAATATTATACGCCTACTGAATCAATATCGTGCTTTATGATAGATACAGGTAGACAGTTGAAGTTTTGCAGGTGTTAAAAATGTTGAATGTATTTTTCTGCAATTACAAAATGTCGTTTTTTTAAAGGTAGACTAATTGGAGGCTTCTCTTTTTTCTCTAAAAATTCTGATTCAATTGTGGTCTTCACTTTTATACTTTCTGTACTTAATGGACATCGAAGATCACATCACGTCTGATTCAATTGTGGTCTTCACTTTTATACTTTCTGTACTTAATGGACATCTCAGATCACATCACGTCTGATTCAATTGTGGTCTTCACTTTTATACTTTCTGTACTTAATGGACATCGAAGATCACATCACGTTTGATTCAATTGTGGTCTCCACTTTTATACTTTCTGTACTTAATGGACATCGAAGATCACATCACCTCTGATTCAATTGTGTGGTCTTCACTTTTATACTTTCTGTACTTAATGGACATCGAAGATCACATCACGTCTGATTCAATTGTGGTCTTCACTTTCATACTTTCTGTACTTAATAGACATCGAAGATCACATCACCTCTGATTCAATTGTGTGGTCTTCACTTTTATACTTTCTGTACTTAATGGACATCGAAGATCACATCACGTCTTTACTAAACTGTGTTAGTTTAATCTCCAACTAAAGTTTGCCTAATAATAATGCTTGACGATAATTTCGAGAATGTCTTTTTTTTAAATGTAGATGCCATTTAAATAGACTGAAAGTGCGACTTTTGTTATAAATTATCTTGTAAAAAATTACAGTATATCCTTTTTTTAAATCTAAAGCATACCCTCCTCTCCCCCCCCCCCCACTTAAAGGTGCAGTTAACCCATTAACTGCCAAATTTTTTTTCCGAAAATTTTTGCTTTTTTTGTATAGATTGACATCTGCTTGATAAGGAAAACACGTATTTTGAATCTCAGCACTTGTATTTTTCCCAAAATTTTACAAGTTTGGCCCAGCCCCAAATGGGGATCATGGCACGTACTACCTAGTTTTGGTGCCATGTTGGGAAACACTCAACATGTAGGCCAACATTACATTTGCAGCACTGTTTTCTTGCGTTAGTCTTACACATAGCACATTTTCTTTGTTTCCCCATTTCTGTGCGTTCAAGGTAGTGTCCAGATCCAGAGGTTCTGATGTCAATAGGTACACGATTCTTGGCTGGTTTGGAGAAAGATTTCCTTCCAGCTCTTTTTGGGTCAGATATTGGCGAAGAAAGAGCAAGATATGCCCTGGCAACAGATCTTCTGAAATCCAAGAGAGGAATCGCATCATTTGCAAGACAATATAATGCATGGGAATTCACTAATGCTACATCAATAGCATTGGTAAGCAATGGGAAATACCATTTTCCCCCTGACTTTGATTCTGTACTTTTGTACGTTCCAATCCATCTTATCAACCCCACTCATGTGTCTGTTGTATTCTGTGATCAATTTGGGTTGGGGGACTTGTATCTCTCTCTTGCTTGTCCGGCTCCATCGCTTCACTTGTGATGTTGGATCAATGGGTTCATGGTTGCTTAGTAGCTTTACACAGCTGTTGTCATTCCCAATCACACCCAAAATTTCATTTTCAGAATCAAATCTGTAGTCACAGGTACCTCGTTCTTTTTTCTTCATTTCCTTCTCAGGCGTAACAGTGCACTTGTTCATTCTGTTGAATCGAACAGTCCCTGTTGCCCTGACATCAATATCTTTCAAATGTTTCATCAAGGAAAATCCGGTGAAGAAATTGTCAAAATAAAGTTTATGAGCATATGGAGTCTCTAAAATTGAAATCATTTTCAAGACAACAGATGCCCCAAGTCCAGACACGGCTGCATCATCATCACTCCCTGTAGCCTTGCCTTCGTACACCTGCATCTGGTAACAATAGATTGTTCGTGAACAGCAAATCGCCCATTGTTTGAATCCGAATCTTACAGGCTTACCACGCATAAACTGCTTGAGGTAATGGTGTCCGAAATATCGGACCATTTGTTCATCAATGCTCAAACTTTCAGAGAAGACACCAAATTGCTGAAAGTTTTCATTTAGTTTGTCAATCAATGGGCGAATCTTGAAGAGCTTGTCCCTTTCATTTGCTGGGATCCCTTCCAGGTCAGAGGTGTCACTAATATGGAGGTAGCGTTTGATTTCCAGATACCTGTTTCGACTCATACATTTTCTCACACTTTGAACATCAATATCTTCATCTTCACACCAGTGCAATTGTTCTTGAGGAAGGCAGTGGTACCCAGTGAAGAGAAGAATGCCAAAAAACTTTCTAACACAATCACTTGAAAGGAAAAACTGGTGGACGTTTTTCTGTGTAGCGTATGTTACAGTTTGCCGGACAATATCCGTGATAATTGCGTCATCAAATAGCTTCTCAAAACACTGCACAGGGTAAGTTGATTATATCACACCTTTTTTTTTCCCACAACATCACAGTTTCGGTAGGTCTTAGAATAAATTGGTTGTCTCTTCTTCCATTTTGGATTCAAAGATACCACTCTCCTTTTGGCAGGTGGTGGGACTGTATCGTTTGTAGCGGTGCTTGTTGATGGCGACGCGATGGCCACTATAACATGATCATCGCGCCTTTCTGCGCGATGAATTTCAACAGGACCAGGAACATCTGCAGGTTCATCGTCATCAAGAATATTGTCATCAATATCTTCGTTGTCTGACACTTAATCAACTCGTTCTGGGGGAAGTTCCACGACATCTATCGGGCCATTGTCATCATCATCTTCATCAGAACTTAGAAAGGCATCATCATTTATAATATCATCAATTTCTTTCAAAGAAAGAACCCTGTGTCGCGCCATTTCCTGTAAAATGCAAACACAAAATATTTAGTGAAATTCAAGTCGGTATCAGATATGAGCCCCAAATGGGGATCGATATATTTGGGTCTATTATACCCATCAAAACTATATAATCCATTGAAAAGTGCGATTACAGCACGAAACACTTACCAATGATCACGACGATTCACCAAGAATGAAAAGAAACCTTTTGGATAACCACTTGTTGTGCTGCGAAAACCAGCGTTTCCTTCACGCGACGAAAACACGGGCCCCGACCGGAAGAATGCTCTCGCGCGGGAAGCCAGTCACGTGCACAAGCTAAATTTAGCATCCGCGGCACAAACACAACCCTGATTAGTCATCTGGACATCGTTGTTTCCTAACTAGATCGTAAGTGGCGCCACTAGACGGTTTAAAGTACATGATCCCCATTTGGGGATCATGGGTGTTAATGGGTTAATTAGCATATTAACATGATCTGTTTAACGATATGTTAAATATGTTATTACATTGCCCACTTACAAGTGAAATATGTTGTCATATTGGCCGCTTTGATCAAACTTTCAAATGTTGAGATGTTAGGTATGGTGTTGCCCAGTTCAATGATGTTGCCACCGGGTGGAATAATGAATCCATCAATTCTATGTACAATGCCGTGGTTGACTCGAATATTTTTCTGAGTGATGTTGATACCTTCCACTGTCTGACTCTGTGGTGGGCATAATAGTTAACATTTTGCTTTTCACATTTGAGATCTTTCGGTATTTAAAAAAAAAAAACTAACAGAGAGCCAGAGAGAGAAAGACAGAGAGATAAACAGACTGAGTGAGAGAAAAAGGGAGAGAAAGGGAGAGAGAGAGAGAGAGAGAGAGAGAGAGAACTGACACATTTTCTTCAAAAAGTACATTTCACTATCATATTAGTCAATGATGTGTAGTTGCGTTGGTGGGTGCCAGGAGCAGAATTTCAAAATGCCCCCATATTTGCAAAAAAAATAAATAAATAAGTCGAGCCAAGTGTCCACGGCTAAGTTATTCCCGGGTCCCTCCCGCCCTTCTTCCCGCCGCCCAGTACCAGCTAATAGAATGGATTATTCAGGCCCGTAGCAAGAGTTACTTTAACTGACAATTACATTTATTTAGACTTAATAAAATACATAATTTTAAACTATACACATGACGTTGGTATTAATTCTTTGCACCCATACATTGCTACTCATCAATGCTGGTGTGTTAAGATTTTTTGTTCTAATGAACACATTGAAATATTCTTAGTTGGCATGCTCATCGGTAATAACTTATTCTATAATCATTTTTCAACCATTTTATTTATACAATTTAGTATTGAAATAAACTTATTTAGAAGTTTGAAAGACTCACGTGGACGAGTTGGTATGTATTGATTCTGATTTGATGATGGTTGGATGACGTCAGCACTGTATCCTGCTGGGTGACCTGCACGTAGAAAGTGCTGTTGAGGATCACGTGATAGGCGATGATGTCATTCAGTTTGGCTGTGTCGGCTTTCAGCGAATCTATAGTTCCGGCAGGTAGTCTAGCCAGTGCTTCGTCAGTTGGCGCGAAAATGGTGAAATGAGTAGCTGTGGGGGCCAGAAATGACACGATACAAAAATTTTTGTTGGAGGTCTAAAATTGTTACGTCTTTAAGCACCTTTAAAACATTATTGCTGCATGTTGTAAGGTGTTAAACATCATCAGATATACTTGATTTTAAATGCAAAATACTATGACACGTTAACATTGATATTTTTGTGCTAAGAATCTCGTCGAGGAACGAGATATACTAAAGATGGGCTAACGTTTTCACCCATGGGTCACAATGTGTTGTAAAATTTGACAGAAGTGCCGGACTATGAGCAGATGAATCGAGTATTTCTATGAAGTCAATGAAGTGAATGGAGAGACTGCGGCCCAGGAATGGAGAGACTACGGCCCAGGAATGGAGACACTGCGGCCCAGGAATGGAGAGACTACGGCCCAGGAATGGAGAGACTGCGACCCAGGAATGGAGAGACTGCGGCCCAAGATAAGTGAGGCTCATTGGCTCTGCTGCCTCCCACCCATTCACTTCATTGACTTCATAGAAATACTCGATTCATCTGCTCTTAGTCCGGCACTCTTGTCAAATTTTAGATCCCATTGTGGCCCATGGGTGAAAACATTAGCCCATCTTTAGTATATCTCGTTCCTCGACTAGATCTGAAATTATCGCGTATTCTTAGCAAAAAATTCAATGTTAACGTGCCATAATATTTTGCATTTAAAAATCTAGTATATCTCATGATGTTTAACAACTTACAACCTGCAGAAATAATGACTTTGTGCAGTGGCTCTAAAAAATTTTCAATTAACTCCCAACAAACGGCATACAATAAAATGTGACTCTGGTGATCCATAAAGTCAAACCATGAAAAATATTATTTTTTTTAATATTTTTTTATTACAAATGTAATATTTTTATAAAAAAAATGCATGCTAAATACTTTCTAATAAAAAATATTTATTTATTTTTTATTTAACTGCAATTTCTCGCAAATAAAATAACACTATCAGTTGACCGGCACCGAACGCCATTTTGATTTGTTTACGTTTTGTCAGTCACTTTGACTACATTAAAATGGACTCAGATTCTCATTATTTAGTGGAAAAAGAACTTAAATCTAGTGACAAAAATGAAACTAACACTCGCTAAATAAAAAAAAATATAAAAACATTCAAAACTGACCAAAAAACATTTTTTTTCAACTTTTTCAAGAAAAAACACAAGGTAGCCTCACGACACAGGCGCGCATAAGGCCAAACCCCTCACTTTTTTGACATTTTGTCAAAAAGTGAGGGGCAGTGCAAAAAACACACTGTGCATTATGTCTTTTTTAATAAAAAAAAACTTTTTTTTCTACATTTTTTGCGTTTTTCTTAAAATTAAATTTTTTTATGTGAATAATTAAAGGAAAATATGCATATTTGAAAAAAAGTCACCAAACATTTTTTTTTTTGAAGAAATTGATTGATAACTGAATATTTCATTTCAGAAATATATGTAGATTAATAAAATGTCTGAAAAAATGTTTTTGTTTTTAATACTTGTTTTTTGTCTTATTGCTGTTTGTACACTTTAAAAAAAAAAATTTTGTTTTGTTAAATTCTTTTTTTTTAAATATTGTCAGAATTCATTTTCACAAAAAAAAAAGCTGCACAGTTTTAAAGCCTATTCAAAGAAAGAAAAACAATTAAGCCTGTTCCATTCTGGACACAGGACGTGTTAGCGCATTTTCAGTACGTTTGTTAGCTTTCAGTAAATATTTGTAAATTTTGGAAATGTTTATAAATTCAATTGTGTAATGCATATATCTGAAAAAAGATATTAAAAGGACAAGTAAGTCATGTTGAATAACTGTTACAAAAATAAATAATGATTACGCCCCTTTGATTAGCTTTTATTATTTATATTTAAAATATAAGCAAAACGGTACATAACAATCTCTTATATTTTGGCCCTGAGAGGTCAAATCGCGAAATGGACTTTTGATGTACACTTGGAAGGCCAAGACCTACAAAATGATATATACATCATGAGTCTAGGACTTACGGTTATTGAGATCTAGGGTGATGACAGACAGACGGACAGACAGACAGACAGACAAAACGGGGACAATAGAGCATTTTTTTTCGAAAATGCTCTAAAAATGCCAAAAACCTGCCGTCGATTAAGAGTTAACGACCAGCCATAAAAACGATTATTCTTTCGCGACACAATTGTCTAGAAAAATAAATATAACAGCTATAATTACGAATACATAATGTATTATTTTACAACCCACTTAAAATTCTTCCGCTACCCACCAGTGGCTCGCAACACTCAATTTGAGAATCATTGATCTAGTGAATTTAAAATACAGTATACATTGAATAGTTTTAAGGCAAAGTAATAACATTGTGATCGAGATTTTAGTGCTAATCAGAGGCGCAACCAGCAAAAAATGATGGGGGGGGGGGGGCTCACATATAGAAATAAGACAGTTTGACAGTCTTTTTAGTAACTTTGTATAGTAATATATTTATTGATGATTTGGTTGCGCTACTGGCGCTAATAAACCCGTTAATTAATTTAAGGTATTTAAGGGGCTGTACATGGTAAACAGGAAGATTGAAATAAATTAAAGTATCTGGCAAAAAGTCTATTTTTTAGCATGAATGAATTTATATAAGATATCGTACATTGTGTTCGATTTATTAATGGTTATTTACATGCATTAATCTGTGATAGAAATCCTGATGTCTGGAGAAGATCGAGAACTGTGTTGAAGTGTCCATCTGCCTTCAGCACATCCAGCAGCTCTGGGCCTGTTATGAAATACGTACGATTTGTTTATTAAATGTCAACATTGCATGTGGTAGGGGATGTATAATTAAAACAAGCAATTAAGCCTGTTCCATTCTGGACACAGGACGTGTTAGCGCATTTCGTGTTATGTATCAGTACGTTTGTTAGCTTTCAGTAAATATTTGTAAATTTTGGAAATGTTTATAAATTCAATTGTGTAATGCATATATCTGTAAAAAAAAATATAAAGACGTTTCTTTATATTTAAAAAAAAATTATTGTCTCTTAAATCTAACTACAAGTGGTTTGTGGTTACTGAAATAGCACTCATAATTGAAAACATTCGAAATTATAGTCATTTAATCGTCCGAAAACTCCGTCAATTGTTGCATAGCTCTGATACTTTCAATTAAACTCAGAACACAAGCTTACTATTTCATTTGATGAGTTTCTTAATAAATCTTGGTGAAACTACGTGCTGCAGTATTTCGCACCAAATGAACGGGCTATTGAACGTACAAGGTGTATATATAATATATAAGCCCCTTAGGAGCCCTGAAGCCCGGCCCTCAGAGGTCCTATCGCGAAATGAACTTTTGATGTACACATGGCAGGCCAAGACCTACAAAATGATATATACATCATGGGTCTAGGACTTATAGTTGCTGAGATATAGCGCTCCTTTATTAATATAGCTTATATAGTAAAAAACGGTACTTAGGCCCCTTTTACGGCCCTGAGAGGTCAGATCGCGAAATGGAAAAAAGTCATTTCTTGACAGGCCAAGACCTACAAAATGATATATACATCATGGGTCTAGGACTTATGGTTGTTGAGATCTAGGGTGTACACGGACATACAAAACGGGGACAAAAATAATAATAATAATCTATCTGTAATGTTGCTGTTTTTTGTATCTTAATATCATGCCGGACTTTCTTTTTTTTTCAAACTATATTATTTTCATCGTTCCCATAAGACCTCAGCGTGCCTCAGAGAGACCGTGGAGCATGCCGCTCTTTATTGGGTTTTGTTTGGGGTCCAAGGAGCCAGTATTTTTTGTTTCTACTGCACAGTTTCCTTTTATTTTTAAATATTGGAGTAATTGTTTTGTTATCTTTATATTTCTTTATAAAATATAAAAGTTGGAAAGTTATAATTGATTCTAAGTGATTTAATTTGCTGCAGTTAAGAAGCCTTCTTTTTAATAAAACAATTCCGATAACTTAGTTGATTATTGGGCAGAATACACATTAAAATATAAAATAAATATGTGATGTAATTATCTATTATTCTACAAAGTTATAATGTAAAAGGGAGTTGTCTGTCTGGTGGGTATTTGAATAAATGAGTGTAGACCATACATCTCTAGGACAAAAGTCACCAGCTCCCCAGCACCTAAATTGACTAAAGCTCCCAAACTATTTTTATCAAGAATTTTATGAGAAAATATAATGAATTAATGAAAGTAAAAAAACAATATACGGCCAGTTTTGATCTAAGGCTGAGTCACATGTCTGTCAATATGAGAGATTATGTCTGTCAATATGAGAGATTATGTTTGTCAATATGAGAGATTGTGTCTGTCAATATGAGAGATTGTGTCTGTCAATATGAGAGACCATATCTGTCAATATGAGGGATTATGCCAGTCAATATGAGAGATTCACTAAAAAAACAGTTTCCATTGTAGTAAACTTACTTTGAGCCTGAGTTAAGGCCACTGAAGCCACAATAAAAACATATAAAACTTTTCCTAACTGCATTGTATCTAATGTTAGAAATAAACAAAACAGATCAACACAATAAACTGCTCACAGGCTTAATGGCGAGATTTTATGTTTTTAAATAGTTTACTTCATTGGTACGTGCTGTACCTGGAATACAACATATAGGACATTGACCTACATATGTTTAGATTGCCACGTGTATCATCTGAACTATTTCATGTCCTCAGCAGAAAGTGAAACACACACAAAATATTTTTAAAATGTCCAACACATACAGGCACAGAGGTTCTCAAACTTATTCGCGACTGTAACTTAAAGGGCGGGAAACGTTTGTCCGCGGGTAACCCGCACAATTAAGTTCGCTAGTAAACGGTATATATTTGGCTTTTATAATGTGGTATTGGGCACTTCATTTGGTGATAGGTCACTTAGTAGCCTGGAAACCTTCGTCCATCTCTTGTTTATTTGAAACGAAAATTAAATGTTGCTGCTTAACTCTGGATAACATTTTCTATAACTCTTGGGCCACTGTTACCACCGGTTGAGAGATGCGGCAATGGCAGAAGTCCAACCGAAGTAACCCTGTATCATAGACGGTCAAACAGGAGGTCATTGCCAGCCAACCACATCACAGTTCAATTAAAATTAAAAAGTAACGATACAAATTTAATTGAATTAATCATTAAATTTTATTATCTTACACTTGAGTTAAAAGCGAAGAAGTAATACTTCATACCTAGTATACTAAGAAGTATTACTTAATACCTAGTATACTAAGAAGATAAATGAAAATGGCCAGAGACTGCTTGAGCTCTCGTGCCACCATGGCCTGTGCGTGACCAACACCTTCTTCAGGTGCAAAGAGATCCATCAGGTGTCATGGAGGCACCCACGCTCCCGCCACTGGCACCAACTCGACCTCGTCCTCACCAGAAGAGGGAATATCGACAGTATCCTCCTCACCCGCAGCTACCACAGTGCAGACTGTGACACGGACCACGCCCTCGCGGCAAGCAAGGTGCGCATAACGCCGAAGAAACTGCATCACTCCAAGAAAAAAGGTCGCCCACGCATCAATATCAACTGTGCCAGAAATCCCGAAATAAACCAACAGTTTATCAGCAGTCTGGAAGTTGCACTCAGCGAAAGAAAGTTAGCAGTTGACACCATCGACTCTAGGTGGTCGCGTCTGCGCGATGTCGTATATAACTCCGCCATCACCACCTATGGAAAGAAAGAGCGGAAAAACGCCGATTGGTACGAGGCCCACTGGGAGGAAATGAAACCCGTTACCGAGGTAAAAAGGAAAGCCCTACTGGCCTACAAGGCCAGGCCCAGTCCCAACACACTAAAAGCCCTACGGACAGCCAGGAGCAAAGCCCAGCAGACCGCCCGCAGATGCGCCAACTCCTACTGGTTGAACCTCTGTAGCAGCATCCAGGAAACGCAAGAGGGATGTACGAGGGCATCAAAAAGGCAATAGGCCCAACTCCCTCCAAAACCGCCCTTCCCTTATATCCAAAACAGGAGAGGTCATCAAGGAACAGGAAAAACAGATGCAGAGGTGGACCGAACACTACCTGGAGCTATACGCAACCCAGAACACTGTGACTGATGCCGCTCTTGGCGCTATCCCAGATCTGCCTGTCATGGACACCACACCCACCGTGGATGAACTAAGCAAAGCCATCGACTGCCTTGCAAACGGAAAGGCACCCGGTAGCGATGGAATCCCACCAGAAGTTCTGAAGAGCGGAAAACCAGCACTGCTAAAGCCATTGCACGACCTCCTAAGTCGATGCTGGGAACAGGGCTATATCCCCCAAGACATGAGGGATGCCAACATTATCGCACTATACAAGAACAAAGGGAACCGGAGCGACTGTAATAACTACCGGGGCATCTCCCCCCCTCAGCATCGTCGGCAAAGCTTTCGCCCGCGTCGCTCTAAACCGCCTGCAGGCCCTCTCCTCCCGAGTCTACCCAGAGTCACAGTGTGGCTTCAGGGCTGGCCGATCAACAGTGGACATGATCTTCTCACTACGTCAACTTCAAGAGAAGTGTCAGGAACAGCAGGTGCCACTCTACATCGCTTTCGTCGACCTCACAAAGGCGTTTGATCTAGTAAGTCGAAGCGGACTCTTCAGCTTGCTGCAAAAGATTGGCTGCCCCCCACACCTGCTTGCAGTGGTCATGTCCTTCCACGACAACATGCATAGCGCGGTTTGCTACAACGGCGCAATCTCCAAGGCCTTCCCAGTCAGCAGCGGAGTAAAACAGGGCTGCGTCCTTGCACCTACACTCTTCGGCATTTTCTTCTCCATGCTCCTCCAATACGCCTTCAGGGATTGCAGCGAGGGTGTTTACATCCATACAAGGTCCGATGGCAAGCTTTATAACATAGCCCGCCTCCGTGCAAAGACCAAAGTCACAAAGGTCCTAATCCGCGAGCTGCTCTTTGCAGATGACGCAGCCTTGACACCACACACTGAAGACGGACTGCAGGAGCTTGTCACCTGCCTCTCCCATGCATGTAAGGAGTTTGGACTGACTATCAGCCTGAAAAAGACGAATGTCATGGCACAGGGTACAGATACACCCCCAAGCATTGACATCGATGGGCACACCCTAGAGGTCGTCGAGAACTTCACTTACCTCGGGTCCACCATCTCCAGCTCGCTATCCATAGACCCGGAGATCGATTGCAGAATCGCTAGGGCAGCCACAGTCATGGCGAGACTAAAGCAACGTGTGTGGGAAAACCCCAGCCTCACCGAAAATACCAGATTGCGCGTCTACCAGGTCTGCATACTTAGTACCCTCCTCTATGGATGCGAGACGTGGACCACTTACGCGAGGCACGAAAGGAAGCTAAACAATTTCCACATGAGGTGCCTGCGGCGTATACTGCAGATAAAGTAGCAAGACAAGATCCCCAACACTGTAGCGCATTTTAGGTCGCCCTGTTTTCCTCTGGCCGGTAACTAGCTCGCCATAGAGTAGGTCCTTCGGGATGCGGCCTACGTCCATTCTTTTGACATGACCGAGCCATCTGAGGCGTCTCTCGCTAAGAACTGCAAACAAGCTGCTCATGTTGGCCCTCTCCAGCACCCCAGTGTTAGGGGTCTTGTCTTGCCACTTTATCTTCAGTATACGTCGCAGGCACCTCATGTGGAAATTGTTTAGCTTCCTTTCGTGCCTCGCGTAAGTGGTCCACGTCTCACATCCATAGAGGAGGGTACTAAGTATGCAGGGAGTTGGGCCTATTGCCTTTTTGATGCCCTCGTACATCCCTCTTGCGTTCCCTGTATCGGCAGCTGCCTGGATGCTGCTACAGAGGTTCAACCAGTAGGAGTTGGCGCATCAGCGGGCGGTCTGCTGGGCTTTGCTCCTGGCTGTCCGTAGGGCTTTTAGTGTGTTGGGACTGGGCCTGGCCCTGTAGGCCCAGTAGGGCTTCTCCTTTTTTACCTCGTGGGTAACGGCTCTGCTCTCCCAGTGGGCCTCGTACCAATCGGCGTTTTTCCGCTCTATCTTTCCATAGGTGGTGATGGCGGAGTTATATACGACATCAGCGCAGACAGTACGACCACCTAGATTCGGCATGGTGTCAACTGCTTTAACTTTCTCTTCGCTGAGTGCAACTTCCAGACTGCTGATAAACTGTTGGTTTATTTCGGGATTTCTGGCACAGTTGATATTGATTGAGGCGTGGGCGACCTTTTTCTTGGAGTGATGCAGTTTCTCGGCGTTATGCGCACTTTATTTGCCACGAGGGCGTGGTCCATGTCACAGTCTGCACTGTAGTCTGGAGGTGAGGGAGGATACTGCTGATATTCCCTCTTCTAGTAAGGATCGAGATCAAGTTGAGTTGCCTTGATGGCGGGAGCAATGGGTGTCTCCATGACACCTGATGGATCTTTGCACCCTGAAGAAGGTGTTGGTCACAGCACAGGCCATGAGGGTGGCACGAGAGCTCAAGCAGTCTCGGCCATTTTCATTTATCTTTCCCCTCCTAAAGCTTCCGAGACAGGTGGGCCAAGCCACATGGTCAGCTCCTACCCTTGCGTTGAAATCACCAAGGAGATAAAGGCTATCGGTGCTAGGAATCTTCAATAGCGCTTCATCTAGGGCCTGGTAAAATTGATCTTTCTCCTCGACAGTGGAGCAGAGGGTTGGAGCATACACGCTGAATATGTGAGCTGGGCCAGAGGACGTTGACAACCGGAGGATTAGTAACCTCTCAGAGCCGTCTGTTGGGGGCTCTATGAATCTGACAAGCGTGTTTTTCACCGCGAAGCCAACACCGTGTTGCCTCGGTTGGTCTGAGGACTTCCCTTGCCAATAGAATGTGTAGTTTGCTTCTCTGATTGTGCCGGTTTCTGCCAGCCGGGTCTCCTGTAGAGCGGCGATGTCGATGTTTAGTCGTGAGAGTTCCCTGTCGATGACAGCGGTCTTCCTTGCGTCATCAATCTGCTGAAGGTCAGATGTGAGTCCGGTGCTTCATACCTGGTATACTACGAAGTATTATTTCATACCTAGTATACTACGAAGTATTACTTCATACCTAGTATATTACGAAGTATTACTTCATACCTAGTATACTAAGATGTATTGCTTCATACCTAGTATACTACGAAGTATTACTTCATACCTAGTATACTACAAAGTATTACTTCATACCTAGTATACTACGAAGTATTACTTCATACCTAGTATACTAAGATGTATTGCTTCATACCTAGTATACTACGAAGTATTACTTCATACCTAGTATACTACGAAGTATTACTTCATACCTAGTATACTAAGATGTATTGCTTCATACCTAGTATACTACGAAGTATTACTTCATGCCTAGTATACTACGAAGTATTACTTCATACCTAGTATACTAAGATGTATTGCTTCATACCTAGTATACTACGAAGTATTACTTCATACCTAGTATACTACGAGTATTATTCATACCTAGTATACTAAGATGTATTGCTTCATACCTAGTATACTACGAAGTATTACTTCATACCTCAGTATACTACGAAGTATTGCTTCATACCTAGTATACTACGAAGTATTACTTCATACCTAGTATACTAAGATGTATTGCTTCATACCTAGTATACTACGAAGTATTATTTCATACCTAGTATACTACGAAGTATTATTTCATACTTAGTATACTAAGATGTATTACTTCATACCTAGTATACTACGAAGTATTACTTCATACCTAGTATACTACGAAGTATTATTTCATACCTAGTATACTACGAGTATTAAGCACTAATACTAAGATGTATTGCTTCATACCTAGTATACTACGAAGTATTACTTCATACCTAGTATACTAAGATGTATTGCTTCATACCTAGTATACTACGAAGTATTATTTCATACCTAGTATACTACGAAGTATTAGTTTAATACCTAGTATACTAAGATGTATTGCTTCATACCTAGTATACTACGAAGTATTACTTCATACCTAGTATACTAAGAGTATTGTCATACCTAGTATACTACTTAGTATTGCTTCATACCTAGTATACTACGAAGTATTATTTCATACCTAGTATACTACCAGTATTACTTCATACCTGAGTATACTACGATGTATTGCTTCATACCTAGTATACTACGAAGTATTACTTCATACCTAGTATACTACAATGTATTACTTCATACCTAGTATACTACGAAGTATTACTTCATACCTAGTATACTAAGATGTATTGCTTCATACCTAGTATACTACGAAGTATTACTTCATACCTAGTATACTACGAAGTATTACTTCATACCTAGTATACTACGAAGTATTACTTCATACCTAGTATACTACGAAGTATTACTTCATACCTAGTATACTACGAAGTATTACTTCATACCTAGTATACTACGAAGTATTACTTCATACCTAGTATACTACGAAGTATTACTTCATACCTAGTATACTAAGATGTATTGCTTCATACCTAGTATACTACGAAGTATTACTTCATACCTAGTATACTACGAAGTATTACTTCATACCTAGTATACTAAGATGTATTGCTTCATACCTAGTATACTACGAAGTATTACTTCATACCTAGTATACTACGAAGTATTACTTCATACCTAGTATACTAAGATGTATTGCTTCATACCTAGTATACTACGAAGTATTACTTCATACCTAGTATACTACGAAGTATTGCTTCATACCTAGTATACTAAGATGTATTGCTTCATACCTAGTATACTACGAAGTATTACTTCATACCTAGTATACTACGAAGTATTGCTTCATACCTAGTATACTACGAAGTATTGCTTCATACCTAGTATACTAAGATGTATTGCTTCATACCTAGTATACCAAGATGTATTGCTTCATACCTAGTATACTACGAAGTATTATTTCATACCTATTATACTACGAAGTATTACTTCATACCTAGTATACTAAGATGTATTGCTTCATACCTAGTATACTACGAAGTATTATTTCATACCTAGTATACTACGAAGTATTATTTCATACCTAGTATACTAAGATGTATTACTTCATACCTAGTATACTACGAAGTATTACTTCATACCTAGTATACTACGAAGTATTACTTCATACCTAGTATACTAAGATGTATTGCTTCATACCTATAATACTACGAAGTATTACTTCATACCTAGTATACTACGAAGTATTACTTCATACCTAGTATACTAAGATGTATTGCTTCATACCTAGTATACTACGAAGTATTATTTAATACTTAGTATACTAAGATGTATTGCTTCATACCTAGTATACTACGAAGTATTGCTTCATACCTAGTATACTAAGATGTATTGCTTTATACCTAGTATACTAAGATGTATTGCTTCATACCTAGTATACTACGAAGTATTATTTCACACCTAGCATACTACGAAGTATTACTTCATACCTAGTATACTACAAAGTATTACTTCATACCTAGTATACCACGAAGTATTACTTCATACCTAGTATACTAAGATGTATTGCTTCATACCTGGTATACTACAAAGTATTATTTCATACCTAGTATACTACGAAGTATTACTTCATACCTACTATGCTAAGATGTATTGCTTCATACCTAGTATACTACGAAGTATTACTTCATACCTAGTATACTACGAAGTATTGCTTCATACCTAGTATACTACGAAGTATTATTTCATACCTAGTATACTAAGATGTATTGCTTCATACCTAGTATACTACGAAGTATTACTTCATACCTAGTATACTACGAAGTATTGCTTCATACCTAGTATACTAAGATGTATTGCTTCATACCTAGTATACTACGAAGTATTACTTCATACCTAGTATACTACGAAGTATTACTTCATACCTAGTATACTAAGATGTATTGCTTCATACCTGGTATACTACGAAGTATTACTTCATACCTAGTATACCACGAAGTATTGCTTCATACCTAGTATACTACGAAGTATTATTTCATACCTAGTATACTAAGAGGTATTGCTTTATACCTAGTATACTAAGATGCATTACACTGTATACATCCATTCATCTATTACTTTTAACAGTTAATGTTCCGCTTTTGTCAAATGTAATGTGTTCAGTTAATGTTCTGCTTTTGCCAAATGTAGTGTGTTCAGTTAATGTTCTGCTTTTGACAGATGTAGCGTGTTCAGTTAATGTTCTGATGTTGTCAAATGTAGTGTGTTCAGTTAATGTTCTGATGTTGTCAAATGTAGTGTGTTCAGTTAATGTTCTGATGTTGTCAAATGTAGTGTGTTCAGTTAATGTTCTGATGTTATCAAATGTAGTGTGTTCAGTTAATGTTCTGATGTTATCAAATGTAGTGTGTTCAGTTAATGTTCTGATGTTATCAAATGTAGTGTGTTCAGTTAATGTTCTGATGTTATCAAATGTAGTGTGTTCAGTTAATGTTCTGATGTTATCAAATGTTTATTTGCTTAGCATAACCTTGATTCTAACAACCGGTTCTTTTTCCCCAGACCGCCCTTCCAACCGCACCCCCCCCCATCACTCACATATCAGAAAAACTTTTTTCTTTTTTTTATAAAAATGTTATTGTTTAATATTTAAGACTGTATTGGATTTATTATCATTTTTTATTGTTCTGAAACTGAAACTATCATTGAATATATATATTCACATTGTAGCATTTAATTTTAATACCAGTCAGGAATAATTCCTCACAGTTCATTAAAACAACAACAACAACAACAAACAATCTTCCCATTACATCTTGTTCTAAATAGATAACAAGTAGATTTGCCTCAAGATAGTGTACATTACTAGGTCTAATCATCAGCACCTGTTGTAAATTCCGTGACCTTACTACAACTTATACAATGGAAAACTTGTCCTTATATAGATTTCATTCTTTTTTCCCCAGGCACAATGTTTATCGTAGTATATTAGTATATTAGTAAATCTGACCCATCATTAAGAGTTAATTTTTGTACGAAACTAAACATTTTGTTGATTATTTGTTTGTTTGGTCATTGATCTTGTGTGAAACTTTAAGTTGGGATGTAAAGGTGGCTGGGCGTTGAGCTAACCACACAATCCCTTTATATGCCGAGGTTACTGGAACAGATGAGTTCTACACTTCATCTGCCCCGATGAGCGCTTTAGGGCTTAAGGGAACTTTACTTCACATTTTGGCCTTTGGGCAGTGGCGATTTAGGCCTAGGTGCACTAGGCGCGCGCCTAGGGCCCCAGATAATTTAGGGGCCCAAAAAAACCTGGTTTTATAAAAGAAATAAAAAATAAAAAATCCGGTTGCTGGGAGGGTTTTGAGAATTCCACAAACTGGTAAACAATGCGAGTTGTCGAACGTGTTTGACCGTGTCTTGCTTGCTGTGACGTATTAATAAAGTTTTAGCGAAACGACCGGTAATCCCACCGTCAGAAACTACTCAAACAGAAATAACAGCTAATGATCCAAGTCCAGTCGTCTCGGCAACAGCCAGTATGGATTCTGAGCCCGAGCCAACAGACTTGCCAGAACCTGAACAGCCGGCTGAAGGTCCTATACCGGAGGTCGTGAGTAGTGAAACTGTTGATGATAACAACTGTGGTGAAATTTTGACAGATATTGCTATATGGCCAGCGAAATTGACAAAAACCATGCGTAATTATGTTTTGGATTTCAAACCAAAAAATGTTGGCGACCTTTCACGCGCTGGCATGTTGATGACAGATCGTGGCAGAAAATATTTTTGTCATTTGTCTGAACATACCTTTTACTTAACCAAGGCGAATGGCCAAAAAGAAAGACGTGAATGGTTAGTGTTCAGTGAAACTAGTGGAAGCGTGTATTGTTATGTATGCAAACTGTTTCCAACTAAAGCTAGTCAATTTTCAACAAACTGGTGTTCTGATTGGAACAATATTGCTGCCAAAATTTCTGAACATGAGAATTCGTATGGCCACGTTCAAGCAATGTGCACTTTCGCTAAACGCTTGAACGCAAAAGGGCGTATTGACGAACAGATGGCCAAACAGTTAGATGATGAAAGGCAATACTGGAGAGAAGTTCTACAAAGGATTGTTGCAACTGTACAGTTTCTTTCCTCTGAAGGCTTGGCCTTTCGTGGTCATGCCAACAATGACGGTAATTTTACCAGTTGCTTGAATTACTTGTCAAAATTTGACCATTTCTTAGCAAATCATAATGCACGGTACGGTAACAAGGGAAGTGGTTCTGTCAGTTATTTGTCACATGCTACTTGTGATGAATTTATTAAAATAATGGGCAATGCTGTTAGAGATCAGTTTATATCAGAAGTAAATAAATCGATATATTTCTCTTTGATTATTGATTCAACACCTGATGTTAGCCACATGGACCAGCTAACTGTGAAACTCAGATATGATCTCATTGATGGTGAAATTAAAGAACGATTTTTAACTTTTGTTGACATCTATGCTCATAACGCTCAAAATCTGGAGCAAGTGATTCTTGACGTTTTGAAGAACTGGGGATTAGATATCACAAAATGCAGGGGACAGAGCTACGACAATGCTTCTAACATGTCCGTCAGATATTCGGCTAGCAGGCTCGAATCAAGGCACACAGTCCCAATGCAGTTTACATTCCCTGCTCCAGCCATAGCTTGAATCCAGTTGGTAATGCGGCTGCAGAATCGTCGCTTTCAGCAGTATCATACTTTGACTTTATTCAACATGTTTATGTTTGGTTCTCAGCATCCACACACAGGTGGAACATCCTAAAAAATCATCTAGTCAAAAATGGATGCACCATAAAGAAAGTTTCGGACACAAGATGGTCAGCTAGTGCGGATGCAGTGTTTGCATTGCATCAGAACTACATTGGTATTCGGGAAGCTCTTCTTCAAGCAGTCGAAGATCGTGATCAGAAGGCAGCTGTAAGAAATGAGGCTAACGCTCGTGCTAATAAAATGGATCTTTTTGAAACTGCATTGATGACTGTTATTTGGGACACAATTTTACAGCGGATGAATGCAACCAGCAAATCCCTGCAAAATTCAAATTTATATCTTGATGCTGGTGTAAATCTTCTAGAATCACTGAAGCTATTTATTAACAACGAAGTCCGAAACGATTTCACTCGTATTGAAGAGCGAGCAGCATTGCTTATGAACGAGGATCTCAAAGACTGTAAATATCAAGATGATGTGAGCCGCAAGAAGAAGCGAAAACCGTTTTCTGATGAAAGCAGTGAACCGGAAGTTATTTTAACTACGGAGCGACCGATATGCCTTAATTGCATTGCTTATTATTAATATTTTTCAAACAGATTGACATTCTTTCAAGAATTAACTTGACAAAATGAATACAACTTTGTTTTTTATAATTTTTTACTTAAATTTCAAATTTAAAGATATAAACCATTCAAGATTTATATATTTTGTTTCATTTAATATTATAAACAATACTAAGCATCAATTTGTTACTTAATATATCAGTTTCGCTTATAATGCAACATTAACGCTGTATCAGATTTGACAGCGAATGATTTTACACCAAAATCTGGAACTTTAAACCTCTTGGGGGACCTCTAAATATTGTCCAAATGAGCTGAAATTTGGCAGGTTAACTACTTTTACCATACAGACATATTATGTGGGGTGAGACATCAACATTTCAAAACTTGATTTTTTAGGGACGCCCTAATATATATATATATATATATATATATATATATATATATATATATATATATCCTGCAATCTGTCCACTTTGTTCTATTGTTTCTGTAAGGTAACAAAATGTCCAGGCTGTATCCGTTACTTTGAAAATGTAAACCACCATCAGCCAGAACCACCCCTATAAATTAACTAAAGGGTCAATAAACTACGGCCGCAAACCATATGTTGACCACTCCTATAAATTAACCAAAGGGTCAACAAACTACGGCCGCAAACCATATGTTGACCACTCCTATAAATTAACCAAAGTGTCAACAAACTACGGCCGCAAACTATATGTTGACCACTCCTATAAATTAACTAAAGGGTCAATAAACTACTGCCGCAAACCATATGTTGACCACTCCTATAAATTAACGAAAGGGTCAACAAACTACGGCCGCAACCATCTAACCGAGGTAAGTTCATTGATCACAGAATTTGTTTGACAAACATGGGGTACATAATGTTCATAAAAATGAAAATTAAAAGATTATACGATAAGAATTAAGTTTGGTGACCCATTCAAAAAACTTGAGTATTGGAAGTGTTTGGCAACGATGGTGTGTAAGTCCCTGTAAGGATGAGATGAAATCTTTTAAATCCTATAAATCACTAATAGGACGGTTTTTATGGTGCCCTTCTTTTATCCCTACCTTAGCCGATAGTGCCAAGACCTGAAAAATTTCCTTAGGTACCTTCAGGTCGACAGTTGAGCGCTTCACCGCATGACCATTAGGGTGGAGTGAAAAAAACTTTTTTTTTTCATTTTTCATTTTTTATTCTAATAGTTCAAAATGGTTGCCAAATGGTCTAAGTAGTTACTGCCTAAAATATCTTTTATGTTGTGTAACGTTTACCGGTGCCACAAAGGCATATGTCTGGCTCCTATGGCTTCTATCCTTGCAATGCTTTTCCCCCTCTTCCTTGATGTTTGTACATCTATTTTACCGATGCAATTCATTTTTAAGGTTCGTTGGTCTTTTTCTTCCAATGGAACTTTATGCTGAAGTGGGAATTGGCAAGGACATATTTCTGTCAAACTTTAATTAGACGCAAATGTCCCAATGATCTTGCTCGCCGCGATCCTTGCAAATTGCTTCATGCACGCTGGTTGACAAAGGCGAACAGAATACTTCGTTGGTATATTGCAACGATGTCTCAGTCATTTGAGCTACAAGAACTTTTAACTTATATTGTGAGGGTTTATGGTCCTGTTTGGTTTGAGATTAAAACAAAACCGTCGTGCAATGATGGTGACAGGCACCTGAGGAAGACCATCTTCCTAACACGTTATTTGTCTCCTGCCTTAAGAAAAATCGACGATCCTGACTTATTGTAAATTGTTAAATTGTTAATTCATAAACATAATTTAGATCAGCAATTCATATTTACACATTAACATTACGAATATCAATATTGAGATGTTGATTTCATTCAAAATTGTTATAATGCTTTAAAAACTATATATAACAGAAGTGGCCCCTCGAGCAGGTCCCTGGCTGAGTATTATGTACCTGGCCGAAAGATAAGTTTAGTTTGTTGACCAATAAATCGCTGATCACGTGGCCCGTCTAAATATTCGTGGCTTAATTCAGTTTCTCTGGTTTGGTTTTCGCGCCTGCCACTTAAACATTTTTTTTATTTATAGTCGGTGTAATGTATCCACATTAATGCATATTAGCTACTTACATTAGTTTAATTGGTTAAAAAAAAAGGAAATTAAAAGAGATGAAAATATTAAGGCAATAACAGTTTCTTTTCTTAGTTACATCAAAAATATGTATTTTGTTTTTTATATTTTATTTTCTTAGTAAGTGATACTTTTAAAAACATCATCAACAACACGCACACACCCACACACTCACACACTCACACAATGTACAGTGTTCATATTCGTCTTTTAATGTGTTGACCAGTGTAACTGAATCAGCCTACAACGATCCCTTGGTCAGCAATATGGACCTGGACTGAGGGTGGGATCAGCACGCTGTCCAGGACGTGGATGACCCCATCGGTGGCGATGATGTCTTTCTCGAGAATTTTAGCGTGGTTGATGTTCAGGGAATTGTCTGTTGACAGATTACAAAATGTCAGCAAAGAGAATCAGCGTACGCTCAATGGAAAATAGCACACACTGTCAACTCCAATGTATGTATGTACGATTGTACGAATGTTCGTGTCTATGTATGTACGCATCTATTTTTGTATGTGTCTATGTTTGTATGTCTCTATGTTTGTATGGGTGCATGTTTGTACGTGTCTATGTTTGTATGTGTCTATGTTTGATTCTGCCTATGTATGTATATGTCTATGTTTGTACGTGTCTATATATGTATGTGTCTATGTTTGTACGTGTCTATGTATGTATGTGTCTATGTATATATGTATCTATGTATGTATTGTCTATGTTTGTACGTGTCTATGTTTGTACGTGTCTATGTTTGTACGTGTCTATGTTTGTTTGTACCTATGTATGTATGTGTCTATGTATGTACGTGTCTATATTTGTAGTGTCTACGTATATATTTGACTATGTTTGTGTGTGCCTATGTATATGTCTTTATATGTATGTGCCTATGTTTGTACGCGTCTATGTTTGTACGCGTCTATGTTTGTACGTGTCTATGTATGTATGTGTCTATGTATCTATGTATCTATGTATGTACGTGTCTATATTTGTAGTGTCTACGTATATATTTGACTATGTTTGTGTGTGCCTATGTATATGTCTTTATATGTATGTGTCTATGCTTGTACGCGTCTATGTTTGTACGTGTCTATGTTTGTTCGTGTCTATACTACATTTTGCTAGAAGTAATCTCTCTAACTACACGCATGTGTAATAAAATTTTACCTGCTGCCTGTAGAATCATCAGATTGTCATGATGGCTATCAGCGGAGGTCATTGTGATACTGTGAATCATACCAATACTGAAGACAGTCATAGATCGTACTACGTGGTACTTCAGTGTCTCTGAAATCAAATAGTTCAATACTTATCGTTGTCGTTGTTTCTTTTTTTTTAAAATTGTTACAAAATTTGAATTTGTGAATTGTCGTAAATTCAGATTGTGAAAACATGAACAATAAGGTGTATTGCCAATAATAAGGTGTATTGTCAATGATAAGGTGTATTGCCAATAATAAGGTTTATTGCCAATGATAAGGTTTATTGCCAATGATAAGGTGTGTTGTCCAATAATAAGGTGTATTGCCAATAATAAGGTGTATTGCCAATAATAAGGTGTATTGCCAATAATAAGGTGTATTGCCAATAATAAGGTGTATTGCCAATGATAAGGTTTATTGCCAATAATAAGGTGTATTGCCAATAATAAGGTGTATTGCCAATAATAAGGTGTATTGCCAATAATAAGGTGTATTGCCAATAATAAGGTGTATTACCAGTAAAAAGGTGTTTGCCTCTAATCTATACTACTTTAGCTCTATGAGCCAATGATGAGACAATTCAAGTCCTAGAACTACTCGCGGCTCTGTGTTGTGTTTTGTTCGTCTTCCAATTACTTTGCTTATTGCAATTATTTAATTCATTTCGCTCTCTAAAATGTTTAAAAAGTATATTATATTATATATTGTATTATATACATGTGTTTATATGGATAACTTTATATCTGTGTTTATCTATCTATCAATCAATAAGAACACTCTATCTATCTATCTATCCTATCTATCTATCTATCTATCTATCTATTTATCCATCTGTCCAACCTGTCACCTGTCTGTGTGATGACTAACATTTCAATGTTTCAACAATTAAATCAAGAACTTACCTGCCAGATCAGCTGGATGACTTTTTAAATAGGTCAACACATTGGCGGGAACTTTAGCGAAGGCGTCGTTGTTTGGTATAAACAGAGTGACGTCTTTGTCAGCTGATTTAAAAAAAAAAGAAAATGAATCACAAAATTACAAACTACTATATCACAGTGCCGCCGAGAGGATGGGGTGGGGGGGCAAATGCCCAGGGGCCCGGCGAGTCTTAGGAGCCCGGACTGAGCTGGTCAATCAACTTTCGAAAATATTATCAGCACGGTGGGCCCGTGACAGCCCTGCCCAGGGGCCCGAAATTTCTGTTGGTGCGCCTGCACATGCATTAAGATAGTTCCGGTTTGACTATCAAGGACTATGGCTAGGAACTAAAGATACTCACCCGTGAAAAAATTGAGAAGATTGGCTGAAACAATGAGACCAGAAAAGGTGCTGAAGTCAGTTCTGTTGAGTGCAATCTGTATGGTGCTCTGGGTTGGAGCCACCAGGACCGTGTCTATCCCGTGAGCGATGCCGTGAACAATGGGGATGTTTTTGACGGTCACGTTGGCCCCATTGGCTGATACAGTCTGTTGTGAAATATATACAAATAGTCTACTATAGGTGGCTTATAGGAGGAATGTATTGTTCATATTCAAAACCGTGATAACTGGCCCAGAACAAAGACATGTAGGTTTTTTTTTTCGTTGGGTGGGGGGGGGGGAGAGGGGGCAACGCAAAAGTAGTCCTACATGCAAATACCTTGACCTTTAATAAATATTTGAAGTGGCCGTGTCACAGAAATGTTGTATTCTCTGTTTAAGCATTGAAACTGCTCTAGTCATAACGATTAATTGCAAAGATTGGATTCAGATATTCTAACAACATTTTCTACCTGTGTATATAAATAGATAAAAAAATGAAAATAGAAATAATGAATTTTTCATTTATGTAATATTTAACCATCAAAAGAAACCAGTGGATCTCAATTGTTGACACTTCACGACTCAATATGAAAACTTTGTTATTTTTCGGGAACCATCTGAAATAAGCATTCTGTTGTGTTGATACAAACAAACGAATATAAAAGACATAAATTTAAAAAGTTGATTTAATTATTCCATTTAACAGATTAAAGTATTTTTTATGTGTAAATATTTAGAATTATATTAATAATAATTAATACGTTTTCTCGATCGGTTAGCTATTAATTTAGTTTTGGTCACCACACACCTAAAATGTGCCATATCCCCCCCCCTCCACTCCACATACTTTTGAGATCCACAAGTCTAGATAGATGATATTGGATCAATATTTCTTAGCAGCTTATGACTTTTTTTTTTTAAATTTTTGGATTCAATTCAAATTTCGCAGTTGGTCTCCGGTTATGACCTCAATGAATGACTTACGTGCAGGATGTTGTATGTGTTGATTCTGATCTGGTGGCGGTTGATGGAGTTCAGGACAATGTCCTCCTGGGTGCCGTGGAGACGTAGTAATGACGTCAGGACCACGTGGGAGCTTACCAAATCTGCGATCTTAGCTGGGTCGTTCTTGATCGCCTCAAAGGCGTCGGGGCTCAACTTGGCGAATGCGTCATCGGTGGGGGCGAAGATGGTGAAGTGAGTTGCTGAGGGTTAAAGGTCGCAAAGTTAAACAGAAGATAAAACTGGCACATTAGGTTGTGTACTTCATATGGTATAGTTATTTAATATAAAGGTGGTGAAAGGAAGTACTGCGCTTGATTTTGTTTGGTTAATTCAGTAACTAACATTCGAAATCCCCAGTACTGACTATATAAAAAATACAAATAAACCCTTCCTGTACCAAAGAGCAAAAAAATAGACCAATGTCTGGTCATTCTTATTGGTCGCCCCATCCGCCAGGCTCACTCTTATTGGTCGCCCCATCCACCAGGCTCAACCTTATTGTTTGCCCCATCCGCCAGGCTCAACCTTTTTGGTTGCCCCATCCGACAGGCTCACCCTTATTGTCGCCCCATCCGCCAGGCTCAACCTTTTTGGTTGTCCCATCCGACAGGCTCAACCTTTTTGGTTGCCCCATCCGACAGGCTCACCCTTATTGTCGCCCCATCCGCCAGGCTCAACCTTTTTGGTTGTCCCATCCGACAGGCTCAACCTTTTTGGTTGCCCCATCCGACAGGCTCACTCTTATTGGTCGCCCCATCCGCTGGGTATATTTGAGATATGAGGATTATGTGGTGACTTCAGAAACTGAGCTAATTTCAGGTAAAAAGATAAAATAATGCAACGACGAATACATGATCCAGTTAATGGAATGTGAATTATTAAACTGTCATATTAGCAGAAAAGTTGTTTGGCCCTAGTTAAGCTGGAACTTCTTGTGGGAAATGTGGCCAAGCGCTCGATTTTCAACCTGAGAGTCCTGGTTTCGAGCCTGGATGAGAACTTATGGAATTTGGGCGACTGGGCGTTGTGCTAACCACACAATCCATTTCAATGCCGAGGCTACAGGGACAGAAAAATTCAACACTTCATCTGCTGCTATGGTCCATAGAGTTTAAAAGAGCTTTATATTATTAGTAGTAAATACTAAATTCTCGATTTTATTTTATTATCATGTTTCAATTATTTACTATTAGTATTATTCCGTTCAATAACTTACATGAGTTAATTTGTGGCAATAGGCCAGACTTTGTTAGCAGGTCACTAAACACTGTGAAATGACCATTGGACGCCAGACCGGCTATAATATCAGGAACTACAAATACAAAAAGGAAATATTATCGTAAGGTTAAGAAAAGTTACATCATAATAAACCCCTCAAAATCATTATGTCATATCAATAAATTTACATGTCCACTCAATGAGCGACTCACCATATATCAACAGACATACATGTCCACTCAGTGAGCGACTCACCATATATCAACAGACATACATGTCCACTCAGTGAGCGACTCACCATATATCAACAGACATACATGTCCACTCAGTGAGCGACTCACCATATATCAACAGACATACATGTCCACTCAGTGAGCGACTCACCATATATCAACAGACATACATGTCCACTCAGTGAGCGACTCACCATATATCAACAGACATACATGTCCACTCCAGTGAGCGACTCACCATATATCAACAGACATACATGTCCACTCAGTGAGCGACTCACCATATATCAACAGACATACATGTCCACTCAGTGAGCGACTCACCATATATCAACAGACATACATGTCCACTCAGTGAGCGACTCACCATATATCAACAGACATACATGTCCACTCAGTGAGCGACTCACCATATATCAACAGACATACATGTCCACTCAGTGAGCGACTCACCATATATCAACAGACATACATGTCCACTCAGTGAGCGACTCACCATATATCAACAGACATACATGTCCACTCAGTGAGCGACTCACCATATATCAACAGACATACATGTCCACTCTGTGAGCGACTCACCATATATCAACAGACATACATGTCCACTCAGTGAGCGACTCACCATATATCAACAGACATACATGTCCACTCAGTGAGCGACTCACCATATATCAACAGACATACATGTCCACTCTGTGAGCGACTCACCATATATCAACAGACATACATGTCCACTCTGTGAGCGACTCACCATATATCAACAGACATACATGTCCACTCAGTGAGCGACTCACCATATATCAACTTACACTAAATACCCAATTATACATAAATATCCATAAATATAAAAAAAAAAATCTTCTATAAAGGATAAACTAAAAAGTAAAGTAAATAATAGTTCAATATATCAATGAAATATTTTTATAACATAACATTATTAAAATATAAGGACACACACACACACTAACACACACAAACACACACACACAAACACACACACACACACAAACACACACACACACAAATACACACACAAACACACACACACAAACACACACACAAACACACACACACAAATACACACACAAACACACACAAACACACACACACAAACACACACACACAAACACACACACACAAACACACACACACAAACACACACACACATATATTTATAATTTATTGGTAATCATCAGCCAATGAAAAAAACATATTTAGTTCATATATTGTAATAACTCACGGATTTAATTTTAGTTATAGTAACAAACTTCCTAATGATGAAATATATTAATTACCCCCTCACACACACACACACACAACCTGTACACACTTTACTTAGTTTTTTTTTACATGTGTAGCGACCTACTTTCTTTACTGGGTGACAGAAATATCGACAGTTATATCGTTTAAATATGCTCTGATATAATATGTGAATGGAATTGATTTAATGTGGTTTGCAGTTGTTTGAATATGTCATTGTTACATGTTGTCTTATGCAAGTCTACTTAAACTTACATAAGTGGTATTTACCTACCCATTGTTAAGGTAACACTAATAAATAATTATTGTTTTACAGTTCTCAAGATCATGAAAATAAGCAATGTGTTTTACAACAACTGACAGTTTATTGGTCAAATTATGGTGCCAAGTGACGCCAGAGAAAACGTTATGTGCTAATTGTGGTGAAGAAGGGTTAGGGGAGACACTTACTTTTAATTTACGTATGCCACATAGAGTCTAAAATCTACCAGACCTTTCAATATAAAACTGTTTTTAAGTAGATTATTAAAATAATTTTGGCTTGTCAATTGCAATTTAAAACATTTGTGTAATTTCTACTTTTAATACGTTAATTTTATATTTATAAAATTGTCACAATATTACACTTTGATTTTACCATGCATTTTTAAAAATACCGATGTAACTAGAGGTATAGGATTCAGTTGTAAACCCCTCTAGCACAATGCCAGTACATGTTAAGGTTTGAGGATTTGAGAATTTGTTTCGGAGAGCATCATAAAATATTGGCATGATATTTTGTGATCTCTCCTTCCTGGTCTGAGAGACATACCATGATCCACGGGGGTTGGATCATAGGGGTTCTCTAGTCAGGAAAAAAAAACATTACTTGCGAGGGTGATAGTACTGTGGTCAATGAGGACTATCCGAGACCGCAGTATTCACAGTTGGCGGTGGTGTCGGATGAGGTCGGCACACAACACCCTTCCACTCCGTCCCAATCAAGTACACCTGCGCAGCCTGCCATTTCGGGCTGAGGGTACAGGCACACTACACCCTCCCCTCTATCCGAGTGGCAGGAAAAACCCCTTTCCTTGCCATTCTGGCCGATCGGCAGTACACACACCCTGCTGGTCTGGCCAGTTTGGGCCAGGATTAAAACCCATTTTTCTGCCATCCCTGCAGATGATAGCGGGCACACTCACCCCGCCGCTCTGTAGGCATGGCAGACGTGCATCAGCGCCGCCAACAATGCTAGTGTGGTAGGCACACTACACCCTACCATGCTGGCAATAGTGGCGGCATTAAAAAAAAATAAAAAAATAAATAAAAAAGGGGGATAAAATATTTTGGCATGATAAAAAAAAGAGAGAAAAAGAAGAAAAGAGGAGAAAAAAAGAGAAAAAAAAAATCAAGGTTTGAGGATCACTCAAACCCATAAGTCAATAGAAATTGCTTCTAATTAGAAGCGTGTCACATTAAGAAGTATAATATTGCCAACTTCTCAAGTTTTTAGTTAGATACGACTTAAACTAGTGGTAAAGACCACTCTTAAATTAAGAAAACGAATTGGTATTAAACACTTGCAGCACAAATAGTGTTGACAACTATCAGATGTTCAGCTGTTACTATTAAAAACATGACGAGAAATTAACAGAAGAAAATATACATTACCATTTTCATTGAAACTTCATGCATTGATTGTTAGATGAGGTATATGATGTACATTGATTGTTAGATGAGGTATATGAGTGTACTTTGATTGTGAGATGCGGTCTAAAAGTGTACATTTTTAAAATGTGTTTCATGTGGATTGCGCGCTGTACTAAGTAAACAACAAAAGTGATCGTTTATGTAATACTCACATCTGGTTGCCGCAGTTGTTGTCACCTGACCGCTGATTGAACCAATGAGAGCAGCGAGCAAAAATATGACGACCTTCATTTTGTTTGTTTTTCGAAAAATAGAAACTGCATTATGAAAAGAAGAAGAAAAATACTCTATAAAATTATATTATACACAATAACATCATTTTATACACAATAACATTATATTACAATTGTCAATAAAGTATACGAATTATTTCTTTGTAATTTACATGTAAGATTCGAAACAATCTGAAAAAAGCTTGTTTCACTTTAATTTATACTGATTAGTATAAAAATAGAAGGAACTCTACTTTAGCACAAACTTACCCAACTGACTGTCAGCAGGTCTTTATGTTCTAGGGCAGATAACGGGCCCAGGATGTGACCTGATTTTAAAAATTTTGATAGGCAGCTGACTCAGCACGGGAAATTTCCATTCTGTAAATATTCTCACATTGTCTTGATCAGTGATGGTCTTAGAAGTACGCGGGACCTAGGGCGAGTGTACTTTGCATGCGATAGGGCGTGTGTCCATTGCATGAGATAGAGCGTGTGTCCATTGCATGAGATAGGGCGTGTGTCCATTGCATGAGATAGAGCGTGTGTCCATTGAATGAGATAGGGCGTGTGTCCATTGCATGAGATAGGGCGTGTGTCCATTGCATGAGATAGGGTGTGTGTCCATTGCATGAGATAGGGCGTGTGTCCATTGCATGAGATAGGGCGTGTGTCCATTGCATGAGATAGGGTGTGTGTCCATTGCATGAGATAGGGCGTGTGTCCATTGCATGAGATAGGGTGTGTGTCCATTGAATGAGATAAGGCGTGTGTCCATTGAATGAGATAGGTTGTGTGTCCATTGCACGAGATAGGTCGTGTGTCCATTGCATGAGATAGGTCGTCTGTCCATTTTATCGCCCAGTGCAAGTGTCCATTGCAGGTCCTAAGGCGATCGTCATAATCACTCCATATAACACTTCATAGCTAGATGTTGAGACACTTGGACATTTAGAGAACCGTGTTAGATTTGATACAGCTAAACTACAGCGCTGTTTGATGATAGTTTAATCACGTCTTCGCTCTACATTTTATTTTAATTTAGTTCATATTAAAGCTACACCCATCTGATCTCGCTCCTACCTTCATTTCATACTTAAGAAATAACACGTTGATGCCCGCGGTTCAAAATTTTGCCCATACCTGGATTAGATCTTTTTGCCGTCACATTAAGGTTCAGCTTGACCACAATGTATGGAGGTTTGTTTTTAGCATAATGACGTGGTTGGTATGTGTTTACTTAGCAATAGGTGGGTGTGATCAAAGGGGTTTCCCGATAGTGAAGATTGTAAGATGGCGATCTGCTGGCTGCATCACTGATTTGAAGAAGCCAATCACAATCTTTCCTCCCCGCAGTACAAATGATTTTGAGATGGATCATCTTCTGATTCTAAATCTAACCCTTGACTTATTAACATCCTGGGTATATCTGACAACAAAGGCATTCGAACGCTTTATCAGCATAAAGCGAGTCGGACTCACAGCGTAGCCGTCTTCACATATCAGGTTTAATTAAATCAATATGGGGGCAGTACGTCTTGGTCTTGTATACAAAGTTACAGTCACGTTTTATATCAGGTTCAATTTTTTGTTAACATTTAACATAGTGCATGCTATGGATATTATTTTCCAATGGTTTGGGATGAAGTTCCATATTTAGTTATCAAGTTACATCATGTATACTCTCATTCAAGTTACATCGTATATTCTCTAATTCAAGTTACATCGCGTATTTTCTCATTCAAGTTATATCGTGTATCTCTCATTCATGTTACATCGTATATTTTCTCCTTATTCACAGGAAACAAATTACCTATAGACATCTACAATCCTTTAAAATTTAAATTAAAATACATTTTTATTTTTAAGCAAATATGTTTCATTATTTCATTTCCTAATATAAACTGTAAATGTATTTTAACAGCATTTTTAAAACTTATTAACGAGCACTTATATAAATGTAAATCAATAATAGTTTTAGAACCGCGACTTTTAATCTGTAAATAAAAAACAAATTTAATCAGAAAATATAGGTTGAATGCCAAGTCAAATTGATAAGAATACAGACGTGGAAACATATCTTAATGGAAAGACAAATTTATAATGGAATAAATAGCATTAAAGTGCCGGAAAAGTCATTGCAAGAACCCAAGTGTATCACAGGGTCAAGAGTAGTTGAGTTCGCTATGTCCAAAGCCAAAATGAGGCTAACTATTATGTTGCTGTATGTGTCCTAATCAGGGTATCGTCAATACCAATACCAGTACTTCATAAAAAGAGTATCGCCCATAACAACACAAATACTCAATTAAAAATGTATTGCCAAAATCGATACCAGTACAATACCAATACTTTTGAGAAGAAAAACATATTATTATTTAAAATATAAAGAGTGCAATGGTTTCAGCTATTTAAAGATTTTGTTGCTAAGAGTAAAAGGGAAGCTCTTAGATATACTTGACCAAGAAGCGGATGCAATTAATTATACATCTATAAATATAAACCATAACTTTGAATACAATCTGGAATACCTAAGCCGTTAAATGGCTCGTTCATATCAAATAAGGGTGAAACGATTTAAGATATAATTACATGTCTTGTATCACATGTCTTGTGTCACAAGTCTTATATCACATGTCTTGAACTATTGACATTAGTACACATACATTGACACATACACAGATTAAACTATTGACATTAATACACACACACACATTGACACATACACAGATTAAACTATTGACATTAATACAGACACTGACTCATACACACACTGACACATACACAGATTAAACTATTGAAATTAATACATACACTGACACATACACACATTAAACTATTGAAATTAATACATACACTGACACATACACACATTGAACTATTGACATTAATACACACACACTGACACATACACAGATTGAACTATTGACATTAATACACACACTGACTCGTACACAGTGACACAACACACATTGAACTATTGACATTAATACAAACTCTAATACACACATTCCTCTATTGACAGGAGATACTGACTCAATGTCACTCGTTCGGTCCTATATAATCAAACAACGTATGCGTTGCACGGTGTTGGAATTAAAAGACCTATGTTAATCAAATGGGCTTGACTTCATTTTCTGTTTCAAAGTAGTAAACTCTAAAAGTATGTGGTTGTCAAACTTAAATATTTCAACCTGAAAAATTATTTAGTTCTGACCAACATGTAATGAAAAAAGACACAAAAGAAATCTTAAAATCGTCATTTATTGTATACATAGAATTTAACATTTGCTTCATGTGTTTTAGAGTTGTAGCATATAGAGAACAGAGTGTAAACATGCACAAATAGAGTTGTAGCATATAGAGAACAGAGTGTAAACATGCACAAATAGAGTTGTAGCATATAGAGAACAGAGTGTAAACATGCACAAATAGAGTTGTAGCATATAGAGAACAGAGTGTAAACATGCTCAAATAGAGTTGAAGCATATAGAGAACAGAGTGTAAACATGTGCACATAGAGTTGTAGCATATAGAGAACAGAGTGTAAACATGTGCACATAGAGTTGTAGCATATAGAGAACAGAGTGTAAACATGCACACATAGAGTTGTAGCATATAGAGAACAGAGTGTAAACATGCGCACATAGAGTTGTAGCATATAGAGAACAGAGTGTAAACATGCACACATAGATACTAGACCAAGTAACTTTAAATTTAAACTTAGTCGAAACCCAACTAAAGCCCAACTTGGATCAAGATCAGTACTTTAGAACCTCTTCTATAATTGATTTATTTAATTTATTAACCATTTGTAAATAATACATATTTTACTTCCAGTAGACTTTATGTTTACCCACTCGTCACTTTTACAATTTGCTGTGAACTTTATAATTTTGACTTCAAAATTTTTAGTTGTAGACTTTACTTTTATTGAATTTTTGATAGCTTTACGTTAATTTATCTTGTGTAGACAATTTATTTATTATCATAATTTACTCATATTTACCTTCAAGTTGACATTGTAAAAATCTTTCATTTGTTAATTGAGTTTTTTGGACACTGTAAGTTGAAAAATACACACATAAGGTACTTATGAACATACAATTAGACTTTACGTTTTGAATGGTTTTTGCTTTGATTAAAAAAAATTCAACATTGGAAACCAAAATATTTTAAACATATAAAATAAAGTTTGTTGTGAATTGACAAACTAGAAACCACTTTTCTGACTTTATTTATGTTACGGATATAAAAAAGAATCACTCTTGCTAACTTACGAAGTCCGAGAGGTTCGTGAACAGTAATTACCCTTACCTTTACCCACCAGCTGTTAACCGTGAGCAGAAGTAAATTCATTTATTCTGTAAAATTCTGGAGTGTGCCATTTTTACTATGTTAAGACAAATATTAGAGATTCAAAGTAGATCCAAATTTGTAAATATATTGGCATCTGTTATCGTCGTGTAATGTGAACATTGATTTGATTAGTGTCAAATGTGACGTATTACAGCCAGGTTGCTAAATAAATGTACACTTTCACAGAATATAGTAAACTATGTAGTAGGTATATAATTATAAGTTGTAGTGTCTCTAACATCATTGTATGTATTCCCCATGGGTGAAAGTATATATGACCCGTGAACCTTACCTTGACTTCATTTTTTGTATTATCCTTCAACTGGGTGTACCTTGAAAAACCTTTGTATAATTTGTTTGTGTTACTTTTCAATGAATTTAACTTTAAAAAAAAATTCTAATTTGCAGGTGTAATTACCTTGACAACTTTGAATATCACGAACGCAGTTTATCAATTAAATAAACTTTATATATATGCAAATAATGTATTTATGGCACTTAAGTATTAAAACAACCAAATTAAAATTTAAAAAGTAAATAAATTTAACATAAAAATAACACTGACCGTGTTGACATAAGATACGCAACTATTAAACAGGAAATGAATGGTATTTATTACCTATTTGACACGCAGCTATATACATATGATACATCGGTCGACATAAGTAATCTACAAAAATATTATCAATGTCTTATATCTATATATGGGCTCGTCCATTAATCTCGTCAACAAATTCTAGCACTATTTAGACACACCACACAAAAATACAAACTTATAAAAAAAGAAAGAAATATGTATAAATACAATCCCACCCCTTTACTAATATAAATGCTAAAAAACTTTCTGCACCCTAATAGTAATAATTAAAATCTACTTTCCCTACCATAACTAAATCAACGAGTCTCCTGCCCTATATAACGTGTTTATATCAACTACTGGAACCCATCTCACAGCCTCAAATATTACATGTCAGTATACTAGTGTACCGAGTTTTGTTTGGCCAGTTCTTTTTATCATTTAATTACTTTTATTTATTTACAAAAACAATGGATAAACTGAAATTTGTATGGATTTTATTATGTACAAATACTCCTTGCTGCGCTCATCCACGTAAGGATATTTATAGTATTCATATTGTGGTCCATATTTAATTACACAGTGATCCACGTTGAGGTACACAAAGTGGTCCATGTTGAGGTACACAAAATGTTCCACATTGAGGTATACAAAGTGATCCACATTGAGGTACACAAAGTGGCCCACATTGAGGTACACAAAGTGATCCACATTGAGGTACACAAAGTGGCCCACATTGAGGTACACAAAGTGATCCACATTGAGGTACACAAACTGATCCACATTGAGGAACACAAAGTGATCCACATTGAGGTACACAAAGTGATCCACATTGAGGTAAACAAAGTGATCCACATTGAGGTACACAAAGTGATCCACATTGAGGTACACAAAGTGGCCCACATTGAGGTACAAAAAGTGATCCACATTGAGGTACACAAAGTGATCCATATTGAGGTACACAAAGTGATCCACATTGAGGTACACACAGTGGCCCACATTGAGGTACACAAAGTTATCCACATTGATGTACACAAAGTGGCCCACATTTAGGTATACAAATTGATCCACATTGAGGTACACATAGTGGCCCACTTTGAGATACACAAAGTGGTCCATGTTGAGGTACACAAAGTGATCCACACTGAGGTACACAAAGTGGTCCATGTTGAGGTAAACAAAGTGGCCCACATTGAGGTACACAAAGTGGTCCACGTTAGGTACACAAAGTGGTCCATGTTGAGGTACACAAGGTGGCCCACATTGAGGTACACAAAGTGGTCCATGTTGAGGAACACAAAGTGGCCCACATTGAGGTACACAAAGTGATCCACATTGAGGTACACAAAGAGGCTAATGCTTAGGTGGACAAGGTGATCCACATTGAGGTACAAAAAGTGATCCACATTGAGCTACACAAAGTGATCCACATTGAGGTACACAAAGTGGCCCACATTGAGGTACACAAAATGATCCACATTGAGTTACAAAAATTGATCCACATTGAGGTACACAAAGTGATCATCAATAAGGTACACAAAGAGGCCCACATTGAGGTACACAAAGTGATCCACATTGATGTACACAAAGTGGCCCACATTGAGGTACACAAAGTGATCCATAATTAGGTACACAAAGTGGCCCACTTTCAGGTACACAAAGTGGTCCATGTTAAGGTACACAAAGTGATCCACATTGAGGTACACAAAGTGGTCCATGTTGAGGTAAAAAAAAGGCCCACAATGAGGTACACAAAAAGGTTTACGTTGAGGTACACTATATGGTCCATGTTGAGGTACACAAAGTGGCCCACATTGAGGTACACAAAGTGATCCACATTGAGGTACACAAAAAGTCTAATGTTTAGGAAGACAAGGTGATCCACAATGAGGTACACAAAATGATCCACATTGAGGTACGCAAAGTGGCCCATGTTGAGGTACACAAAGTGATCCACATTGAGCTACACAAAGTGGCCCACGTTGAGGTACTCAAAGTGGCCCACATTGAGGTACACAAATTGGCCCACGTTGAGGTGCACAAAGTGGCCCACATTTGGGTACACAAATTGACCCACATTGAGGTACACAAAGTGATCCACATTGAGGTACACAAAGTAATCCACATTGAGGTACGCAAAGTGGCCCACATTGTGGTACACAAATTGATCCACATTGAGGTACACAAAGAGGCTAATGTTTAGGTAGACAAGGTGATCCACATTGAGGTACACAAAGTGATTCACATTAAGCTACACAAAGTGGCCCACGTTGAGGTACACAAAGTGGCCCACGTTGAGGTACACAAAGTGGCCCACATTGTGGTACACAAAGTGATCCACATTGAGGTACACAAAGAGGATAATATTTAGGTAGGCAAGGTGATCCACAATGAGGAACACAAAATGATCCACATTGAGGTACACAAAGTGGCCCGCATTGAGGTACACAAATTGATCTACATTGAGGTACACAAAGAGGCTAATGTTTAGGTAGAAAAGGTGATCCACATTGAGGTACACAAAGTGGCCCATGTTGAGGTACACAAAGTGATCAACATAGAGCTACACAAATGGGCCCACGTTGAGGTACACAAAGTGGCCCACATTGAGGTACACAAATTAGCCCACGTTGAGGTACACAATGTGACCCACATTGAGGTACACAAAGTGGCCCACATTGAGGTACACAAAGTGATCCACATTGAGGTACACAAAGTGATCCACATTGAGGTACTCAAAGTGGCCCACATTGATGTACACAAAGTGGCCCACATTGAGGTACACAAAGTGGCCCACATTGAGGTACACAAAGTGATCCACATTGAGGTACACAAAGTGGCCCACTTTGAGGTACACAAAGTGGTCCGTGTTAAGGTACACAAAGTGGCCCACATTGAGGTACACAAAGTGATCCTCATTGAGGTACACAAAGAGTCTACTGTTTAGGTAGACAAGGTGATCCACATTGAGGTACACAAAGTGATCCACATTGAGGTACACAAAATGATCCACATTGAGGTACGCAAAGTGGCCCAAATTAAGGTACACAAAGTGATCCACATTGACGTACATAAAGAGGCTAATGTTTAGGTAGACAAGGTTATCCACTTCGAGGTACACAAAGTGGCCCATGTTGAGGTTCACAAAGTGATCCACATTGAGCTACACAAATTGGCCCACGTTGAGGTACACAAAGTGGCCCACATTGCGGTACACAAATTGGCCCACATTGAGCTACACAAAGTGATCCACATTGAGGTACACAAAGTGATCCACATTGAGGTACACAAAATGATCCACATTGAGTTACAAAAATTGATCCACATAGAGGTACACAAAGTGATCTTCAATAAGGTACACAAAGAGGCCCACATTGAGGTACACAAAGTGATCCACATTGATGTACACAAAGTGGCCCACATTGAGGTACACAAAGTGATCCATAATTAGGTACACAAAGTGGCCCACTTTCAGGTACACAAAGTGGTCCATGTTAAGGTACACAAAGTGATCCACATTGAGGTACACAAAGTGGTCCATGTTGAGGTAAACAAAAAGGCCCACAATGAGGTACACAAAAAGGTCCACGTTGAGGTACACTATATGGTCCATGTTGAGGTACACAAAGTGGCCCACATTGAGGTACACAAAGTGATCCACATTGAGGTACACAAAAAGTCTAATGTTTAGGAAGACAAGGTGATCCACAATGAGGTACACAAAATGATCCACATTGAGGTACGCAAAGTGGCCCATGTTGAGGTACACAAAGTGATCCACATTGAGCTACACAAAGTGGCCCACGTTGAGGTACTCAAAGTCGCCCACATTGAGGTACACAAATTGGCCCACGTTGAGGTGCACAAAGTGGCCCACATTGGGGTACACAAATTGACCCACATTGAGGTACACAAAGTGATCCACATTGAGGTACACAAAGTAATCCACATTGAGGTACGCAAAGTGGCCCACATTGTGGTACACAAAGTGATCCACATTGAGGTACACAAAGAGGCTAATGTTTAGGTAGACAAGGTGATCCACATTGAGGTACACAAAGTGATCCACATTAAGCTACACAAAGTGGCCCACGTTGAGGTACACAAAGTGGCCCACGTTGAGGTACACAAAGTGGCCCACATTGTGGTACAAAAAGTGATCCACATTGAGGTACACAAAGAGGATAATATTTAGGTAGGCAAGGTGATCCACATTGAGGAACACAAAATGATCCACATTGAGGTACACAAAGTGGCCCGCATTGAGGTACACAAAGTGATCTACATTGAGGTACACAAAGAGGCTAATGTTTAGGTAGAAAAGGTGATCCACATTGAGGTACACAAAGTGGCCCACATTGAGGTACACAAATTAGCCCACGTTGAGGTACACAAAGTGATCCACATTGAGGTACACAAAGTGGCCCACATTGAGGTACACAAAGTGATCCACATTGAGGTACACAAAGTGATCCACATTAAGGTACTCAAAGTGGCCCACATTGATGTACACAAAGTGGTCCACATTGAGGTACACAAAGTGGCCCACATTGAGGTACACAAAGTGATCCACATTGAGGTACACAAAGTGGTCCATGTTAAGATACACAAAGTGGCCCACATTGAGGTACACAAAGTGATCCTCATGGAGGTACACAAAGAGTCTACTGTTTAGGTAGACAAGGTGGTCCACATTGAGGTACACAAAGTGATCCACATTGAGGTACACAAAATGATCCACATTGAGGTACGCAAAGTGGCCCAAATTGAGGTACACAAAGTGATCCACATTGACGTACACAAAGAGGCTAATGTTCAGGTAGACAATGTTATCCACATCGAGGTACACAAAGTGGCCCATGTTGAGGTTCACAAAGTGATCCACATTGAGCTACACAAAGTGGCCCACGTTGAGGTACACAAAGTGGCCCACATTGAGCTACACAAATTGGCCCACTTTGAGGTACACAAAGTGGCCCACATTGAGGTACACAAATTGGCCCACATTGAGGTACACAAAGTGATCCACATTGAGGTACACAAAGTGATCCACATTGAGGTACACAAAGTGGCCCACATTGAGGTACACAAAGTGATCCACATTAAGGTACACAAAGAGGCTAATGTTTAGGTAGACAAGGTGATCCACATTGAGGTACACAAAGTGATCCACATTGAGGTACACAAAGTGGCCCACATTGAGGTACACAAAGTGATCCACATTAAGGTACACAAAGAGGCTAATGTTTAGGTAGACAAGGTGATCCACATTGAGGTACACAAAGTGGCCCACATTGAGGTACACAAATTGGCCCACATTGAGGTACACAAAGTTATCCACATTGAGGTTCACAAAGTGGCCCACTTTGAGGTACACAAAAAGGTCCACGTTGAGGTACACAAAGTGATCCACATTGAGGTACACAAAGTGGTCCATGTTGAGGTAAACAAAACGGCCCACATTAAGGTACACAAAGAGGCTAATGTTTAGGTAGACAAGGTGATCCACATTGAGGTTCACAAAGTGGCCCACATTGAGGTACACAAAGTGATCCACATTGAGGTACACAAAGAGGCTAATGTTTAGATAGACAAGGTGATCCACATTGAGGTACACAAAGTGGCCCATGTTGAGGTACACAAAGTGATCAATATAGAGCTACACAAATTGGCCCATGTTGAGGTACACAAAGTGACCTCTATTGAGGTACAAAAAGTGGCCCACTTTGAGGTATACAAAGTGGTCCATGTTGAGGTAAACAAAGTGGCCCACATTGAGGTACACTTAGTGGTCAACTTTGAGGTACACTAAGTGGTCCATGTTGAGGTACAGAAAGTGGCCCACATTGAGGTACACATATTGGCCCACATTGAGGTACACAAAGTGATCCACATTTAGGTACACAAATTGATTCACATTGAGGTACACAAAGTGGCCCACATTGAGGTACACAAAGTGATCCACATTGAGGTACACAAAGAGGCTAATGTTTAGGTAGACAAGGTGATCCACATTGAGGTACAAATAGTGATCCACATTGAGCTACACAAAGTGGCCCACGTTGAGGTACACAAAGTGACCCACGTTGAGGTACACAAAGTGGCCTACATTGAGGTACACAAAGTGAACCACATTGAGGTACACAAAGTGGCCCAATTGAGGTACACAAAGTGATCCACATTGAGGTACACAAAGTGATCCACATTGATGTACACATAGTTGCCCAATTTGAGGTACACAAAGTGATCCACATTGAGGTACACAAAGTGGCCCTTTTTGAGGTACACAAAGTGGTCCATGTTGAGGTACACAAAGTGATCCTCATTGAGGTACACAAAGTGGTCCATGTTGAGGTAAACAAAGTGGCCCACATTGAGGTACATTAAGTGGTCCACGTTGAGGTACACAAAGTGGTCCATGTTGAGGTACACAAAGTGGCCCACATTAAGGTACACAAAGTGATCCACATTGAGGTACACAAAGAGGCTAATGTTTAGGTAGACAAGGTGATCCACATTAAGGTTTACAAAGTTATCCACATTGAAGTACACAAAGTGATCCACATTGAAATACACAAAGAGGCTAATGTTTAGGTAGACAAGGTGATCCAAATAGAGTTACACAAAGTGGCCCACGTTGAGGTAACCAAAGTGGCCCAAATTGAAGTACACAAAGAGTCTAATGTTTAGGTAGACAAGGTGATCCACATTGAGGTACACAAAGTGATCCACATTAAGGTACACAAAGTGATCCACAATGAGGTACACAAATTGGCCCACATTGAGGTACACAAAGTGATCCACATTTAGGTACACAAACAGTCTAATGTTTAGGTAGACAAGGTGATCCACATTGAGGTACACAAAGTGATCCACATTGAGCTACACAAAGTGTCCCACGTTGAGATACACAAAGTGGCCCACATTGAGGTACACAAATTGATCCACATTGAGGTACACAAAGTGGCCCAAATGAGGTACACAAAGTGGCCCACATTGAGGTACACAAAGTGATCCACAATAATGTACACATAGTGGCCCACATTGAGGTACACAAAGTGGCCCACTTTGAGGTACACAATGTGGTCCATGTTGAGGTACACAAAGTGATCCACATTGAGGTACACAAAGTGATCCACATTAATGTACACATAGTGGCCCACATTGAGGTAAACAAAACGGCCCACATTGAGGTACACAAAGTGATCCACAATGAGGTACACAAAGAGGCTAATATTTAGGTAGACAAAATGATCCACATTGAGGTACAGAAAATGATCCACATTGAGGTACACAAAGTGGCCCACATTGAGGTACACAAAGTGATCCACATTGAGGTACACAAAGAGGCTAATGTTAAGGTAGACAAGGTGATCCACATTGAGGTACACAAAGTGGCCCATTTTGAGGTACACAAAGTGATCAATATAGAGCTACACAAAGTGGCCCATGTTGAGGTACACAAAGTGATCTATATTGAGGTACAAAAAGTGGACCACTTTGAGGTATACAAAGTGGTCCATGTTAAGGTACACAAAGTGATCCACATTGAGGTACACAAAGTGGTCCATGTTGAGGTAAACAAAGTGGCCCACATTGAGGTACACAAAGTGCTCCACATTGAGGTACACAAAGAGTCTAATGTTTAGGTAGACAAGGTGATCCACATTGAGGTACACAAAGTGATACACATTGAGGTACACAAAATGATCCATATTGAGGTACGCAAAGTGGCCCACATTGAGGTACACAAAGTGATCCACATTGAGAAACACAAAGAGGCTAATGTTTAGGTACACAAAATGACCCACATTGAGGTACACAAAGTGGCCCATGTTAAGGTACACAAAGTGATCCACAATGAGCTACACAAAGAGGCTAATGTTTAGGTACACAAAATGATCCACATTGAGGTACACAAAGTGGCCCATGTTAAGGTACACAAAGTGATCCACAATGAGCTACACAAAGTGGCCCACATTAAGGTACACATATTGGCCCACATTGAGGTACACAAAGTGATCCATGTTGAGATACACAAATTGATCCACATTGAGGTACACAAAGTGGCCCACATTGAGGTACACAAAGTGATCCACGTTAAGGTACACAAAGAGGCTAATGTTTAGGTAGACAAGGTGATTCACATTGAGGTACACATAGTGATCCACATTGAGCTACACAAAGTGGCCCACGTTGAGGTACACAAAGTGACCCACGTTGAGGTACACAAAGTGGCCCACATTGAGGTACACAAAGTGATCCACATTGATGTACACAAAGTGGCCCACTTTGAGGTCCACAAAGTGGTCCATGTTGAGGTACACAAAGTGATCCACATTGAGGTACACAAAGTGGTCCATGTTGAGGTAAACAAAGTGATCCACATTGAGGTACACAAAGTGGTCCACGTTGAGGTACACAAAGTGGTCCATGTTAAGGTACACAAAGTGGCCTACATTGAGGTACACAAAGTGATCCACATTGAGGTACACAAAGAGGCTAATGTTTAGGTAGACAAGGTGATCCACATTAAGGTTTACAAAGTTATCCACATTGAGGTACACAAATTGATCCACAATGAGGTACACAAAGTTGCCCACATTGAGAAATAAAAAGTGATCCACATTGAGGCACACAAAGAGGCTAATGTTTAGGTAGGCAAGGTGATCCACATTGAGGTACACAAAGTGGCCCATGTTGAGGTACAAAAAGTGATGCACATAGAGTTACAAAAAGTGGCCCACGTTGAGGTACACAAAGTGGCCCACATTGAGGTACACAAAATGGCCCACGTTGAGGTACACAAAGTGGCCCACATTGAGGTACACAAAATGATGCATATTGAGGTACGCAAAGTGGCCCACATTGAGGTACACAAAGTGATCCACATTGAGGTACACAAAGAGGCTAATGTTTAGGTACACAAAATGATCCACATTTAGGTACACAAAGTGGCCCATGTTAAGGTACACAAAGTGATCCACAATGAGCTACACAAAGCGGCCCACATTAAGGTACACATATTTGCCCACATTGAGGTACACAAAGTGATCCACATTGAGATACACAAATTGATCCACATTGAGGTACACAAAGTGGCCCACATTGAGGTACACAAAGTGATCCACATTGAGGTACACAAAGAGGCTATTGTTTAGGAAGACAAGGTGATCCACATTGAGGTACACATAGTGATCCACATTGAGCTACACAAAGTGGCCCACGTTGAAATACACAAAGTGACCCACGTTGAGGTACATAAAGTGGCCCACATTGAGGTACACAAAGTGATCCTTATTGAGGTACACAAAGTAGCCCACGTTGAGGTACACAAAGTGGCCCACATTGAGGTACACAAAGTTATCCACATTGATGTACACATAGTGGCCCACATTGAGGTACACAAAGTGATCCTTTTTGAGGTACACAAAGTGGCCATTTTTGAGGTACACAAAGTAACCCACATTGAGGTACACAAAGTGGTCCACATTGAGGTACACAAAGAGTCTAATGTTTTGGTAGACAAGGTGATCCACATTGAGGTACACAAAGTGATCCACATTGAGGTACACAAAATGATCCATATTGAGGTACGCAAAGTGGCCCACATTGAGGTACACAAAGTGATCCACATTGAGGTACAAAAAGAGGCTAATGTTTAGGTACACAAAATGATCCATTTTGAGGTACACATAGTGGCCCATGTTAAGGTACACAAAGTGATCCACAATGAGCTACACAAAGTGGCCCACATTAAGGTACACATATTGGCCCACATTGAGGTACACAAAGTGTTCCACATTGAGATACACAAATTGATCCACATTGAGGTACACAAAGTGGCCCTCATTGAGGTACACAAAGTGATCCACGTAAAGGTACACAAAGAGGCTAATGTTTAGGTAGACAAGGTGATCCACATTGAGGTACACATAGTGATCCACATTGAGCTACACAAAGTGGCCCACGTTGAGGTACACATATTGGCCCAATTGAGGTACACAAAGTGGCCCACATTGAGGTACACAAAGTGATCCACATTGATGTACACAACGTGGCCCACTTTGAGGTACACAAAGTGATCCATGTTGAGGTACACAAAGTGATCCACATTGAGGTACGCAAAATGGTCCATGTTGAGGTAAACAAAGTGGCCCACATTGAGGTACACAAAGTGGTCCACGTTGAGGTACACAAAGTGGTCCATGTTAAGGTACACAAAGTGGCCTACATTGAGGTACACAAAGTGATCCACATTGAGGTACACAAAGAGGCTAATATTTAGGTAGACAAGGTGATCCACATTAAGGTTCACAAAGTTATCCACATTGAGGTACACAAAATGATCCAAAATGAGGTACACAAAGTTGCCCACATTGAGAAATAAAAAGTGATCCACATTAAGGTACACAAAGAGGCTAATGTTTAGGTAGACAAGGTGATCCACATTGAGGTACACAAAGTGGCCCATGTTGAGGTACACAAAGTGATGCACATAGAGTTACACAAAGTGGCCCACGTTGAGGTACACAAAGTGGCCCACATTGAGGTACACAAAATGGCCCACGTTGAGGTACACAAAGTGGCCCACATTGAGGTACACAAAATGATCCATATTGAGGTACGCAAAGTGGCCCAAATTAAGGTACACAAAGTGATCTATAATGAGCTACACAAAGTGGCCCACATTAAGGTACACATATTGGCCCACATTGAGGTACACAAAGTGATCCACATTGAGATACACAAATTGATCCACATTGAGGTACACAAAATGGCCCACATTGAGGTACACAAAGTGATCCACGTTAAGGTACACAAAGAGGCTAATAATTAGGTAGACAAGGTGATCCACATTGAGGAACACATAGTGATCCACATTGAGCTGCACAAAGTGGCCCACGTTGAGGTACTCAAAGTGGCCCACATTGAGGCACACAAATCGGCCCACGTTGAGGTGCACAAAGTGTCCCACATTGGGGTACACAAATTGACCCACATTGAGGTACACAAAGTGATCCACATTGAGGTACACAAAGTAATCCACATTGAGGTACGCAAAGTGGCCCACGTTGTGGTACACAAAGTGATCCACATTGAGGTACACAAAGAGGCTAATATTTAGGTAGGCAAGGTGATCCACATTGAGGAGCACAAAATGATCCACATTGAGGTACACAAAGTGGCCCGCATTGAGGTACACAAAGTGATCTACATTGAGGTACACAAAAAAGCTAATGTTTAGGTAGAAAAGGTGATCCACATTGAGGTACACAAAGTGGCCCATGTTGAGGTACACAAAGTGATCAACATAGAGCTACACAAAGTGGCCCACGTTGAGGTACACAAAGTGATCCACATTGAGGTACACAAAGAGGCTAATGTTTAGGTAGACAAGGTGATCCACATTGAGGTTCACAAAGTGGCCCACATTAAGGTACACAAAGTGATCCACATTGAGGTACACAAAGAGGCTAAAGTTTAGATAGACAAGGTGCTCCACATTGAGGTACACAAAGTGGCCCATGTTGAGGTACACAAAGTGACCTCTATTAAGGTACAAAAAGTGGCCCACTTTGAGGTATACAAAGTGGTCCATGTTAAGGTACACAAAGTGATCCACATTGAGGTACACAAAGTGGTCCATGTTGAGGTAAACAAAGTGGCCCACATTGAGGTACACTTAGTGGTCAACGTTGAGGTACACTAAGTGGTCCATGTTGAGGTACACAAAGTGGCCCACATTTAGCTAAACAAAGTGATCCATATTGAGGTACACAAAGAGTCTAATGTTTAGGTAGACAAGGTGATCCACATTGAGGTACACAAAGTGATCCACATTGAGGTACACAAAATGATCCATATTGAGGTACGCAAAGTGGCCAACATTGAGGTACACAAAGTGATCCACATTGAGGTACACAAAGAGGCTAATGTTTAGGTACACAAAATGATCCACATTGAGGTACACAAAGTGGCCTATGTTGAGGTACACAAAGTGATCCACAATGAGCTACACAAAGTGGCCCACATTGAGGTACACAAAGTGGCCCACATTGAGGTACACAAAGTAGCCCACGTTGAGGTACAGAAAGTGGCCCACATTGAGGTACACATATTGGCCCTTATTGAAATACACAAAGTGATCCACATTGAGGTACACAAATTGATCCACATTGAGGTACACAAAGAGGCTAATGTTTAGGTAGACAAGGTGATCCACATTGAGGTACACATAGTGATCCACATTGAGCTACACAAAGTAACCCACGTTGAGGTACACAAAGTGACCCACGTTGAGGTACACAAAGTGGCCTACATTGAGGTACACAAAGTAAACCACTTTGAGGTACACAAAGTGGCCCAATTGACGTACACAAAGTGGCCCACATTGAGGTACACAAAGTGATCCACATTGAGGTACACAAAGTGATCCACATTGAGGTACACAAAGTGGCCCACATTGAGGTACAAAAAGTGATCCACATTGAGGTACACAAAGTGATCCATATTGAGGTACACAAAGTGATCCACATTGAGGTACACACAGTGGCCCACATTGAGGTACACAAAGTTATCCACATTGATGTACACAAAGTGGCCCACATTTAGGTATACAAATTGATCCACATTGAGGTACACATAGTGGCCCACTTTGAGATACACAAAGTGGTCCATGTTGAGGTACACAAAGTGATCCACACTGAGGTACACAAAGTGGTCCATGTTGAGGTAAACAAAGTGGCCCACATTGAGGTACACAAAGTGGTCCACGTTAGGTACACAAAGTGGTCCATGTTGAGGTACACAAGGTGGCCCACATTGAGGTACACAAAGTGGTCCATGTTGAGGAACACAAAGTGGCCCACATTGAGGTACACAAAGTGATCCACATTGAGGTACACAAAGAGGCTAATGCTTAGGTGGACAAGGTGATCCACATTGAGGTACAAAAAGTGATCCACATTGAGCTACACAAAGTGATCCACATTGAGGTACACAAAGTGGCCCACATTGAGGTACACAAAATGATCCACATTGAGTTACAAAAATTGATCCACATTGAGGTACACAAAGTGATCATCAATAAGGTACACAAAGAGGCCCACATTGAGGTACAAAAAGTGATTTACATTGAGGTACACAAAGTGATCCACATTGATGTACACATAGTGGCCCACATTGAGGTACACAAAGTGATCCACATTGAGGTACACAAAGTGGCCCTTTTTGAGGTACACAAAGTGGTCCATGTTGAGGTAAACAAAGTGGCCCACGATTCGGTACATAAAGTGGCCCATATTGAGGTACACATAGTGGCTAATGTTAGGTACACAAGGTGGCCCATGTTGAGGTACACAAAGTTAGCCACATCGAGGTACACAAAGTGGCCCACATTGAGGTACACAAAGTGATCCACTTTGAGGTACACACTGTGATCCACATTGAGGTACACAAAGTGATCCACATTGAGGTACACAAAGTGGCCCACATTGTAGTATACAAAGTGATCCTCATTGAGGTACAAAAAGTGATCCACATTGAGGTACACAAAGTGATCCACATTGAGGTACACAAAGTGATCCACATTGAGGTACACAAAGTGGTTCACATTGAGGTACACAAAGTGATCCACATTGAGGTACACAAAGTGATGCACTTTAAGGTACACAAAGTGATCCACATTGATGTACACAAAGTGGCCCACATGGAGGTACACAAACTGATCCACATTGAGGTACACAAAGTGGCCCATTTTGAGGTACACAAAGTGGTCCATGTTGAGGTACACAAAGTGATCCATATTGAGGTACACAAAGTGGTCCATGTTGAGGTACACAAAGTGGCCCACATTGAGGTACATAAAGTGGTCCATTTTGAGGTACACAAAGTGGCCCACATTGAGGTACACAAAGTGATCCACATTGAGGTAGACAAAGAGGCTAATGTTTAGGTAGACAAGGTGATCCAGATTGAGGTACACAAAGTGATCCTCATTGAGGTACACAAAGTTATCCACATTGAGGTACACAAAGTGTCCCACGTTGAGGTACACAAAGTAGCCCATATTGAGGTACACATAGTGGCTAATGTTTAGGTAGACAAGGTGGCCCATGTTGAGGTACACAAAGTTAGCCACATTGAGGTACACAAAGTGGCTCATATTGAGGTACACAAAGTGTCCAACGTTGAGGAACACAAAGTGGTCCATGTTGAGGTACACAAAGGGACTAATGTTTAGGTACACAAAGTTAGCCACATTGAGGTGCTCAAAGTTAGCCACATTGAGGTACACAAAGTGGCCCATATTGAGGTACACAAAGTGGTTAATGTTTAGGTATACAAAGTGGCCCATGTTGAGGTACACAAAGTTAGCCACATTGAGGTACACAAAGTGGCCCATATTGAGGTACACAAAGTGCCCATATTGAGGTACACAAAGTTAGCCACATTGAGGTACACAAAGTGGCCCATATTGAGGTACACAAAGTGGCCCATGTTGAGGTACACAAAGTTAGCCACATTGAGGTTCACAAATTGGCTAATATTTAAGTACACAAAGTGGCCCATGTTGAGGTACACAAAGTTAGCCACATTGAGGTACACAAAGTGGCCCATATTGAGGTACACAAAGTGGCTAATGTTTAGGTAGACAAGGTGGCCAATGTTGAGGTACACACAGTTAGCCACATTGAGGTACACAAAGTGGCCCATATTGAGGTACACAAAGTTAGCCACATTGAGGTAAACAATGTGGCCCACGTTGAGGTACACAGAGTAGCTAATGTTTAGGTAGACAAGGTGGCCCATATTGAGGTACACAAAGTGGTTAATGTTTAGGTAGACAAGGTGGCCCAAGTTGAGGTACAAAAAGTGGCTAATGTTTTGGTAGACAAGGTGGCCCATGTTGAGGTACACAAAGTGGCTAATGTTTAGGTAGACAAGGTGGCCCATGTTGAGGTTCACACAGTTAGCCACATTGAGGTACACAAAGTGGCCCATATTGAGGTACACAAAGTGACTAATATTTAGGTACACAAAGTGGCCCATGTTGAGGTACACAAAGTGGAAAATGTTTAGGTAGACAAGGTGGCCCATGTTGAGGTACACATAGTTAGCTACATTGAGGTACACAAAGTCGCCCATATTGTGGTACACAAAGTGGCTAATGTTTAGGTACACAAAGTGGCTTATGTTTAGGTACACAAAGTGGCTAATGTTTAGGTACACAAAGTGGCCCATGTTGAGGTACACAAAGTGGCTAATGTTTAATTACACAAAGTGGCCCATGTTGAGGTACACAAAGTTAGCCACATTGAGGTACACAAAGTGGTCTATGATGAGGTACACAAAGTAGTCCAATAACAGGGCCGCAGAGAAAAATGAAAAATTCCAACAAATTTAATTCCATTTATCAAGTCTTAAGTAATATTTACCTTTTATATAAAGGCTACTTTCGAAAGGTAACATTCAAAACTCGGTTGATGAGAATCTTGAAAGACTTTATTTTGCAGGTCAAATAGGTTTGTACAATATTTCTTTTTTGTATTACTAAATATTAAAAGTGGATGTCGAGTCATTTATATAGTGTAATACTTAGGAGATACCATTCAGCATAGATTTCTATATTATGGTGAGGTTGATAAAGATGATTAATAGCAAATGTGTCCAAACTTTTTTACGATTGAATTCCGGTTGACAAGAGTGCAAGTCTTGCATTTTACTAGTCAACGTCCACACTACAATCAATGTCTAGCTAGAACAAATATTTATCAATAGCTGATGTGTGTAAATAACTTCTACAAACAATGTCTCTAGCTAGAACAATGATATATCAATAGCTGATGTGTGTATCTATATATATAATTCTCTCCTTCGCCCAAACTTGCGAGGCAACGGCCTGCAAGAATTTCGGAATACGTCACAGAAAGCAAGACGCGTTCAACAACGTTCGACAACTCGCGTTGTTTTCTGATTTCTTTTATAAAACCAGATTATTTTAATTTCTCATTTATTCCCCGTGGCGATAAATTCTGTATACGTTTAACCGCGGAAAATGAGGGAATGTTGTACATAAAATAAGATGTGGCTGGGCCCGGCGCTACCATTAGGCTACAAAGTGGGCCAAGAGAACACATTCAACGCTGAAGTGTAGACAATAAAATATTAGATATGGTGAAATCTTTTGTTCTGATATCTTTGTGCTGTTGTTTTGGGGAAAATCCCGATTAAGTAAATTATAAATATGTAAGGCGCATTACAAACAAATGTTAACTGTTGCAGAATATGTACGCATAACAAAAAAAATATTAACTAACATATATCTGTATTGAATAGTGTATGATGAAAGATATATTTAAATAGTCTTAAGCTGTGTTGAGCAAGTCTAAAAAAAATACACAAAACAGGTAATATGGAGACTGGCATAGCCTGAATGAAAAAAAAAAAATGTTACATCAAAATAACACTATAGTGTGCTGGGGGAAGGGGTGGATTGAGGCAGACACAGAGAAAACAAAAATAAAAAGCAATTCAAATTAAAACACCTTCCCCGGAAATAGGTTTGTTAGAATCTGCATGAAAAAAAATCCTGATCTAAGAAAAAGGCATTAAAATATATCTAACCAATAACCAGAAAATTAAGTCTGGCAGCTCATCGACAATCAAGGCATCCAAAGAATGAACTGAAAATCTGTAAACAATAAAATAAAAATCAAGTTGCTGGAAGGTACCACATAGTCAGGCTTGCGGAGCCGCCATATTTTTTTTCGGCTGCGGCTCCCACAAATTTGACGGCTCCGGCTCCGGCTAACTCTTAAGATAGTATCACACGAGACAAAAATTTCTCCACTCTAACATGCCGCTGATAAAAAGTTATGCAAATTTTGCCGCGTTCACCCCCCATAGTCTGGAACTTGAAAAATATACGCATTGTCGGTTTTACTAAAAACAAACCATTTCAGTGCATCCAGAAACATATTATTTTCGATCGAGGTTTCACTAGACGCCATTTTCATAAGTACTAAAAATTTATTTCAATGATCAGATTAGCCAATAGTAAAATGATATATTATTTAAAATATTTTAAAGACTTCAGCATTTATATTTATTATTTATAAATTCGAAGTGACTATTCGGACCCGGGCAGGCCCGTAGGCAGGATTATTGCATTGGGGGGGGGCCCGAAGAAATTTTCGGGGGGGGGGGGGAAGGGGCGAAGAAATTTTTTTCGGCCGGGGGGGGAGTGCCGAAGAACTGATCCTAGGGCACAGGTGTGGATCTAGTAAACTTTGACCGGGGGGGGGGGGCTGAAACTGTTTTCATTGTTGAAAATTGGACTTTGAACAAAAAATATTTCGATAATTTAATGATGTATTACCTAAACTTGCCATAACCTGTGTGTGTGTGTGGGGGGGGGGGAAATGGACCCCCGGCCCCTCCCCCTAATTCCGCCCCTTGTGGTGGTAGAAGAAATGTTCGGGGGGGCGATGATGGAGCTGCCCTTCCCAAGAAATTTTTTGCTGTTCCTTATCTCGAATGGTGCATTTTAGTACCGATTGTTTAGCTATTAATTTGAAATATATAATTTTAACTAAGTTTCAATAATGATGGCATGTTGCAGTTTTGTTAAAAATAATCTAAACAGTAAAGAGTTTTAATGATAAAATTCTATTGATGCTGAGCTATTTCAGATTCCTATTATAAATATATTGACCATTTGTTCTGCTACACAATTGTTACAAAATAGATACCTGATTTATATTATTAACGTACAACCCGGGAAGAACAACAAAGATGCACGAATATAGCTTAGCTATTTCTGTGATACTTCTTATAAAATATTGAAAACACAGAACAGGTCTATCAACAACAAATTGACCAGTCGCAATTATTCAATTTAAAAGAAAATTAATTCTGCTAAAAAGTAAATTTGCAAATTAAATAACATCTCGCAGAAATCACGGAGTTTGTACTTTATTATTTGATTAATCATATGTATAAAAGTGAAGTCAGAAGTCAATATTATTTATTAACTTATTTAAGTTCAGCGGCGTAGCGTGGGTATCGGCCGCCCAGGGCGGAAGACGATTTTGCCATCCTCTCATTTAGGTATTTCAATTTAATCTTTACATTTTTGCCGCTCCAGGTACGCCACTGTTTAAGTTGCTAGTTGTCCTCAGAAGATATCAATATATAAAACTATTACAAGGTTGCAAACAGGCCCACCAACAAAAATTTCGGGTCCCTGGGCTGGGGTGTCACGGGCCCCCGTGCTGATATTAATATTTTAAAAAGTTGATTGGCCAGCTCAGTCCGGGCCCCTAAAACAAAATTGAACAAAATGATTGATGTTTTATTAGCCGTTATTATTAAAATTTTGTCAAAAAGCTCATATCATGCACGGGGGGGAGGGGCTCAGGTCGTGAACGGGGGGGGGGCACAGCCCCCTAGCCCCCTCTGGCTACGGGCCTGGACCCGGGTAACAATAAACAGCGATTTTTTATTCGGACCCCGTCCCAATAAAGTCTGATTGTTATTCGGACCCGTGGCAAATATGCACTTAGCTTAGCTATACATAAACTTTATTATTGTTTTTGTTTTTTTATAATTGTTTGAATTGTTTGATTTAATCGTTACTCAGTGTCTAGGGTTCCACTAAGCGGACTCTGTATTATTATTTTTTCGGGTTCTGTCTAATAAAGTTTAAATATAGCTAAGCTTAGTGAATATTTGCCACGGGTCCAAACAACAATCGGATTTTATTGGGACCAGTCACAGCCTTATTAATTTCTCTACTCTATTTCAGATATTCTGTTTATAATAAAATTGTTAAATACAGAAAGCGACCATTTTTTAGGCTATTACAAATTCGCGGTCAAATAATAATACGAAATGACGCGTTCTATTTGTCGTCGTAGTAAAAATTTATTTTTAAATGATTGATACAATTATTCTACGAAATAAAACTGTTTTAACTTTATATATAACAAAATAACATGCCATTAAAAAAATTTTGGAGGGTAAACAAGATTTAAAACAAACACAAAACGATTCCCCATTAAAGATTTCTTGTGTTGATGTGCGTATTACTGTTGTGGCGTTCGTAAAACATGACAACATTTGAAATTGTAGGAGGCCAACAATCAAACAAATTTGCAATTTTAAAGCTAAAAAACAAAAATCTGCTGTAAAAAAAAACATTTGGGAGCCGTGGAGCCGCCAGATTTTTTCGGCTCCGGCTCCGGCTCCAGCAAAAAGTAGCGGCTCCCGGCTCCTAGGTTCCGGCTCCGGCTCCGCAAGCCTGCACATAGTGACCATAAAGTCTGCAAAAGATAGGTCAAAGTTCAACTTGGCATAGTATGTACTTTCTCCGAATTTGTCAGCCTGTTATTGTGTTTGATTGCTGATTTAAAAAAAAATAATTACAGTAGTTATATTAATTGATAAGGCGGTGTATGCTACGCCGCGGGACGATTAGTATAATTAATTTCTTAAATTTACTAGTATTCTTAATGATCTAAATCGTTTGAATAATTAGCTTGCATTTTAGTAAAACATTTTTAACCGCTAAGTAGTGACATTCGTTTTTTTTACTTTTTGTTTTTTCTAGCTCTATCTGGTTGTTGTGTTGGTCATGTGGAATGTGTTTTGGTAAAATACATATCAATCCCACGTTGGTCATGTGGAATGTGTTTTGGTAAAATAGATATCAATTCCCACGTTGGTCACGTGGAATGTGTTTTGGTACAATATATATCAATTATCAGTGTTTATTGCTTTCGACATCAAATTTCTAAGATGAACAATAGATTAAAAAAAATGTAAAATGGAAAGAACATTCTTATAATAAAGTGAATCGAGGTGAAATATTTATTGTTTTTCATATACAATTTTATGTTTTTTTTTAGAAAAATACATTCTTAATATCTCCCCACCCATAATGTTCGGACACTCTAGAATACCTCTAGGAAAGGAAAGGGGGGGGGGGAGAGCATACATGATTGCTGTACAACACAACTGGTTATACTTGTACATACGCTGTTCAAATTAGGATAATGCTTAAAGGGATAAAAAGTCTATATATAAAATAGCATTTAATAAGTGTAAAGTTTTTTTTCTTGCATATTTTGATATTAATAACACTGCCTTAGAGAGTGGCTATTTTAAATGTTCACATAGTGACATAGGTAAAACATCATACATAATTTGTATAAAGTTCGCAATTTTTAAATTTTATCACAGCATACAAATATTAAAAATATTTTTCATCTCATTTATTTCCCTTTTACAATTCTAAAATAAAAAGTTCGATCAAGAAGTGGCCAACTGTCCAAAGGGAGTCTGTAAATGCATTGGTTTTATTTTTTTTTTATGCCACAACAAATGGAAAACAGCTAAGAAGATCCCAAATATTTCAAAAGCACTCTCTCAATCCAAGGTTGATAACTCATAATTTAGCAATACGGATTTCGAAAGGACTTATGCATTATCACCCCTTACATACCCATAAAAACATACATTTCATTTTTTATATATTATGATGACAATATAAATTAGACTTTTACTTGAAATTAAATAAGGCTTGCGCCGGATTAAATAGCCAATCGGGTCGTACAGAGACAGTAGTTTACCTCTGTCTGGGCCAGGCTGGACACATGGATGTCTTGTGGAAATCACATGGGCTTGACTTTTGACCTCTTGTAGACACGTAAAAGAAAACTAAATTGAATTTTAACAAAAAGCATAACAAAGAAAAGCTAGAAAAATAAATCAACGTTGCATAATGTCGTACACAAATAATGTACACACACACAAATCAATCACAACACACGCTCAATACACACACCACACATACACGCACACACACCTAAAACGCACACTGCACACATCACATACACACACCACACACGCACATATACCCCACACGAACCCACACACTAACACACACATCGCACACACAACATACAAAACCACAGCCGCACACAAAACCACAAACACCACACATACACACACACACAAACCACATACACACACTACAACCACACATCACACATCACACATGCACACATTCACCATACACACCACACACGCACACTCACACACACACTACATATGCACACACAAACATGATGCACGCACACACGCAAATACACCACACTAACATAAACACACACACACAAACCACACACACATGCTTACTCACCACCACACACGCAATCACACACACACCACACACGCACACGTACACCACAACCACACACTGACGCACGCACATACACACCACTTAAGCACGCACACGCACACATCACACCCACACAAGCATACACACCACACACGCCATACAAACCACACACGCCATACACACCACACACGCACACGTACACCACAACCACACACTGACGCACGCACATACACACCACTTAAGCACACACACGCACACATCACACCCACACAAGCATAAACACCACACACGCCACACACACCACACACGCCATACACACCACACACGCAAACGTACACCACAACCACACAATGGCGCACGCACATACACACCACTTAAGCACACACACGCACACATCACACCCACACAAGCATACACACCACACACGCCATACACACCACACACGCCATACACACCACACACGCACACATCACACCCACACAAGCATACACACCACAGTTTGTGTAAAAATTTTCGAAAATAAGAAAATTAAAAGTATTTCAAGAGGCTGCCCTATCACATATATATATATATATATATATATATATATATATACAAGCAGGCTTGCGAAGCCGCCATATTTTTTCCGGCTCCGGCTCCCACAAATTTCACGGCTCCGGCTCGGCTCCGGCTCGGCTCCGGCTTGGCTCCGGCTCCCTATAATTTTTGTAATTGCTCCACGCTAACATGCCGCTGATAAAAAGTTATGCAAATTTTGCCGCGTTCACCCCCATAGTCAGGAACTTGTTTTTTTTTTTAAATAATTGTTTGAATTGTATGATTTCATCATTACTCAGTGGCTAGGGCAATGGTGTCATTCTTAAAATAATTAAATTAATTGGTTAAATCAATGGATTTTGACGACTTAATTGATGGAAAAATGAAAACCAGACGCTATCCCTTTATTCCCCCCCCCCAACATTTTTATTTCCCCCCCCCCCCAACATGACGCTACTGGTCTAGGGTTCCACTAAGCAGACTCTGTATTATTATTTTTTCGGGTTCCGTCTAATAAAGTCTAAATATAGCTAAGCTTAGTGCATATTTGCCGCGGGTCCGAATAACAATCGGATTTTATTGGGACCTGGGTCCGAATAGCCATAGCCTTATAAATGTATCTAGTCTAGAGCTGTACCGGATTCTAATTTTTAGATCCTGCAGGATCGGAACTGGAATCGGATTTAATATTTGAATCCTGCCGGAATCGGAACAGGAACCGGATTTTACCGAATCAAATAGTAATTTTTCCGAACGAAGTAGTAAATTCTCGCCTAACATAAAAATTTAGTTTTTAAGTTCTAGTAGCAAAAAACAGTATTAACCATTTAGATCTTGAAGACTGTGACTAAAACCCCTTCCCCAATCTTGAGTTAAGAAAGATAACTCTGTCAAAATAACAGGTTCTTCTCTTTAAAAATTTATTTTAATAAAGCTGTACCTAATTTAACTTGATTTCTATCACTATCAAACAAAGAAATGGATAACATATCTTTGAAAGTACAATAAACATGTTTATTAATAAATGAATTCCAATATACATATATATTGAAATTCATTTATTAATAAACATATTTTATATATATATATATATATATATATATATATATATATATACATATATATACTGTGGCACCACCCGATAGCTTATTTTTCTTTAGTTTTCCATATTATAGTGACGCCACCGAAACGTGTTATTTCATTCATACTTTCACTTAAACCATTATCTGACTATTTCCCATAAAAACGCAAATTATATTGCATTTCAAATCTAAATCAATATCACTTTAATGTTCAATTAAAAATGTTTCCTCAAGTTATTTATCTAAATGTGCGAGGAATTTTATCCAAATCGTGACAAAATCCACTAAATTAAAAAAATGTGCAGAAAAAATAAATTATTGAACTTTTTTTAAAACTGTAAACACCCAAAAATAGATCGTTGTCTGTTCTTTAAAAAAAGTTAAACTTTGATAGCTAAATATAGTTTATAGAAAACACGGAATCAAAAGTAGCGGAAGATAAGGTGTCGTATTACTAGACCAGGGTCGGCAATCTTTTGAGACGGAAGAGCCTAAAGTTATAATTTACAATTTTCTCAAGTTTTAAAGAGCCACTAAATTTGTTGTTTCAATATTACGGTATTTGATCAGGCCACAACTTGACATCGAAAGAGCTGCATGTGGCTCGCGAGCCACAGGTTGCCGACCCCTGTACTAGACTAAATACGTTTCAAATCTTCCTTTTTAATATATTTGTACTTACATATAGAACTAAAAGCGATCGACATTTTTGTAGTTTTTAAATCAAAGGAAGTTATTGTTTTAATATATTTGTATAGCGCTAGATATTTCAAAATTATGTTGCGCTAAAAAAATTTCTTACAAATTTCAAACAACAAAGAAATTAGGCTTAAATCTGGCACATTTTATCCGGAACCGGAATCGGAACTCGATTTGTTAAAACTGCCGGAATCCGGCTTAACAGGAACCGGAATCGGATTCCGGTGCAGCCCTAATCTAGTCTATTTTAGATATTTTGTTTATAATAAAATTGTTAAATACAGAAAGGGACCATTTTGTTTTTAGTCTATTACAAATTCGCGGTCAAATAATAATACGAAATGACGCGTTCTATTTGTCGTCGTAGTAAAAATTTATTTTAAATGATTGATACAATTATTCTATGAAATAAAACTGTTTTAACTTTATATATAACAAAATAACATGCCATTAAAAAAATTTTGGAGGGTAAACAAGATTTAAAACGAACACAAAACGATTCCCCATTAAAGATTTATTGTGGTGATGTGCGTGCACGCTATCATTTAAACTTAAACGCTGTTACTGTTGTGGCGTTCGTAAAAATGACAACATTTCAAATTGTAGGAGGCAAACAATCAAACAAATTTGGAATTTTAAAGCTAAAAAAAAAATTATGCTGTAAAAAAAAACAACATTTGGGAGCCGTGGAGCCGCCAGATTTTTTCGGCTCCGGCTCCAGCAAAAAGTAGCGGCTCCCGGCTCCTCGGCTTTTCAGTGCATTTTTTAATGCTTTGTTTTGATTTTAACTATAAATAGAATTCAGGGCAAAACGGTATAAATAAATATCCTCTGTTACGTCAAATAAAAAAAAATAATTCTGCACTTGATTTCACGTAATTAGGCTGCGCATTTGATAATGATGTTGAGTTATTATAGTTTGTTAACATTGTGTACTGGAGGTTATTGTTCCTTCGATGGATTACTTTTTGATGGTGGTTTGTTAGTTATAACAGCCACATCTTTTGACGTATGAAATGTAGGTCATTTCTGCACATTAGGAAAGTGGCATAAATCAGCACCTAATTAAATTAATTAAATTTATTAGGAAGGTGTATAACATTACACCTAGATTTCCCTGGCAACGCCGGGCTTATTATCTAGTACCATAATATTGATATAACAATTTGAGTTGCTCTTTAAAAACTGAGAAAATTGTAAATTATAACTTTTGGCTCTACCATCTCAAAAAGTTGCCGACCCCTGCTGTAGTTGTAATTGGGGTTAGGGTCTAGAAGTAGCCTCAATTCACTCCACATTAGTCAGTTGTATGGTGTATTGGGCCGCATGTCGTCTGCCACCCCAGCCATACAGACCTTGTCAGGGCTTAAATATAGTTCATAGGATATTTTCATTTATAAAATGGTTTATTTTGACAGTATATTTATGGCAGCTACACTATAAGAAGTAGATTTTAGCAGAAAGATAAATTTCTAAGACAAATATTTTTATTACAGTCAGCATCGGGAATTTCATTGTACAATGAAAAGTCTTCTGTATCTTTCCCAATAATATTACATTGTTAGAAAATTGTTATAGCTTAAAAGGCAAAAATAAAAAAAAAAAACTAATATTTCATCAATAATTTATTTATAAATCAAACGGTATATAATATTGTTCTCTTTACTTCATTCATTATTCTTTTGTATTCGTAGAAAACATCAAACCAATATTTAATTTGTCTGTATTTTTATTTATTTTTTTTAAATATAATGTAAAGTAGGCTTCACCACGACACGCATGGCCGGGTTCATCTTGTGTATAATAGAAAAAAAATACATTTAACTATATTTCTTATCTATCAAAACATAATGGGTAATTTACTTTATTTTTTAATTAGAATGTTCAATTTTAAAAGTTTCTTGTTGCCGTTTTGGAATCCGAATGAACCATTGCCTGCTCCAAAAACTGTCAAGATAAATTTAGTAACTAGCCAGACACAGTGCTGGGTAGTAACTAGTTACAGTAACGCTAGTTACTGTAACTAGTTACAATTTGAAGTAACTAATGCTGTAACTAGTTACTTTTACTGAACTGTAACTATTCTAAGTTACTAGTTACTTTTATCAGTAACTAGTAACGCAAATTGCTAGTTACTTTACTAGTTACTTTGGTCGTTGTTGTATCATGTGTGCGCATGCGCATGTGTGTTTATTGGCGCCGGAACGAGCCTTTGGCAATCAATAATATTTGTTAAGTATTTTTATGTTTATGGTTATAGGAAGTTCGAGTTGGTTGTGAGCGATAAAAAAGCTAATTTATTTTTTGACAAACTCAATGGCGGACTCAAAGCAAATTGAAAATTCTTTTGAATGTTCAGAGTTTACCGAATTTTTTACGAAAATTGAAATAGATAACAAAAACGTTCGTGTACGTTGCAAGCTTTGTCCTCCAGCTACGAAACAGACTTATAGCTGCGCGCTCAATTCTACGGCCAATCTCAAAAAACATCTGCAGGTTAGCAATAATATGTTATTATATAATTAACAGGCTGAAGATGCCATAGTTTCAAAACATTTACATTTGTAAAAACCAATTTATTATTTTTTATAATTATATTTTTGTACTACTTTTTATTATTAGAGTGTTCATCCTGCTGCACATGATAAATTACCAACACTGAAGAGGTCTGTCACTTCATCAAATGGATTACCTGAACCGGTGGCGATGAAACAGAAAACTTTAACTTCATGGACCAGTAATAGTGTGGCACTTCTGTCACAGCAACATGTTAACGATCTGATCATGAACTTTGTTATCGGAGACATGCAAGCATTTTCAGTTGAATCACCTGAATTCATTAAATTGGTAACTGGACTTCAACCCGGCAAAACTGTGATGACACGAAAGACTCTCACTGGTTGCTAGTAGTATTTACAATATATTTTTTATGTTTTGTATCATTATTTAATTAGTACAACATATACAGTGATTTTAGATTTATTAATTTGTAATTGGTATTTAGATTTCAGATTTGAACTTAAAGGCATTATTTGCATAAAATGTCATTTATCTTATCTCATTACAAATTTCTTAAAATAATATAAACAAAAAATGTTTATTCTGGCAATTTAAAAAAGCTTTTGTTGTATAATTTTAATATACAGGCAACATTGAAGACGAATACAAAACAATGCATCAGGATCTTCAGCAGAAGCTGTCACTTGTTACTGTAGTCTGCACGACAGCAGATATCTGGACAGCCCATAATCGAAGTTTTTTTGGAGTAACCGTGCACTGGATAGAGATAAGTACACTAGAACGAAAATCAGCTGCTTTGGCATGTTCACGATTACGAGGCAGACATACCTTCGACTTGATTGCTGCAACACTTAAAGAAATTCACTCCAAATTCCGCATCACTGAAAAAGTTATATGCACAGTTACTGACAATGGATCAAATTTTGTAAAGGCTTTTAAAGTGTTTTCTGAGCTGGAGACAATGCTTGCAGACTCAAAACAGGATGGAGCAGTGACCTTTACTAATGTTGCAGACATTCTAGAAAATGACAAGCAATCTTGCCAAGATGCTTCAGAGTTTACATTGCCACCTCATCATTGTTGTGGAGCTCACACAATGAATCTTATAGCAGTTTCTGATTCAGAAAAAGCAAATGATGATTTTAATTACAAAAAGTTGAACCGCAGCACTTTTGCTAAATGCGCTGCACTCTGGAACAAGGCAAGCAGAAGTCCACAGGCAGCTGAAGTGGTGCATGATTTATCCAATTTAACACTTGCTGTTCCAAATGCTACACGATGGAACTCATTTTATAATTCTGTTGGCAAAGTCTATTCCATTGTTGAGAAAAAATCTGAAGCTGTGTTAAATGACATATGCAGCAAACTTTCTCTAACAAGTTTCCGCCCAAATGAAATAGTTTTCATGGCCGAGTACATCAAGGTTATGCAACCATTAGCCATGGCTCTGGACACGTTGCAAGCTGAAGTCAACTGCTTCATGGGACTACTCCTACCAACAATTTCTTCCTTGCGTTATTGAAGTTTGCGGCTCCACTGGCTGATGCATTACTTAGTGGAATCAGTAAAAGATTTGGCACACTTGAAGGTGAAGATGATTTGATAATTGCAAGTGCTTCTCATCCACAATTCAAGCTCCGATGGATACAGTCTGACGCTGAAAGAGTTCGCGCTAAATATTTGCTGCTACAAGCAATGCAGGCCATGGCTGACTGTGATGCTGCAGGCAATGCTTCCAATATTACAACAGCAACGACTTCATCATCTCATGTAGGAAGTTTCTTCTGTTTTTATGAGTCTGATACTGGAGGTAGTACTGCTCAGTCCGAACTTGAACTTTTCCTAAACGATTCTTCAAAAGACATATCTAGTCTCCATCACTATCCACTTGTGAAACAAGTATTTGTTCGTAAAAACACAAGTCTTCCATCAAGAGCTCCAGTGGAAAGGCTATTTAGCATAGGCGGGCAAATACTGACCCCACGAAGAAATAGTCTAACGGATGATCATTTTGAAATGATCTTACTGCTAAGAGCCAATAAAAAACTGATACAGTGATTATTAATTAGTTAGTTATACAACACAACAATTAATAGTTTTTAATGATAGGTTAATTTTAAACTTTAAACTGGTTGATGTTGCTTTGACTAATATATTGGTGAATGATTGTTTTTTTTTTTATAAATACTTATCATACTGTTTTTAATAAAGAATTATGTGACATACTATAACCCTTGTTGGAGAATCATACAACCCATCCTTGACAATCCCAGTAACTAATAGTAACTATCTAGTTACTTTGTGGAGTAACTAGTAAAGTAACTAGTTACATTTTGAATAGAGTAACTAATAGAGTAACTAGTTATATTTTATCTGTTGTAACTAGTAACTATAACTAGTTACAGTCTGACAGTAACTAGCACAGCACTGGCCAGACAACATGTGTGAAGTGGGCTACTGAGTTCTAATTTAAAATATTACTGTCATGTTGGCAACAAGTTTGGATGATGGTCCACAAAGAAGCTGTCGGTGTTGGCCTACGAGTTCAGACAAAAATGAATGAAGGGTATGTGGAATGTTTACTTCAAGGTATTCCTAATGATATTTAGCAAATTCCTAACAGGGATAAAGACCGAAATAATCGTATTTTTGGAGACATCCTAGATATATTGATAACCTCATTAATTACAGTTGAACTTAGTCCAATCAGTTTTCAAAGTTTGTTTAATTTAATGAAAGGGATACTTTATCATTTACTGATAATAGTATTGACAATTATACTACTAACTAGTCATTAGTGAAATTAAGTGAGGAAGTAGATAAAAGAATTTCATAATGAAACAGTTTCATGGACTGTGAACTTTGTACTTAATACAGTATTCATACCGCCACTTTGTTTAGCACACACTACCAGGTATCAATAAAGTTTTGTGGTCAGCTATTATAGAAAGGTCAACATTCAATATCTGACGTCACTATTACAACGATCTATTGATTTGACTTATCTAAAATCGTTAATATCGAACTAAATGTCCAGGGCTTGACCCCGTTGACAGACTTTCACGTCCTGCTAAATAATCCTTAGTCAACACAGCCTAAAATAAGTCAATGACGTTGGTTGAGGTCATCACCTGCCTATGTCTTTAGTTGTGCCTCCAAAGCTACTTCAAGCTTCGTCTAATTAAATAGCGATGTAACGTTCATAAGATATACACACATCAATCTACAGAAATTCGATTAACAAACAAAAAAATCACACCTGGATGAATAAACAGGATCGGTTTATCCAATGAAAATAGCTATTTTGGAATTTTAATGAACAAGTCTAATTAAAAAAAAAAATATTTAATCAACCAACTAGACCAGGTCGGCAACCTAAGGCTCGCGAGCCGCATGCGGCTCTTTTGATTTCATGTTGCGGCTCTTTTGATGTCAAATTGAGACTTTCCAGTTCCATTGGCAACTAATAATAATTTACATAATACACATTTTTATTTTTGAAAACTGCAGTAAACAGGTATTTCTTACACAACATTTCATGCTGATTCCAAATATGTAATCCAAATTTTTTTCTACGTCAAGATTTTTTACAGTTCGACATTTAATAATATATGAAAATATCAAAAAACTAACAACAAAATATACGATGGATAAACTTCAATCATGCAGAAAACTATTGGAAGTAACAAAATTATTAACCAAAGCGCAATATAAAAGCAGACTTACATTTATTAATTATCTGTCACTCTGTGAATTGTCTTTTCAGTGATCTTCGATTATGAGCAGCACCAGGATTATGACGTTTCCATTACCAGCATTAGTCGGTCATCATATTCACATTTTATCGACATTGGTATCGACTCTCCATATTACAAAATTTCCGATAAAACCTTTCACCATGCTCTTCACTGTGTGCACCAAGATTTGCATGAAAGTAGTCAACGTGGAAGTCCAAAAAGTGAAACTTGACACTCATACGGCAACCCATAGCCTGAAATTTGGCTGTCATGTGTTTAACAAGACTTTTGTAACTGTCTGACTTGAAGTTACCTAAGAAATTGTTAACAACATCTTTAAAAACATTCCAGGCTTGTAGTTCAACTGCGGCCAATTTAGATGTAAACTCCCCATCTTTCATTACTTCTCTGATCTGCGGTCCAACAAAGATACCTGCAGTCAACTTTGATTCACTTATATGTGGAAATTTGTCTGACACATATAGAAATCCAGAGCCAGTATGGTCCATATTCTTGACAAAAGCTTTCATTAACCCCAATTTTATATGGAGTGGTGGAAGGAGAACTCGATGTGCTTCTTTCAAAGACTGCAAAGTGACTCGGTAACTTCCTGTAACTTGACTCGGTAACTTCCTGTGGTGAATTCTTCTATTAGTGGCCACACTTTCTTGGCATAATGCCCAGAGTCTGCTCTGCTATGATGTGACAAGACCTTCAGTATTATTACAATTTAACAAAACTTGCTTATTTGAAAATAATTACATTTGACTTGTATTCATTTAAAAATAGCCAACCACATAATTGATTGATCACATACAACATATAGATATAATCGCATATCATGGTCTGTGGTTATTTTGTAAATTTATATTAAAAATAGTACACATCTGCTGTCTAGGGTTTTGACAAAATGATACTGACTCAATGTCACTCGTTCGCTCAAATACAATCTAACAATGTATGCGTTGCACGGTGTTGGAATTAAAAGACCTATGTTAATCACATGGGCTTGACTCCATTTTCTGTTTCAAAGTAGTAAACTCTAAAAGTATGTGGTTCTCTAAGTAAAATATCTCGCCACTAAACTGAACAAATTATTTAGTTTTGACCAACATATAATTTAAAAAAAAGACACATAAGAAAACTTTAAAAGCGTCATTTATTGTATACATACAATTTAACATTTGCTTCATGGATTTTAGAGTTGTAGCATATAGAGAACAGTGTACACATGCACACATAGAGTTGTAGCATATAGAGAACAGAGTGTAAACATGCACACATAGATGCTATACCAAGTAACTTTAAAATTTAAACTTCGTCGAAACCCAACTAAAGCCCAACTTGGATCGAGATCAGTACTTAAGAACCTCTTCTATAATTGATTTCTTTAATTTATTGAACATTGGTAAATAGTACATTAATTTACATTATTTTACTTCCAGTAGACTTTATGTTTACTCACTCATCACTTGTACAAATTACGGTCACGTTTAGAACTTAGTTTTTACAATTTTTACTTGTTGACTTTACTTTTATTGAATTCTTCTAGGCTTTAAGTAAATTTATCTTTTGTAGACAATTTATTTAGTACCATCTAGTCATAATTTACTCATATTAACTATTTTAACTTACATTGTAAATTTTGTTCCTTTTATAGATCGAGCTGTTTGGACACTGTAAGTGGGAACATACACATCGAGCTATTTGGACACTGTGTGTGGGAACATACACATCGAGCTATTTGGACACTGTGTGTGGGAACATACACTGCGAGCTATTTGGACACTGTGTGTGGAAACACACATGTAATGTACTTATGGACATAAAATTAGACGTTACGTTTTCAATGGTTTTTTGCTTTTATTCCAACCAAAATATTTTAAACATATAAAATAAAGTTTGTTGTGAATTGACAAACTAGAAACCATTTTTTCTGACATTATTTATGTTACGGATATAAAAAACAATCACTCTTGTTAACTTTCGAAGTCCGAGAGGTTCGTGAACAATAATTATCCCTACCTTCACCCACCATCGCATATCCGTGAGCAGAAGTAAATTCATTTATTCTATGAAATTCTAGAATGTGCCATTTTCACTATGTTAATACAAATAATAGAGATTCAAAGCAGATTAAATGTGTAAATATTATTGTCTCTATAATGGTCGAGAACTGTCAACATTGATTTGTCAAAAGTAACGTAATATAACTAGGTTATCGATTGTGTATAGTAAACGATGTAGAGGGAAAATATTTACAACGTTGTAGTCACTATATTATCATTATGTGTATTCCCCATGGGTGAAGGTATAAGACCCATGAACCTTACCTTGACTTCATTTTTTTAAATATTCTTCAACAGGGTGTACCTTGAAAAAACCTTTATGTTATTTTTCAAATAATTGAACATTTAAAACAATATTCTAATTTGAAAGTGTAATTACCTTGACGACTTTGAATCTCACGAACGCAGTTTATAAATTAAATACACTTTATATATAATCAAATGATGTTTTTATGGCAATTAAGTATTAAAACAACCAAATTAAAATAAAAAAGTTAATAATATTTACATACATAAAAATAACAATGTCCGTGTTGATTAAAACTACGCAACTATCACACAGGAAATGAATGGCATTTATTACCTACTTGACACGTAGCTATATACATATGATACATCGGTCGACATAAGAAATCTACAAAACAGCACTGTTGTATATCAATATAGGGCTCGTCCATTAATCTCGTCAACAAAATTGAGTACCTTTTAAATACACCACCCAAAAATACAAACTTATAGAAAAAGAAAGAAATATATATTAATACAATCCCACCTCTTTCATAATATAAATGCTAAATAACAAACTTCCGCATCCTTATAGTAATAATTCAAACTGCTTTGCCTACCATAACAAAATCAACGAGTCTCCTGCCCTATATAACGTGTTTATAACAACTACTGGAACCCATCTCATATCCTCAAATATTACATGTAAGTATACTAGTATACCGAGTTTTGTTTGTCCAGTTCTGTTATCATTTAATTACTTTTATTTATAGACAAAAAAATGTTAATTTTAGATAGCTAAATAGAATTTAATTTTTTTTATCTCAGTGCCGTTTAAGAATGGCATCCGATAAAAAAAGAGACGAATTGAAGACGAAAATCGAGAATTTAATCAGGGTTGGACGGAATTGTTTGCGTTTATGTGCAAATCAGATGTTCTTCCCATTTGTCTCATCTGCAGAGAAAAACTTGCACACAATAAGAAACTAAGTCAGCTAAATGTTAAATTGCCTGGAACAGGAAACACAACCTGTGCCTTGCTTGAAGAAATGGTTTGTGTCAAAAATAAATAATTTTTTTTGTCGAAGACCTGGATAGCGGAAAATTACTTCATTTCGAAATATCGCGATAAAAATTATGCAACTATTGACACGAATTACTTCAGTGTGGCTATAAACAAAATGAAGAATAGATTCGCTGAGAGATTTGAGCCATTTAAAACAAAGTACTCTGGCGTTCATATTGAATCATCTCAGTACAAATGAGATCAACATTGAGCCATTTAGAATTGATGTCGGTTCGCTTCAAATGCAATTGCTGGATTTGAAAACCAAACACTTGTGACGTGGCAAGTTCTAGGAACTTAATAACTAGTTTAGAAGCGTTGGAGGTCCAGAAATGCATGCACAGTTGCGCTGCACAAGTGGACAGCTCTAACAAAAATACCGCGAGTTGAGCCACTCATATTTGATGCATAGAAGGCGACATTGAGGTAAAAAAGTTGGTATTCGAAGTACTGACGCTTATTGGGTCAACATATCCGTGCGATCCAGCGTTCTCTTGCATGAAAGTAAAGTAAGAAGCCAACTAACAAATACAAATCTAGAGGCGTACTTTTGGAACTTAAAATAACAAGTTATGAGCCAGATTAATCAAACTTTCAAAAAGCATGCTAGGACAATGCTTCCATTAATGTAACTATTGTTGCGATCTATTAGAATCATTTATTTAAAGTTTAAATTTTTATATGAATAAATATAAGTTTGTAGTTTGAACCATTTATTTTGAAATCAAACATCAAATTTATTTACTTAAAACTAATGAAATATCATAATATTGAAAGAAAAATTTAGTGGTTCTTTAAAAAAATTGGTAAATTGTATCTTTTGGCTCTTCCATCTCCAAGCCCGTAGCCAGACGCGGGCTTGGGGGGCTGCCCCCCCCCCGTTCATGACCTGAGCCCCACCATGCATAATTTGAGATTTTTGACAAAATTTTAATAATAACGGCTATAAAACATCAATCATTTTGTTCAATAAATCAATAATAATAAAATCTTAAAAGTTTATATTTTGGCAATCATTCAGGTTATTTTACTTACATATATAGCTTATCAAATTTTTGGGCATAAAAGAATGAATCTTATTGAAGTTCACTTCTGGGTATTTTGGGCAGCATTGGCATTGGGGGCTTCAACAGCCATGTGTGAGAGCAGTTTATCAACCCTCACACGAATGCTCACCCCATATCGCAGAGCATTGTTACAAAAGCGTCTAAGCAATCTTGTCCTGCTTGCATTTGAAAAAGATTTAACCGACAATCTGAATGCTGAAGCATTTTTAGGTAAATTCAGTGCTAAACCACTACGTTTGCAAATTTGAAACGTATAATAATATAAGTTCGCAACCAGTGCCGACGAGGGGGGGCAGGGGGGTGCAAATGCCCAGGGGCCCGGCTAGTTTTAGGGGCCTGGACTGAGCTGGCCAATCAACTTTTTAGAATATTAATATCAGCACGGGGGCCCGTGTAACTGCTGCCCAGGGGCCCAAAATTTCTGTCGGTGGGCCCTTTCGCAACCTTGTAATAGTTTAATATATTGATATCTTGTGAGGACAACTAGCAACTTAAATAAGTTAATAAAATAACACTGACTTCTGAATTCATTTAATACATATATATAATAAAATAATTAAGTACAAACTCCATTGATTTCTGAGTGATGTTATTTAATTTGCAAATTTACTTTTTAGCAGAATTAATTTTATTTTAAATTGAATAATTGTGACTGGTCAATTTTTTGTTGCTAGATCTGTTCTTTGTGCATCTGTGTCGTTCTTCCCGGGTTGTACGTTAAACCAACAGAATAATAATATAAATCATGTATCTATTATGTAACAATTGTGTAGCAGAACAAATGATTAATATATTTATAACAGGAATCAGAAATTGCTCAGCCTCAATAAATTTTTATCATTAAAACTCTTTACTATTTAAATTATTTTTAACAAAACTGCAACATGCCATGCATTATTGAAACGTAGTTAAAATTATTTATTTTTAATTAATAGCCAAACAATCGGTACTAAAATGCACCATTCCAGATATGGAACTGCAAAAAATTTCTTGGGGAGGGGCTGACTGAGATCCTCTCCCCAAACTTCTCATCTCCGTTCGTAAGCATTCGGCGCTTCGCGCCCCCATCTTCGCACCCCCCCGAACATTTCTTCTACCCCCACCAGGAGCGGATTAAGATGGGGGGGGCGGGGGAGCATGCATCCCCCCCCCCCCGTTATCGCAATTTTAGATAATACATCATTAAATTATCGAAATATTTTTGTTCTTAGACCAAATTTCAACAATGAAAACAATTTTGCACCCCCCCCCCCACGGTCAAAGCTGTCAAGATCCGCCCCTGTGGTCCACGATCATTTCTTCGGCATCCCCCTCCCCCGAAAAAATTTCTTCGCCCCCCCCCCCAATCCAGTGGATTGTGCTCAGTAGATGTCTCAAAACAATCAGAGTCAACTCAATAAGCTCCATGTAATCATCTCTGACTTATTCCTTTAGATGCACTTTGGTCAGGACTGCAATACTTGCATCTGGTAAACTGGAAGCTTAAGGTGTCACTTGGAATTCTGAAAAATTCGGCCTGGTGATGACATTCCAACAGCCTTTGAATCGTTTGAAAAATGGGATATCTAGGGCGTTTAAAGGTCCACAGCAGATGGTGAAAACCTTTGACAAGTTGATATTCATTACATGATGACGACAGGCAGGCTAACCAATGAAGTTCACGACCTAGCCTGTTTTCAAAGCCAACACATACTCCATTTTGTCTGCCGGTATTGACTGAGGTTGTGTCAACGCACATAGCCTGGACCATCTCAACCAGCTGCCACTCCACCAACAATTTGTGAACATGATTCGCTTCATTCTCAGCAGTTCCAGAGCTCACTTTTGGTACACCTAACTGTTTGTCCATCCAATCACCTGAAACTAAAACCGGTAGCCTGTCAACTGAACCTTCCCCAAATATTGCTGGAAGTATCTTTCCATCCAAATGGATTACTAATGGGCAAGTTGGCTCAAAATTATCTTTCATTGGTTTAGAAATATCATGCCTAGCACTTGACTCGTTGAATATTGTTACATGAAATAGGAAGTGCATTTGGATCGTGACCAAGGGCTTCAGCAATAGGAATAAGTAGTCGAACAGCTTCACGATCAGATGTTTTATTTCTGTCAAAGGCACTTGTTACACTTGAATTGAACTATTTGTCTCGAGAGGTTTTCATCATATGAGTTATCTTGTCTTGCTATTTACCTGATTTGCTAATTTTGGTCGGTATGTACTCATCGTCATATTCAGTTTCATCATCAAGAACACTTTGCAAATGCAGTCATCATCAACAGGAAGTTAAGACATAGAATAGTTAAACAGCTAACCCTAAGTAAGTAAAATTTAACACAAAGAACATGGTACAGTAAGTAAATATGTAATGTATAAATTACATGAAAGTTCGGCAATTTTTGGTGAAATTTTGAAAATCCATTGTCGTTGAGCATCACATTGCAGTTGGCACCAGAGGCTGAAATTCTGCCCTAATTAAAGGTTTGCTAAAAGGAAAAAAGTTAGAGGGTGTCTTGCTCAGTAGGTGAAAGTTGATTTTTTTGGGCTACCCTAATGTACATCCATACTAAGATATCATATGTAATAAATGATTGGAAAGATGTGCTAATTTACTGAACGGAAACCTGAACTTTACCCATAAACTACACATAATTCCAATACATTTTTTTTGACTCCTTTTAAAATCAATATGGCTAGAAACGTCTTTTCAAATAGACGTAGAATATATTTTAAAATTGATTAATTATAAATTTTCGATAAACTTACGTCTTTTTTTTCCATTAATGTCGATTATCGATTAAACCGATTGCAGTGTGTGTACTACTGACCAGCCAGAATTTCAATGTGTTTTGTCTTTCAATAAATGCGTCAATTCTATGTTTGTAAATTAACATGAACCTTTCTTACCAAGTGTGTTAATATTTATGTATAGGTCTTACTAAGATAATCAAAATATATGTTGGTTCAGAAAGAAATATCATCACCGAAATATGATAGTAGGGTTTATATCATCACCTAAATGTAATATTTTTTCTTATAAAAGTAGAACAAATATCATTACCTACATGTAATAATTTAGTCTTTTAAAAGTAGATTTTATTTTATTGTTGACGACAACAGCTTGTAACATTTTTCTTTGTATTCTAAACGACTTAAATATACAAACTTAATTCAAATGGTTAAATTAAGTCTAAAGTAATAACACTACATTTTATATAAAAGCTGTTAAATGGAAACTATCTAGATAATATAATCTTTTGCATAACAACCCTTATTATTTCACATCTTATTTTACGAAGTAGCTGTTTCTGTTGTTTGTGATGGACTCGTTCCTGCTGTGCTGCCATCTCTTTATCTTCACCACTCATGAACATTTTGAGGCATCCTCGTTGGTCAGCAAGAAATGCAAGAAATTCATGTCTGTTGCAAAGGGTTAGGTGAATTTTTGTCCAAGGCATTAACAGAAGAAATGGCAAATAATGTGTCTTGTTGTTCAGTGTAGCAAGCTTCATTTTTTTTTTTGAAAAGACGAATCAATCTTGCCAATTGTTAAATTTTACCTGTTAAATTGTAGCCTAGTGTGTGTAGAGTAATAAAGAAACTGTAAGAAATATTTGTTGATTTTCCGTCTGCACAATGTTCATAAAAACAACAGAAAGTCATGTATCTAAAATGAGAACTAGGTCAGCATGGAATAGTTCATAAGTTTGAAAAATCGTTGTAATTCCACCAGTCAACAAAATCGAGTAAAATGCCGTAAAAGGTAAAACAACGAGGCCTGTGAGCATCCTCTTCTACTTGGAATTTAGTTGTAAAATTCTAACAGTAGGCCTATACTACCTAAGGCAAAAGAAACACAAAAAAAGGGTTCCCCGATAAGTGGCGTGAAGTTGGATTTTTTGGGCCACCCTAATATACAAACTTAATTAAAATGGTTATATTAACTTTATAGTAATAGAACTACATTTGATATAAAAGCTGTTAAATGGAAACCATCTAGATAATAAAATATTTTGCATAACAACCCTTTTTATTTCACATCTTATTATTTTTTTAGAGTTTATGGTTTATATCTTATTAATGTATTTGTATTTATTTAGTTTACTTCTTGATGAACAATATTAGTTCTCAGTTAAATATAAAAAAAAAATTAAGTAATCATAAAATGGGCTTACTCCTTTGTAATATTATATGTTTCTTTTTTTTTAATTGTTATATGCAAAAAGTGTGAATCGTCTGAATATCACTTGCATAATATTTATAATCTGTTCGATGTTTGGTAAACATTGTATTTTTATAGCCTGAAGAAACCACATTATCAATCATTGTTTCACTGACTGATTGATAACTAAAGTCGATTGGGTTAACGGACTTCGTTTCTATCGCAAGGCAGGAATTTAATGTGCTAATACATATGTATAAGACAATATTAAAGGTAGCACACAAAGTCTACCGTTGCTAGGTCTATCCACTCGAATAGTTAGAAAAAAAGGTAAGAAGTCAGGCTAGCTACCCAACCCAATAAAAGCAAAATGTCTACAGAAAACGAATAAATTAATATTGATGTATCAATGCCGAAGCTGATTGTGGAAAGCCACGTGGATGTCAACCAGCTGAAAACTGTTCTATAGATGAAAGAATAGAAACGAACGTTTGCCATGTGTATGAAACAGGTGACGCAGCACAGGTAGCAGGAGAAAGAACCAATATATTAGATGTACCTGTGTCCATGTACAACTTAACAGGTAGGACAACATTTACAAGTGGGGACACATTAAAAATAATCAGGCTATGACAAGGAAAATCATGACTGAAGATAGGAAAGATACCAAATAAAAAATAAATATCTGTACAGATAAACAACAAAAAATGGCATGCTCAGAGAGCAATTCAGCAGTTACAATAAGAAAGTGAAGAAAGGAGCCAGTAAAGACAAGAGACTGTTCTATAAGACTATAGCCACGGAAGCCAAAATTGTGGCACAAAACAGATATCTCAGAACTATATAAAACCAAATTTTATAATTAGTACCCTGTGTGAAGTCTCTGTAAGGATAAGATAAAATCTCGTAGATCCGTATGATTAAAACCACTAATGGGATGGTCTTTATGGTGCCCTTCTTTAATTCCCATCAGAGCCGATAGAGAAATGGCCATGGACCCACGAGAGGAAATATACCGGGGAACTTTAACCTTAAACTTAAATACCCATTGGCCCTAAGCAAAGATCAAACCAGGGAACTTCAGGTCAACAGTTGAGCGTTTCATCACACGACCACCTGTCCCTATGTCATTTATTGTTGTGTGTATTGATAGTAATTGTTATTTAGTCATATAACAAATCCCGCTAGGTTAAGTAAAGTTAAAGGAAAACAAAATGCAATAATGTATTCCTGTATTTAAATAGTGTACTTTATTTATTGTATTTGATTAACATAACACTTTGCCCAGTCACTCCTCATATTACTGCCTAAAAAGGCAATCTACTCAATAAAAGTGCGTGTTATTTGTTCCACCAATTGTATTTGATAAAGTTATCACGTGACTTTCTTTCGACCCGGAAGAGGATAAACACCACGAGATGTTAGTCGCATTGTTTTGTGTTTGTGTGCACATTAATTCAAAATTTTATAAAAATATAAAATTCTGCCCGTCCTTCGACGGGCTTAAAATACGTACTTAATAAAATGGTATTTTAAAGTAAATATTTAGTACACTGTTGTTTTTAAGTCAATATTAAATAAATTGGTATTTTAAAGTAAATATTTAATACAATTACGGAACAAAAAACTTTTTTTTTAAAACTTGAGTGATTCTATCAGTAAGCAGACTGTTTGTAGTTTGAATTGCCATTAATCATTTGCGCACAATTGTCTTGTGGCTGTTGACAGCTGAGTTTAATTGGTTGTTGACAGCTGAGTTTAATTGGTTGTTGACAGTTGAGTATAATTGTATTGAAAAAATGGACGAGCTTTGCTTTTCAAATTTTTTTTTTACTTGTTACTTGTTTGAAAATATTACAATTGTTTTTGTGAAGGTGGAAGATATATCACAAGGAATTCCTTTATACACATATTAAAAGGAGTTTTTATAAGATGGTGCATTTGGACCTTAGATATAAAATATATATCTATGGTATGGACAGTTGATTAAAGTGGTAGAAATATTTTCATAGTCCTAATTATTGTTTAGTGTATAGACTATGATTATATTGTGATATCGTGTATGTGTCTGTATGTGTGTCTGTATGTGTGTGTCTGTTTGTGTAAGTATGTGTATTTATATGTGTGTCTGTATGGTGTGTTTATATGTGTGTCTGTATGTATGTGTCTGTATGTGTGTATTTATATGTGTGTCTGTATGTGTGTGTCTGTATGTGTGTATTTATATGTGTGTCTGTATGGTGTGTTTATATGTGTGTCTGTATGTGTGTGTTTATATGTGTGTCTGAATGGTGTGTTTATATGTGTGTCTGTATGTATGTGTCTCTATGTGTGTGTTTATATTGTGCATGTATGTATGTGTCTGTATGTGTGTCTTTATATGTGTGTCTCTATGTGTGTGTTTATATGTGTGCCTGTATGTATGTGTCTCTATGTGTGTGTTTATATGTGTGCCTGTATGTATGTTTCTGTATGTGTGTGTTTATATTGTGTCTGTATGTATGAGACTGTACGGTTTGTGACTATGTCTGTTTGTCTCATTGTGCATATGCATGTGTGTTTGTCTGTATCTGTGGAATTCAGTTTGAGTGTATCATCGGCACAATAGTAGTCCTAGAAGGGGGGGGGGAGGCAAATGAGATGCCTTCATACTTATCTTTGATCAAGGATAGCACCACCATTGACACTGTCCCACGAATTTCTGAAGCCGCATCTGAATTTCAATTTATCTCCAATGTGTCTTCCTGGGATGAGCATTTGAGAGAAGTAGACAACTTTACCTACATCGGTAACATTGTTTCAGCTACAGGAGGATCAGACGAAGTTGTCAAAACCAGAATATGCAAGATGAGACATGCCTTCCTCTCCTGAAGCCTGTATGGAAAACATCGTCCCTCTCAAACACATATAAACTGTAGATTTTCAACAGCAAGTGAAATCCGTACTGCTATTTTGAGCGGAAACATAGAGAGTCACCAACTCAATAACCAATAGACTGCAGACGTTTTAAATGGTTGGCTCAGGAATATCCTAAAGATAAGGCTACTAGATTAATTTAGGAGCGAAGATCTCTGGCAGATGGCAAACCAAGATCCCATAGACCTACAAGTGTCCATGAGGAGAAAATGGAGATGGATTTTGCCACTCGCTAAAAAAGCCACCAGAAGTCATCACAAAAATGCCTCTGCAATGGAACCCCCAAGGCCATAGAGAGGTCGGCCACCCAAAGACCACTTGGAGAAGGTCTTGTGAGCAGGAAATGAAAATCTGCAAACAGACATGGGGAGAATTGAAAAAAGGCTTCCCAAGATAGAGGGTGCTGGAAAGTGGTTACAGAGGCCATTTGCTCTGCAAGGTGTTCAAGGCATTAAGTCAACTAAGTCAATAAGTCTTGCCTGGTTTAGACTTTATATGGTCGTGTGATATGTAACTTGACATCGGTTGTGCCGATAATATACAACTATAACTATACGTATAATAGTAAATAGTTTTTAAGTTGGTCTTTTGCTTTGAAGGAATATCATTGAAGATTTCGGTTTGTAGAATTCATATTATAGTAGATAATAGCATCGACTGTAAGCGAAATAGTACATCTCAACGAACAATTAATGAAATAGAAAATGTTTGAAAAAGCGTCAATAAGGATGGCTGTAACAGTTACCAGCCATTAGATAAAAAATAAGGTTATGCCGTTGTGGTTTTCAACTTTACTACCATTTGAACTGCTTTTGATCAATGACAGACTATAACTGTATGAGAAGATAATTATATGTACCGAGAACAAGACATTCATTGTTTACTCCTGTAAATTGAAAAAAAAAAAACAATGAAATCAAAATGTAAAATGAAGATGAAATAAACACAAGTTCTAAAACATTAGACAAGTGTTTAAAAACACATACAGACACACACATATTCATACAGACATACACACTCATACATACTTCATTTTTTTCGGACGCCCTAATACACACATATAAACACACACAAGCAGAGCCTGATTTTGGCACGCGCTGCCTCAAGTGAACTTTCTTGCACTCACGGGCTGCGCTTGGGCATGTATCGAATTTGCAAGGAAGTCGGTCCTTTCTTTCCAGGCACGTCCACATGCCCGATGCCCTCTGGAGGGTAACTACAACACTGTATCGGGACATAAGATACTGGGTTGCCACAACCATGGCTTCCAGTAGCTTGAGCTTATCTCCCTTCACTTTTACGTCTTGGAGAACAGAGAGCGCATCAGTCAGGTTAATATGAAGTGGTCGTTAGGCAGCTCAATTTCTCGTGACAGTCTTGTAGGGTGATGCATGACTTCATCGTAATCCGCTTCCCTTCTACCCAGCCATTGCCCATCACCCTTAGGACAGAGGCTACTATTGCCGTTTATACCGCTCGAAAGCAGTAATCAGGGCCCGCTCTTTACGATGCACTAGTCGAGGCATATTTGCTATGATTTCCACCGCTGCTGTTGACGCCGTTCGAAAAGTGTCTGTGATCAGCCGGAGAGCCTGGTTTTTACAACGTCAAGGGCCTCTAGTTACGATCGGGACCCATAGACCTGCACTAACTGGCTATAATCAAACTGAGACCTTACTGAACCAATGTACAGTGTTTCCTTGACACACACTCTCTTCAATGAGTGTCATTATAGAACGATTCCTGAGGAAAAGTATAGCCAGCAATACGTCTCAGCGGTGACACCCAGCCGCTGTAGCTTTAACAAAATACCCGGCCGCCAAACTCGATCGTAAGCCTGTTTGAAATCAAGTAAAACTTCCACCGTTGACTCAGATCTCTGAAATCCGTGGACTATTTCTTGGACTAGGAGCGTGACCGAATCTATCGCACTTTTTCCCCCTCATAAAGCCACCTTGCTTCAGGGTTATGACCCTTTATTCCACTAGGTACCACACCAACCTTCTGCTTACCATACGTTCGGAAACCTTCCCAACATACGAGTTGAGAAAATAGGCCTGTGATTTTCCGCATGTTTTGCATTTTTCCCTTTTATAAGTACCGGCACTATGACAGCCTCCCCCCCCCCAAACTTTTGTGAGAGGACTCCACATATCCACGTGCCGTTGATAAACTGGAGGAGCATTGCTTTTCCCTTTGCCCCGAGATGTGCAACATTTCATTGTTGATCTGGTCACTGCATGGAGACTTTATCATGCGACACTTCCTGACAGCATATGCCATTTCGTTGAAATAGAATGGGGCTCTGAACGTGTCATGATTTTCCGAACCAAACTCAGCCTTCTCAATTGACCCGTCGGACTTTATCCAGTGCATTAGACAATGTATTCCTCTTACTAGACCTACTGACCTCTTCAAAGTGCTTGCTAACCTCACAACCCCTTCATATGCTGAGGTTATAGATGCAGATGAATTCTACACTTCATCTGTCCCGATGGCCCACCAGGGCTAAGGGTACTTTACTTTTTTTTTGTTGCATTTTTGCCTCGGCAGACGTCCTTTTGACCTGCGACCTGCTCAGTTGTACTCACGGCGCCCCTCAGCCGATTTCCTTCTGCTCGCCCTCTCACTATCTTTGCAAGGGCTGTAGTCCAAAATGGCCTGTACCTACGTTTCGGATGACTTCGAGGGACCATCCTACGTGCGGCGCCCAAGATAGCTTCAGTGACCTCCTTATAAACAAACTCGACTTTTCATCGGTCAGTGTCTACCCGCTCCAAGGCAGCATCCGAAGCCACCCTGAAGGCGTCTCAATTTGCCTTTGAGTAGACCCAGCACCGTCGCGTGGCCCCCGGGTTTCTCTCAGGTGGAGTGGTATCCAACGAGACAAGAACGGGTTTATGAATGCTCCCAACGCACTCCAGCACTTGGAAAGATGTGTTACAGGCTAGATTAGCCCAGACAAGGGAAAAATCCGGTATCGTTTCGCTTCCATTGATCACGTGAAACAATGTGGGATCTGAAAACTGGTCCTGCAACCTAATTAAACTTGTACTATTACAAATCTCCTCACTCCGGCGGCCCGCGGCATCGGGAAGGTCATAATACCATGCCAAGCAGAGTATTCTCTGATATATTGATGCTGAGCTCCGTCTTGGGGGGGTTTGTACACGTTTACACAATGATACTTCCTCCCATCCTTATATACATCAATCGCCAGTGTATCTGTTTTTCTGTGCGAGGTATGGGTGCTACTCGGCTGAGCGTTTAGCGAATTTCTCCCCAGGGTCACCAGCCCCCGACATTTCTTACACCCACACCGGAAGCATCACCTTCGAAGTTAACAGTCCTTAGGCCAAAGATTCATTCGTGTAACATTCCAACATTCATATCATTCTCGTCCATAAGCTTTGCGACTTCTATGCACATTAGAATTAACCAACGGACATTCAGGTGGACAACCCTGAATGTATCCTTACCAAACCGCTTCCCAAGTCTTCACTTGTCGGTCACGGTGCCGGACATCATAGGCGGAGTATAGCTTTCGGAATTACCCGTAAGCAGTGTCCTGCTAACCGTGACTTTCAGTTTTCCGCCGACAGAGCAATCAGCGTTTCCCGAAAACTGGGTTCGACGTTTCTCAGCCACTTTCCGCTCTGCCGGGCACCATAGATGGGGTATAGCTTTCGGCATCAACCTGCCAGCTGTTTCGATCGGTTGTCCGCCGACTCAGCAATCAGCCGTATCCGAGGACTGGGGCTCGACCTGCAGAGCCACTATTTGGGGTATACCTTCCCCATGTTTTCGCAAGGTCGTACGTTCCAGTATCGTGCCAACAGGGCAATCAGCACTTGCCGGGGACCGGGCTCGACCGGCCTAAGCCTCTAGAGAGGGTGTACGAATTCCTTCGTAGCGCCGTTCGGCGGTCACTTTGACGGGGTTCTGCCTACAGAGAATTCGGCATTTCCCGTGGGCCTCGCCTTACCTAGCTCAGCCTCTAAGGGTGGGGGTGCAAATCCACCCGATCCGCACATGTGACAAACTTGACGAAAGACATCCTGTGTCATCCTCCGCAGAATGTCTTGCGTTGCCTCAACCCTTCGCGATTCTCGAGTTGGGCCGAAAGTAGCAATTTTTACGATACCAGACCTTTCAACCAGCGTCGAGGTACCGTGGCAAGTAGTCGACTTTTTACCGATAGCGGTCTATGAGTGTACATTGATTGGTAGATGAGGTATATGAGTGAACATTGATTGTTAGATGAGTTCTATGAGTGAACATTGATTGTTAGATGAGGTATATGAGTGTACATTGATTGTTAGATGAGGTATATGAGTGTACATTGATTGTTAGATGAGGTATATGAGTGTACATTGATTGTTAGATGAGGTATATGAGTGTACATTGATTGTTAGATGAGGTATATGAGTGTACATTGATTGTTAGATGAGGTATATGAGTGTACATTGATTGTTAGATGAGTTATATGAGTGTACATTGATTGTTAGATGAGGTATATGAGTGAACATTGATTGTTAGATGAGGTATATGAGTGAACATTGATTGTTAGATGAGGTATATGAGTGTACATTGATTGTTAGATGAGTTTTATGAGTGAACATTGTTTGTTAGATGAGGTATATGAGTGTACATTGATTGTTAGATGAGTTATATGAGTGTACTTTGATTGTTAGATGAGGTATATGAGTGTACATTGATTGTTAGATGAGGTATATGAGTGTACATTGATTGTTAGATGAGTTCTATGAGTGAACATTGATTGTTAGATGAGTTCTATGAGTGTACATTGATTGTTAGATGAGTTCTATGAGTGAACATTGATTGTTAGATGAGGTATATGAGTGTACATTGATTGTTAGATGAGTTATATGAGTGTACATTGATTGATAAATGAGGTATATGAGTGAACATTGATTGTTAGATGAGTTCTATGAGTGTACATTGATTGTTAGATGAGTTCTATGAGTGTACATTGATTGTTAGATGAGTTCTATGAGTGAACATTGATTGTTAGATGAGGTATATGAGTGTACATTGATTGTTAGATGAGTTCTATGAGTGAACATTGATTGTTAGATGAGTTCTATGAGTGTACATTGATTGTTAGATGAGTTCTATGAGTGAACATTGATTGTTAGATGAGATCTATGAGTGAACATTGATTGTTAGATGAGGTGTATGAGTAGACATTGATTGTTAGATGAGGTCAATGAGTGTACTTTGATTGTTAGATGAGGTATATGAGTGTACATTGATTGTTAGATGAGTTCTATGAGTGAACATTGATTGTTAGATGAGGTATATGAGTGAACATTGATTGTTAGATGAGGTATATGAGTGTACATTGATTGTTAGATGAGTTTTATGAGTGAACATTGATTGTTAGATGAGGTGTATGAGTAGACATTGATTGTTAGATGAGGTCAATGAGTGTACTTTGATTGTTAGATGAGGTATATGAGTGTACATTGATTGTTAGATGAGGTCTATGAGTGTACATTGATTGTTAGATTTAATTCAGTTTCACTTTGTTGCACATTTGTAAGGTTTATGCACATTTGAGATGTTTTTACGGACCATGTCTACCACTTGAAGAATGTTTTGAAAATGTTCATCCGTTCGCGCTGCTTCAACAAAGTCAGATGCAAGTTTCACTCCTCTCTCGGCACAATCGTTAACAACGTTAATAGCAGCAACATTTTCTGCACTGGCAATGTAAGAAGCTGTTTGGCACCAATCATCAACAGGCAGTTGGAGGAATCCTGTGTCCAGTTGAAGTCTGTATATAGTAAACCACGAGTCAACTCCAGCCAGATCACACAACCGAGTTTTAGAATCAATTGATTGGAGTCGTGGTTTTCCCCAACCATTTCCAAATCGATTCTGTGGAGTTTGGAGGGCAACCACTGGTCAAAGCTCTAGCAGAGCATCTGCTAGAGATCGCTTTTCCAACACAGGTACTTCATTGCTGAACAGAGCAAGTGGGATCATTTCAGCAGTGAGGTACCACAGATGCCTATTCAGGGCACGGATTGTTGACTTGGATATGTCTCTGTTGACATCGTTGTAATCCAAAAGTCGCTTGTAGAGCTGTAGATCATTCCATGGTGCATCCACACTCTTTTTACAAGTGAGCCACCCCACGACATAAACATGTGTTACAAATGTAGCAAATGCACGAATCTTCGGCACTTGATCACGTGTGGTAATAGTACCTGGAGGCAGTAATTGAATTTGTTTCTCACACAGTGCAATCTTGAGGCAATATATCAGCTTTGCCATCGTGCTTTGTGCAGGGCACCTGGTCTTTTAAAATTAACCTCATTATTTGTAGCACTCGGGTAAACAAGGGACAGCTTAAGGAATTTGTGGTAGTCGTCTCGCAAGAATTCGGTTTGTTTATTAGAGTTGGCATGTGCAATTACCGCATCTCTCATTATCGTCAGTCACTCATGAGCCTTCAGATAATGATCAGCTAACGTAAACAAACGATGTACATGAGACCAATCATGTGTCACCAATTCCCAATTACTTCGCATCTTGGTGAACAAAGTTATATCCGGGGATTTGGAAACTTCTATTTTCATGTCTGCAAACACATGCGAGAGGATAACTTCACCAATGTGATGGCGACAACCTGACCACAGAACAGCCGTTGCAGCTTATTTTGTATGGCAATGCAGGAAGCAGTCTGATGACCAGTGTTAGACCTTTTTGTGTCGAATGTCATATTAACGATACAATCATTACAATGCCACTCTGTCATTAGCTTCATGGTTAATTCTGCAATTATTTCACCAACGGGTTTCTTTGTTGCCTTGGCATAATTTGGCACTCCTAGAAGTTTCAATTGCTTTGCATCACCGACAACAACTGTTATGCGTTCTTTAGTGACACGATGATTTTTTAGAGAAGGTGACAGTTTGCCATCCCAGTGGAGAGTGCAGAGTTTGGGTGGTTCCCAGTAGGGAGCGACCGATATGCTTTTTTACCGATAGTCCGATACCGATATTTTCCCCCAGCATTTTTACCGATACCGATACCGATATTTTCTTTTTAGAGGCTGTCCATTATTTATGTCAACAAATTTTTGGCGATTTTTACCTCCCCCTTGTCAACAACTTGTCAAACTTCCAGAGACCCCCCCCCTATAAAATTACGTCAACATTTGATTACCCCCCAAAAAAAGGTGGCTTCCAAAATGTTTATGTGGCAAAATTAGTAGGAATATAGTTAGTTTAATTAAAATGCTGAATGTTAAGCGAGTGTGTAACACAGAACAACAAACGCTGCTTAATTTTCCTATTTATTAAGTAATTATATTAAATTAAAAAAAGTAACATTGTTGACGTCAACTTTTCTTGACCTCCCCCCCTTGTCAACAATTATCAAAAATTTTCTGCCCCCCCTCACCCTATTTTGTTACCTTAATTAATGGGCAGCCCCTTAAGCAGCAACGATGCCAAACACCCGTTTTTCTCGTGCTGTATGACGTATGTCAACCCATGTTCACATATTTTGTAACACTTCGCTCACGCGTGTCTTGTTTACCCCCCCCCCCACCCAAATTCCCATCCAAAAAAAAATACACACAGATGGTCACTAGTTGTATCATTCAAGGTCATACATTAGAATTAAGAAATGCCAATCCTATTGTTTCAAGGTCATATCTCTGATGTAATTTTATGTAGACGTGACAGTTTCTGTGTACGGGTTTTTTTTTTTCCTTTTTTTTTTAAATCTTCTCTGATCTGTTGTGAAAAAAAAAAACAATGTATCGGCAGCCAAAAAACGGCCGGTCCAATAGTTAACCCATTGTGCCAATATCGGTTCGACTATCGGTCGTTCCCTACAACAATTGGCCAATCCGATATTAACCGATAGAGCCAATATCGGTCCGATACCGATACCGATCCGATTATCGGTCGCTCCCTAGTTCCCAGGAGTCGTGGATCTTTGTAGATATCTCAGTTACAACTTTGCGACGTGAACGATCTGCAGTGGCATAGAAAGAAGCCACCATTGAAGCATCACCCCCAGACTCGCTAATAAGGTCCTGTGTGAAAGCTGCCTGCTGTGTTGGTGTAATCTTTAATCTTGTCGCTAGTGACAGAAGATTTGGTCGGCTTAAAACATCTGGAGGTACAAATACCAAAGCTCCTGTTGGCATTCTTCGCTTTTGTAATGGCATTATATCATCCAAACAGTTATCAACAAACTCCATATTATCTTCAGAATTAGAAGTAGAATCATCGGGTTCGTCACTGCTACCCTTGCTGGAAGGCACTGATATCGTTGAACATGCTGCATTTTCTTCTCTTGCGCGTTTCTGACGTTCCAATGTTGCGACATCTCGTGAATGGCGTCGAGCGACTATTTTTGCAAGTGTTTTGTCAAATGATCCAAAGCTGGAAGACCTGTCTCCTTTCATAGACCTCAAGAATGCTAGATCTTCTGCATTCTTGATAATAGTCTTGACATTTGATAACCACAGTTGAAAAGTTGTTGCCAACATAGATTTCATTTGTTCCAGTTTACGTTTGGTGGCTGGTGTGTTTTGGCGACTTTTATCAATTGAACGAAGTTTATTGTATTCATCAAGAAGCTGAACAATCTTATCACAAGCTCATCACAATTTTGGCAGCTGTAAATCGAGAAGGTGCACCAAGAGAACCTGTACGCTCACTGTGTGCTGCTACATTGCAGTGATACATCATGCACCTCAAAACTTGTAAACACGTAGGTAGTTGAAGAATTCCAGTAATTATAGCATCATCAACACAGATTGCAGGGCCAATGCCAAACAATTCAGTTTTCAGAAGAGTTTGTGGTTTCTTTGTTCGCGAGGCAGGAGACGCAGTAATAACTGGATATGCAACTGTTGAAGTGATGCCAGGGTCAGCCAGCATTTCCTTAGAAGGTGTAAACATTTTATTGTTGTTTTTCATATCATTTCCATGTTCTGATTTTATAGGTCGTGTGTATCAGAAATTAAAATAATATAAATAAAGAAATTAAAATGCTTGCCTTGGTCATCAATATGCGGTAAGGAAAAGTGTTGTTTTTGCTAATAAAACGTGAATTTTAAATTTTATTTCTTGCACAACTGCTTATCAAAATCAATCATAGCTACCAAACATTATAAAACCAAAGACTATAAAACAATTTATGTAGCGCTTCACTTTTTGTATGTAAGTCTGTAAGACTTTACAAGAAGGATGGTTTTATCTAGTTTTCGCTTAATTATGCAAACTTTGTTGAAGTCCGGGGGACCTCTAAATATTGTAAATATTTTATTTTTTTTACACAATGCTTTTTTTTGATCAATGGAACAAATTTAAATAGCAGACAGATAATTATTAAAAAAAATTTTTGGTGATGCACCCTAATGTACATTGATTGTTAGATGAGATCAATGAGTGTGCATTTTTTAAAATGTGTTTCATGCCGATTGCTCGTTGCACTTTCAAACCATAACAAAAGTGATCGTTTATGTTATATTCATATCTGGTTGTTGCAGTTGTTGTGATCTGACCGTTAATTGATTCAATGAGAGCAGCGAGCTAAAATATGACGACCTTCATTTTGTTTGTTTTTTCGAAGAATAGAAACTGCATTGTAAAAAGAAGAAGAAAAAATACTCTGAAACATTATATTATACTCTATAACATTATATTATACACAATAACATTATATTACAATTGTCAATAAAGTATACGAATTATTTCTTTGTAATTTACATGTGAGATTCGAAACAATCTGAAATAAAGCTTGTTTCACTTAAATTTATACTGATTAGTATAAAAATAGAAGGAACTCTACCTTAGCACAAAACTTACCCAACTGACTGTCTGCAGGTCTTTATGTTCTAGGGCAGATAACCGGCCCAGCATGTGACCTGATTTTAAAAGTTTTGATAGGGAGCTGACTCAGCACGGGAAATTTCCATTCTGTAACTTCTCACATTATGTCTTGATCAATTATCTTTTATTTTTATTTATATTTAGTCCATATAAAAGCTACATCCATCTGCTCTCGATCCTACACTTCATTTCAAACTTAAGAAATAACACGTTGATGCCCGAGGTTCAAAATTTTACACATACCTGGATTAGATCTTTTTGCCGTCACATTAAGGTTCAGCTTGACCACAATGTATGGAGGTTTGTCTTTAGCATAATGATGTTGTTGGTATGTGTTTACTTAGCAATAGGTGGGTGTGATCAAAGGGGTTTCCCAAGTGAAGATTGTAAGATGGCGATCTGCTGGCTGCAGCACTGACTTGAAGAAGCAAATCACAATCTTTCCTCCCCGCAGTACAAATGATTTTGAGATCGATCTTCTTCTGATTCTAAATCTAACCCTTGACTTATTAACATCCTGGGTATATCTCACAACGAAGGCATTCGAACGCTTTATCAGCATTAGGCGAGTCGGACTCACAGCGTAGCCGTCTCCCCATATTAGGTTTGATTAAAACAATATGGGGGCAGTACGTCTTGGTCTTGTATACAAAGTTACAGTCACGTTTTATATCAGGTTTAATTTTTTGTTAACATTTAACATAGTGCATGCTATGGATATTATTTTCCAATGGTTTGGGATGAAGTTCTATATTTAGTTATCAAGTTACATCATGTATTCTCTCATTCAAGTTACATCGTACATGCTCTCATTCAAGTTACATCGTAAATTCTCTCATTCAAGTTACATTGCATAATCTTTCATTAAAGTTATATCGTGTATTTTCTCCTTATTCGCCGGACAAAAATACATATAGACATCTACAATCCTTTAAAATTAAAAAAAAAACTTCCATTTTTATTTTAAGCAAAAATGTTTCATTATTTCATTTCCTAATATAATCTGTAAATGTATTTTAACAGCATTTTAAAAACTTATTAACGAGCACTTATATAAATGTAAATCAATAATAGTTTTAGAACCGCGACTTTTAATCTGTAAATAAAAAAAACAAATTTAATCAGAAAATATAGTTTAAATGCCCAGTCAATTTTATAAGAATACATAAGTGGAAATATACCTTAATGGAAAAACAAATTTATATAAAAAAACAGAATTAAAGTGCCGGAAAAGTCATTGCACGAACCCAAGTGTATCACAGTGTCAAGAGAAGTTGAGTTCGCTATGTCCAAAGCCGAAATGAGGTTAATTATAACGTTGCTGAATGTGTCCTAATACCAGAATTATTTGTAGATGACGACACGATACCGATTCTTCGTTTAAACATCGATTATCTATTCCAATTTCTGACGTTAAAGTTTCATTTAATACTATCAGAAATAAATATCTATTTATATATTCTAATTTAAATATATGATCATTGACATTTTGGTTAAAGTTTCAGCCATTTAATGATTTTGTTGCTGAGAGTAAAAGGGAAACTCTTAGATATACTTGAACAAGAAGCGGATGCAATTAATTATACATCTATAATTATAAATAATAACTTTGAATTTTATCTGGGATGCCTAAGCCGTTAAGTGGCTCAATAAAATAAAATAAGGGTGAAACAATTAAAGATATAATTACATGTCTTGTATTATATGTCTTTTTTCACATTCTTGTATCACGTGTCTTGCATCACATGTCTAATATCACACATTTTGTATAACATGTCGTGTATCATATGTCTTACATCACATGTCTTGTAGCACATGTCTTTAATCACATTTTGTATCACATGTCTTGTATCATATGTCTTGTATCTCATGTCTTGTATAACATGTCTTGTAACACATGACTTATATCACGTTTTGTATTAAATGTCTTGTATCATATCTCTTGTATCTCATGTCTTGTATCACATGTCTTGTATTACATGTCTTGTTTCACATGACTTATATCACATGTCGTGTATCACATGTGTTGTATCAGATATCTTGAACTATTGACATGAATACACAAGCTGAAGCATATACACATTGAACTAAAAAACTTTACTACTCACACTGACACATACATACGTTGAAGTATTGACATTAATACATACACTGACACATACATACGTTGAAGTATTGACATTAATACATACACTGACACATACACACATTAAACTATTGACATTAATACATACACTGACACATACACACATTAAACTATTGACATTAATACATACACTGACACATACACACATTAAACTATTGACATTAATACATACACTGACACATACACACATTAAACTATTGACATTAATACATACACTGACACATACACACATTAATCTATTGACATTAATACATACACTGAAACATACACACATTAAACTATTGACATTAATACATACACTGACACATATAAATATTAAACTATTGACATTAATACATACACTGAAACATACACACATTAAACTATTGACATTAATACATACACTGACACATATAAATATTAAACTATTGACATTAATACATACACTGAAACTTATAAATATTAAACTATTGACATTAATACATACATTGACACATGCACACATTAAACTATTGACATTAATACATACACTGAAACATATAAATATTAAACTATTGACATTAATACATACACTGACACATACACACATTAAACTATTGACATTAATACATACACTGACACATACATACGTTGAAGTATTGATATTAATACACACACTGACTCATACATACACTGACACATACACACATTAAACTATTGACATTAATACATACACTGACACATACATACGTTGAAGTATTGATATTAATACACACACTGACTCATACATACACTGACACATACATACGTTGAACTATTGACATTAATACATACACAGACACATACACATATTAAACTATTGACATTAATACAAACTCTAATACACACATTCCTCTATTGACAGGAGATACTGACTCAATGTCACTCGTTCGGTCCTATATATTTAAACAATGTATGCGTTGAACGGTGTTGGAATTAAAAAAACCTTTGTTACTCACATGGGCTTGACTCCATTTTCTGTTTTAAAGTAGTAAACTCTAAAAGTATGTGGTTGTCAAACTTAAATATTTCAACCTGAAAAATTATTTAGTTTTTGACCAACTTGTAATGAAAAAAGACACAAAAGAAATCTTAAAATCGTCATTTATTGTATACATAGAATTTAACATTTGTTTCATGTGTTTTAGAGTTGTAGCATATAGAGAACAGAGTGTAAACATGCACACATAGTTGTAGCATATAGAGAACAGAGTGTAAACATGCACACATAGTTGTAGCATATAGAGAACAGAGTGTGAACATGTAAAATAGAGTTGTAGCATATAGAAAACAGAATGTAAACATGCACAAATAGAGTTGTAGCATATAGAGAACAGAGTGTAAACATGCACAAATAGAGTTGTAGCATATAGAGAACAGAGTGTAAACATGCACAAATAGAGTTGTAGCATATAGAGAACAGAGTGTAAACATGCACAAATAGAGTTGTAGCATATAGAGAACAGAGTGTAAACATGCACAAATAGATGCTAGACCAAGTAACTTTTAATTAAAACATAGTCGAAACCCAACTAAAGCCCAACTTGGATCAAGATCAGTACTTTAGAACCTCTTCTATAATTGATTTCTTTAACTTAATTGACCATTGGTAAATAATACATTATTTACATTATTTACGTACAGTAGACTTTACGTTTACTCACTCATCACTTGTACAATTTACTGTCACCTTGAGAATTTAGTTTTTACAATTTTTACTTGTAGACTTTACTTCTATTGAATTTTTCTCGACTTTACGTTAATGTATCTTTTGTAGACAATTTATTTACTACCATAATTTACTTATATTTACCTTTAAGTTGACATGGTAAAAATCTTTCATTTGTTAATTTAGATTTTGGACACTGTAAGTTGAAACATACACACATAAGGTACTTATGAACATAAAATTAGACGTTACGTTTTGAATGGTTTTTGCTTTGATTAAAAAAATTTCAACATTGGAAACCAAAATATTTTAAACATATAAAATAAAGTTTGTTGTGAATTGACAAACTAGAAACCATTTTTCTGACATTATTTATGTTACGGATATAAAAAAAGAAGTCCGAGAGGTCTAAGAAAAACAATTGCCCCTACCTTCGCCCACCATGCTTAACCGTGAACAGAAGTAAATTCATTTATTCTGTAAAATTCTAGTGTGTACCATTATCAGTATATTTATACAAATAAAAGAGATACAAATTAGATCCAAATATGAGCATATAGCTAGGATTCTATTTTGCATCTTTATATAAAGATCGTGCATCATCAAACATGACATGAGATAAAATGTGTTCCCAAATAATAATATTTTAAATTTAGAAACAGAGCCAAAACAAATCTTTGTTATTTTTAACGTATGTTATCATAAAACGTAGGGACTATTTGCAGACGCGTAGGAATTTATTTATTTACAACTCAAATATTGCAACACGTTTTCTAAAGCAATAAACATAGAAAAAAAAATCCTTTTTTATACTAAAATTAACTAAAAGATTTGTCCTATTGGATTATTTTATTGGTTACCGAGTACACATACTTTTAGAATTAAAATAAAGCCTTCAGTGCGAGAGTACTGTGCGGCACAAACTGAATCGCAAGTGTGTTTGTGTATTTATACATACATTATATGTGTTTTCTGTTTAAATTACCTGCTTCATAATAACAATAAAAATATTATTTAATATTAAATAATTTAAGATTATTATAATTGTTACTTATTATTATTGTTTGTTGTTATTACATGTATTATATTTATATTCTATTAACCTATTCTTATTAGCTGTTAAAGTGGTAATGTAAAACATGTTAAGAAAGAATTTATGAAAATTACAAGTGTGTGTGTGTTTGAAATAGAGAAAGATGAGATTAGGCGATAGTTCAATGTGCTACGAAGACTTGGTGCAAAAGACATCTCGCCCCTTCTCAAAAATGGCACTAGACCAAGCACATGAGCAAAACAATGCCATCATCAAAGGCATTCAAAGGTGGGGGAGGAGCAGTGGGACTCACTGAAAACTCCTCGGCATTGAGACGCTGGATGATTGGAGGACCAGAGGTCTCCAGAGTTCTTCAAGACCTAAAGGTATCTTTTGAAATAAAACACAGCAAAGAATCAGACCAGCATCATGAACAAGACAAAGGATTCCAAGAAAACTTCAAGGCTGACGTGTGTAGATTAATTGATGTGATACAGGAAACTGGCAACCCATTTCTTGAAAAAAGCGCAGAGTTAGTCACTCTTCATGATAACAACATTGTTGATGCTGCTGTACACAAGACCTTGAGTAATATACTCAAGACTGGTGTAGCTCAATACAACGAATTTATGCAAGAAAGACTTGTTAACATGACCAAGACAGTTTCTGCTCCAATCAAGCGGAACAATTTCATATTGATCGCTGGTGCAAAAAGAAAGAAGCGATCAGCACCTCAGTATATGATTTCATCACTGAAAAGTGACTGTTACCTCTTTTTCAGGTTGTATGTAGCATGCCAAACCAGAAATGGGGGCTTGACAGACTTTTTTTCATATGAAAATCAGTCGGCTCCTCCATCACTGTCCTGTGAAGGGCGAATGAGAGTGTCAAGCAAGTCGGGGTTGCTGGAGTGTTTGGAAGCTCTGCAAACTTCATCAGCAGTGCCAACAGTCACTGACATGACCATCTTTGATGGGGCGGCTGCTGTCAATATGTTGAGGCCAGGATTTGCAGGAACATTTGCTGACTACGCAAACCAGGTGGTTATCCCCTATGTGATGCAGACCCTGCAAAATGTCTCCCATCGTCTGGATGTAGTGTGGGACTGTTATCGAAGTGACAGCTTAAAAGCTTTCCCAAGAGAGCGCCGAGGACTAGAGAAGAGAAAGCGTGTGACGCCAGAGACCGTATTACCATCGCAGTGGGGAAGTTTCTTGCAGTTGGATGCGAACAAGACCCAGTTGTTCGCATTCCTATCACGATATCTTCTTACAGTACAATCACAGAAGCTTATTATTAACACTCAAAGTCCAGATGTGATATCCAATAGACCCATTGACCACACGGATCTTTCACCATGTAATCACGAGGAAGCAGACACACGGATGATGCTTCACCTGGCCCATGCAGCTGAACATTGCCGCAGGATTCTGATTTGCACTGTCGACACAGATGTGGTGGTTCTTTCTGTGGCTGCCTGACTCGCCACCCTCACCTGGAATTATGGATTGCCATGGGTACAGGAAAAGACTTACGATACATTGCAGCTCATGACATAATCAAAGTTTTAGGTATTGCCAGAGCCCAGTGTCTGTCTTTGTTTCACAGTTTTACCGGATGTGACACCGTCAACTGTTTTAATGGTATCGGCAAGAAAACAGCTTGGGAGGTCTGGAGCAAATGCGACCATTTTACAGCCATATTCTTCTATCTATTATCGTCATGTAGTGTGAACTCTGATTTAATTACAGTGTCAAAAGTAATGTATTACAGCTAGGTTACTTATAAAATGTATACTATCACATAGTATAGTAAACTATGTAGTAGGAAACTATTTATAAGTTGTAGTCTTTATAACATCATTGTATGTATTCCCCAGTAGACCTTGACTTCATTTTTTTGTATCATCCTTCAACTCGGTTTAACTTGAAAAATCTTTGTATAACTGTTAACGCTACTTTTCAAATAATTGAACATTTAAAACAATATTCTAATTTGAAAGTGTAATTACCTTGACAACTTTGAATATCACGAACGCAGTTTATAAATTAAATACACTTTATATATAATCAAATGTTGTTTTTATGGCAATTAAGTATTCAAACAACCAAATTAAAATAAAAAAATGTAAATAATATAAATAAAAAAATAACGCTGTCCGTGTTGACTTAATCTACGCAACCAGAGCCGTCCCCAGGCAATTTGGCGCCATAGGAAGTCATCTATTAGGACGCCCGCCCCTTCTGCATGAATAGTAAAGAAAGTTTTTTTTTCTAAAATTTGGAGCCCCTAGCAATTTGGCGCCCTAGGCAGCTGCCTATGTCGCCTATGCCCAGAGCCGGCAACTATTAAACAGGAAATGAATGGCAGTTATTACCTAGTTGACACGTAGCTCTATACACATCGGTCGACATAAGAAATCTACAAAAATATAATCAATTTTATATATCTATATAGGGCTCGTCCATTAATCTCGTCAACAAATGTTAGCACTATTTAGACACACCACCCAAAAATACAAACTTATAGAAAAAGAAAGAAATATATATTAATACAATCCCACCCCCTTACTAATATAAATGCTAAATAACTTTCCGC